>CM058154.1:15170882-15340882 GCA_030254885.1 Vitis rotundifolia | reverse complement strand
CAAATCTCTTGAATTAGTCCATTAAGTGCTTCTTTGATCTTCTTGGATCTTGCTTTAGTAGTAGGCCTAACTGGAACATGCAATGGATCCTTGAATGGTTGTTGATTCTCATCAATTTTTTAGGAGAATTTGTAGTTCTAGTGCAACAGAACAAATTTTTCCACTCTTCTATTTTTTTAAAATATTAAATAAGATGAGGAGTTATATGGAAAGAAAACTCCAAGTTGTGTGAAAAAAGAACTCTATTGTGATATTTTTTCTGATTTTAATTAATTTTGTTGAGTAAGGAGTGAACGCTTGGTTCATGAAATCAATTTTTTTTTGCAACAATTCAATTTTGAAAAATTGTTATATCTTAGGAAAAGAGCATTGTTCAACTTCTTTGTGTAGAAAATGGCATATTTTCTCTTTTGAGAATGCATCAATGTGCCTTGATTGAGCTTTTTCTAATTCTTATCTTTTTCTAATTAATATAATCTTTCGTTTATTATTACTATTATTGATGATTGGAATTGGACTTTAGGTATAATTGAATAGCTTTGACATTTACTGCATCCTAAGTTGATATTATCTCCAACATTATAAGAGAATATATGAGTTTCTATTAACCTAAGGTCATCATAAGACATGATTTCAATAGAAACTTGATCTTGTTAACTATAAAAGTTCCCTGCTCAAAATTTTAGGTGTTGGCAATAACAAATGAGATTTTGGCTAACAACTTTAAGTCTTTGTTATGTAATTCATGAATCTCCATCTAAAAAGAAAGAAGAGGAAATACTAAAAGAATTAGGAGCCTTTTTTTCTATTGAAGCCATAGAACCCTAAGAGAGTCGGACACTCTTGATTTTGATAAATACATAAAAAATGTCATGGTTGAATTTTAAGCGCTTTATTCAACAACTTTTACAATATTTTTGTAATACAAGAAAGTTTGTAAAATTAAGTGAAGCCTTAAAACTTTATGAGGATGTAAGGCTAAAGGGATATCATGTTGAAAAATTTTTGGATTTTAAAATCTAGTTGATACTCTTGTAGATGGAAAAGTCAGAAAAGTCGGTAATAAAACAAATTGATATATTTCAAAATCTAGTTTGTAATCTTAGGAGCAGAGGTATTAGCATAGATGATACTCTTGTATTCACCTATTTGATTAAAAATCTACCAACCTCCTAGTCTGATCTTGGAAGAATGTTAAAACAAAACCAAAAGATTTTTGCTTGGATGAATTACTAATTTCACTTAGGATTGAGGAAAAGCATCATGACGATGTGAATTTTAAATATTAGGCTAAAGCTTATGTTGTTGAAAATTTGTATAAATTAACCCAAGCCTACGAATTTTAAGAAAAATAATTTTAATAAATCAAAAGGCAAAAATAATAATAAGAAAGTTTGGATTAGCTCAATGTTGGATTTATGGAAAGACAAATCATAAGACTAGTTTCATAGAAAAGGTCAGACTCTTAAAGTTCTTGACTCTTTAGTAAATCCTAAATCACAAGCTAATGTGGTAACTATGGGGAAAATCCTTTATCCTTGTTGAAAGTGATAATATGAACAACCTTGAGTTAAATCTAATTATAGTATTCATGTATGTGTTGATAATGTTTATTTTCTAATTATTAGGATCACACACAAGTATTGAGCATGGGAAATGAGAGTATTGTTAGGGTACTAGGAGAAGGACAAAATAACTTAAAGTTTATATATAGGAGAATACTCACTTTAGAAGGAGTCCAACATGGTCGAACATTAAGAAGAATTTGGCCATACCTCTCTTTTAGTTCAATATGGTTTTAAGATATTTTTTGAGTCCAATAAAGTTGTAATTACTAAAAATGAGAATTTTATTGATAAAGGTTATTTATATAATAGAATTTTTAATTTTAATGTAATGAATGCTCCTTTAGTTAAATATGAATTCTCTTATTTTCAATTGCAAATATTGAACTCTCTTATGCTTGACAAAATAGAATAGGATATGTCAATTTGAAAACAATTAAATAGGCGATGAATTTAGATCTTATCCTACAGGTTGAAATTAATATGCTAAGACAAAGTGTGAAATATGTGTACAAGCTAAATAAGTTTGAAAAACTTTTAAGTCTCTTGTGATAATGAGTGTATTTTAACTCAATCACATTACATTGAGAAATTGTTGAAAAAACTTTAACTATTATGAAGTTAAGCCTATTTCAACTCCTTATGATCCTAACCTACATTTGAAAATGAATCAGAGAGAAAATGTCTCTTAACACAAATATTCTCAATTAATAAGATCTTTAATATACTGGGCTAATTGTATAAGATCATATATTACCCTATGCAATAGGTAGACTAAGTAGATCTTTGATAACCTAGAATTTTATTTTAGTTTTGCTTCTTTAAGTTTAGTTTGTTTTTCAAAATTTATTTCAAATGGCTCAAGATAAAATGAAGGTTGTTAGTCAGAATGACAATGAGACTGAGTCTTTGAGGTTTGATTAAGAACTTCATGCTCTAAGACAGAAGCATGTACGAGCCCTTGTCCAAATTGAAAGAGGTGTAGTAATTAGAAAGCCTACCAAGAGGTGTCACTTGTCGGGCTATGCATATAGAGGTTAAGATGAAGACCTGTTTTGATCGCCTAGCCATTTAAAGGACCTAAACGGTGCATGTAGAGGCTAGGATGAAGCCCATTTTAATCACCTAACCATTCCTAAAACTACTAAGCCCACTATCACTCTTTCACGTCCATAGGCTACTCCCCTTGCTCTAAACCCAACACGTGTTCCATCTCTAGGAGTTTCTGATGATGATCTTAGGGTGGACCTATCTTGTTGAGAGTTCAGTCAGGAGTTCTCTTATGATATAGAGACATTCAGTACTTATAGGCATACAACATAGTCCATGTCTCCTGGATCAATACTATTTTCTTGCATTGATGGATCCTCCCTAATATTTTTATGCTGTTAGTGTACGAAAGTTTTTTTCTACTCTTGAGGATTGGAAAATGAGGTATCGAGAGCTGCACTTTTCTATTAGAGGTCGAGTTGATATTATTTTCATTGAGACCATTGTTGTAGTCTTTGGTTTACCATCATTGGCTCCTCCTAGAGCCTGATTTGCACCTTAGTCATGACTAGCTTTTTAAAGGATTGCATATGTACTAGCATCTCGGGGTACCCATTGTCGTTTAACCATTATCTACCTTAAAATGCCACTAATCCTATGGTTTGTGGATTGAGTCATTAAAACAAACATATTTGTTGGAAAGTGTTCCAAATTCCTAACTAGTATAGATTCATTTTTGTAAAGAATATTATATAAAATATTTTATTAGTTATATCTTATTGTAATATTAGATTTCCTTATAGAATAAAGAAATTTATTAGGAATATCTCTATAAATATTTTGGGTTATGAGGAGAAAATTCATGAGATAGAGATGGGCTTGTAGATACTATACAAGGTGGATAGAGATGTGAGGAAGAATGAGAGATATTTGGTAGAGTGAATGAGTTTGTGGTTTAGGATGTGGATATGAAGAATAGGGAAACATAAGATGTTCTGGAAACCTAATAGTTGTATATGGTTTTGTCCTTTGTAATATTCTTCATGGTATAGTGAAAAGATTCTTTCTTCTATGGATGTAGTCATGGTTGGTCAAACCATGTCAAAACCTCGTGTACCTTTGTGTGAATTATTTTGCCTTTGTGTTCTTAATCAAACATTGTTTGCGTTGAAGCTTTCGCTAGCATAACAATATTTCCATTCAAACACTCTACAAAATGCTCTAGCGTAGCCTTATAGGGGTTATATCATAAGTACATAGGCTAGTGGTGGAGTCCAACTTAGGTCATCATGGATACCATCATTTGTTTTTTCCAGAAGGTGAAGATGAAAACGTTGTCTTTAGCTCGACACTATCCCATTCCTTTGCCTAGGTTGCTCTCACACTACTTGTTCCAGCATGGACACTAGTTACCTGAGTCTAACTGCCACATGGTTTCTCATACTTATGTCATTGATTAGTGGGTTTGAGTGATTCATTCAAGGCCACAATTGACTAACCATGGCATTAGCCAGAAAAGAGCTTTACATGTTGTTCCCCTTCTATCCACTGTAGAAAGCCCGTTTTCACCTACTCTTGCTTTTGACATGATCTTGTTAGTGCTTCTTATTCCTTTTTCACCACCTACTTCAAGTGCCTCGAAGCCTACTATTCCTATTTCTGCACTAGGAGTACCAGTCTCCAATATCCCTAGACCTTTACAACCTTAGGTTGTCGATGCTACCCCAAGTACCTTATTAATCATGTCCCATTTAGACACACTTCAAGAGTTAAATATTTGTGTCCACGGACACTAGCATTGATGCTCGCCTAGGTAGGATGGAGACTCGGATGGGTGACCTTACTTTTTTACATAACAACTCACTTCCTTTGTTGTTCTACTTAGACAAATGAGAGATTTTGTTATATCAGCTAATGCTAGCTTGGAGGTTGATGGTGGCATAAAGGTGATTGGTTTTGGTTTTGACACTAGAGCACTAGTAGTAGTCCGTGAGACCACGCCTATTCTACAAACATCAGGTGATGCTACAATTGAGGTTTTTACCCTAATTATTAATATTCTAAATTCTACAAGATAGGTTGATGGTGAGATTTTCATTCAACCTACTGACACCAATGTGGACATCATCATTAATGACGACTCCCATGTGGTACAGGATGGTGGCAATGCTACACCTATCTTGGAGATCCCTGATTAGGCCATTACTACACCAATGCTGAAGGATATTGACCAGGTATCTACCTTTGTGTAAGAAGAGATAAATGGAATTGTTGATATTGCCACTGATGCTTGATTTTCATTCTTATTTATACCTTCTTCAATAAAGTTACATACACAATGGTATCTTTGGGGTATACTTATACTTTTATACTCTCTTTGGATTCTTACCATTTGTATTTTCCTCTATGCTTAATTTTGCTATTGATTTCATTACTTTTGTTGCAAACCTGGTTTATATGAGATCCTCATAGCAAACTTCTCACTAAATGATCTTGAGGTAGAGTGTCCATTTTATTTTTCTTTTCAACTATTATCCTACACATTGAGGACAATATGTCAGATTCCTTAGAATTTTTATATTTTATTTTATTTTATTTTTTGTGCATGCATGCCTTTTTATAGTGACTTGCGAATTCCCCTATATGAGATCCTCATAAGTGTGATGTTTTTCTTTAATAAAGTATTAGTTCATTTACCTTGTTTCTTTATACCTACAATTGCAAATATAGTTAGGTTGAATCTTTAGAATAACTTAAATTTTTCTTTGTTGGTTATTTTCTACTTGAAACTCGTAGCACACATAGAGCATGATGTATCATCATAGTAACTTGATTGAAACCGATTACCTTAGCTATAAAATGATTCATTCTTAAGAAAAAGAGGGTTGAAATTAATGTAGATTTTTTCAAAAATAAAAAATAAAAAATTGAGGAAAGCTTGAGCAATTATTTGATAGGGTAATGGCCTTATGTCTTGAAGCCCTTGTGTCCAAAACCAACTGATTAGGAGTCACTGATATTTTCCTCATTACATAAGTTGAAATCGATTTTGAAAAAAATTAGGAAACCATGTTTGGAAAATTTGACCTTATTTTAACTAGAGCTAGGGTGATGCTTGAGAAGTAAGTGGCATGTAAAGGTCTTAAATACGTGGTACCTTGAGAGGAAACTTGGGAGTTGCTAGTGGATCCCTATTGAGCCATATGGAAGGAGATTTCCTAAACTTGAAAAAAATAAAATATAATTCTCTCTTTTAGCTAAAGAATTATGAAATTTTGAGTTTAAGGAAAAGGTCTTAAGAAGGGTACTATGAGAGGACACCAAATTTAAACAAATAAGGTTTAAGTGGAAAGTTTCGATCAAGGGATATGTATGGGATACTAAGGGGGATGCTAAACGTGGATGCATTCTTATGTGTTAGAGGGTAAGGTTGAAAAACTAAGAAATAATTTGTTCCATGTTGTCCTTCTCAATTTCAAGAAACTTTGATTGTTGGAGTATTTTGTGTGAAAGGTATTTGTTGAGTCACTATGCTTGCATGAACTCCATTGCACTTGTTCCATTATTTTTTACTCTTTTTATTTGCTATGAACTAGCAAAGTTTAGATTAAGGGGGATGGCTAAAGCCACAAATTATGCTTCAATGACATGCTTAGATAACAAAGTTTGTGATAAAAAGGCTTAACTCACCTCACTTAAATTATTGCTAAGACCTTAGCTATGAGTCTAATGTATATCTTGAACTAAAATCTAAGTTTAAGAGATGAAAAGGATGCAAGTTACAAAAACCTTTTTCATCCAAGATAGTGAAGTAGCTTAGCATGCATACAAGGAAATCCAAGAGTTCTCAAGCATGATGAGAGCTACAACAAATGAAAATGGAGTAATTTATAACATCAAAATGAAAAGTATGGAAAGAGTTGGAGAACAAGCAATGATGAGAAAAAAAGGTCGGAGGCCAAAACTTAAAGTTCATACATGGGAATTAGAATTCAAAATTTGGCAATAGTACATACCTTTAATTTCGATTAAATTTTGAAAGACTTTCCAGGATTAATTTTGAGAAAAGTATATATCTTTTCAAAGCATGGAAAGTTAAGAACCCAATGCTTCAAACAATGTACAAATCGGAGTTGAAACGAAGAAGTTATAGCCATTTAAAGACAAAACTAGCCAAAGTTGAAGGACTATTTTGAAATGATTTTGAAATTCAACTAATAATTTCGAAATCCATTTCGAAATGACCTTAATTTTGAAATCTTACACTACCACTTCATGATTTCACCTTATTCACCTTGAGAATTGCGTTTTGGGCATTCCATCCACCCTAAGTGGACCCCACACGACTATAAAATCATGATTTTATTCATTTTTAGGTAATTATTTAGGAAATAAGTGGCCAATAGGAACATGCCATGTGTGGGGTTTTTTTTCAAAACTATAAAAACTCAATTTTTAGGTTTTCTTAGGAGTTCTTGATTTTTTAGTTAGAGAGAAGAAAATAGAGACAGGATCTTGGTTTACTCTCTTTTCCATTAATTTTAATTAATATATTGTTTTCGTTTCTTTAATTTTCAAGAATGATTCTTTATCTTTCTTTAATGGATTGTGCTTGTGATAACATGCCCATGAGGGGCAAATGAGCTTTCTTAGGGTGTAAAACATGAAAACCTAAGGTTAAGGCTTGAATTTGGGGATAGTACAATTTTCTATTCCTTGATGCTAGGGTTTCTTCATAATTATTGATCCTTAGTTATCTAATGTTTAACCATTGTTATCTTCCCTAAGGCAAATTCATACGAAGTAGTAAAGGCCTTCAAACCCTATACCCAAACCAAGGTCTCAATTCCATTCATCTAATAGAGGATTCAAAATTAGATAAAATGTTACACCTAAGGAGACAAAAGTAACTCTAAGTTATTTAGGCTAATCTCGTTTAGCCTACATTTTGAATATTACCAGATTTATACAAATAAATACCCTTGTTTTGCCTAAAACCCTAAGTTTGGAGTAATTTTACAAGTTCTTTTTCAAGGGAAAGACTACTGATTATTTTTTAAAATTTTATGTTTATGTTAGAAGTTTACTACAAATCTAATTAGCAATCATGTTTGACAAAGTCTTTTTATTTCATGTTTTTATTGGAAGACTATTAGGAATCTAATTAACAAAAAAGTTCTTATAATCACAATCCAGGTATGTGATTTTTTTTTCTTTCTTTTGAATGTTTCTTTAGAGTGTTTGTTATGAATTTTACAAAATTCTAAATTTAATAAATAAAAATGAAAGTGATATATTTGATTTTGAGTTATTTTGATTATTTTGAATAGGGTTAAGTTAAAAAATTCATTCTTTTTTGTTATTCAAATGTAAAAGAAAGAAAGTTAAAGTTAAAGTTAAAAATATTATAAAATGAATTAAATTTCCAAAAAGATTAAAATGTGTAAAGAATGAAAATTAACATAAAGATAGTTATTTTTTCATTAAGGACAATTGTTTTTATCTTAAATGAAAATTTATTAAAATAAAAAATAAACAAGTGAGCTACAAAATTTATTACGAGAAAAATATAACTTCTAAATATGAAGTTTTTCTTTCTATTTTTAATTATCAATATCTTCTTGCCTTATTCTAATTTTTATTTCAAAATAGTTAATGGAGTATTCGATGAATTCTAATGATTAGTGAAATTATCAAATTGTTTTTTAATTTAAAAGGTAAAAATAAATAAATAAATAAGCTAAAGGTATAAAAATAGTTTTTTATTTTAAATTGAAAAATATTAAAATAAAAAAGATAAATGAGCTAAAAATTTAGTTTTTATTGTTTTTTAGTTTTAAATATCTTCTTAACTTAATTTTATTTTTATTTCAAAATAATTAAGAGAGTCATAGCTGAATTCTATTTGTCAGTTAATGGAGTCTTAGGTGGTGTTTGTTTTTTTTACTTAATTCTAAATAGAACCTTAATGTTTAAAAGTGTTAAATATTAGTTAGGTTGTTTGTTTTTGTAGTATTTTATTTCTATTAAGTATTAAAAAGTAAAGAAAAATCAATATATTATTTAGAAAAAGTTACATATTTTGGATTTTTCTATTTAGTAAAAATTTTATAATAAGTTATGAAAAAGTAGAAAAACAAACAACCTAAATTATGAAAACAAATTGTTTTTAGCAAAAAAAAAAAAAAAAAAAAAAAAACAAACATCACCTTAGTTAAATTCTAATATTAAAAGATAAGATGATTAAATTAACTATATAATAAATTTTTTATTTAAAAGAAAAAGAAAGAAATTTAAATTAAAGATGCTTTAAAATGAATTAAATTTTAAAAACAAGAAAAAAAAAATCCACGCTTTTATCTTGAATAAAAATATTTAAAGAAAAAAAAGATAATCTTAACAAGGAAATAATATAACTTCTAAAAAATATCATTTTTATTTCTATTTTTAATTTCAAATGTCTTCCTTTTTGTTGCTATTTTTAATTATAAGCATATTCTTTTTTAAAAAAAATGGGAAAACATTAAAATTTTAAAAAATAAATAATGAGGTACAAATTTTATTACAAGACATATAAATTTTAAAAACTTAGTTTTATTTTATTTTTAAATATCTTCTTAATTTAAATTTTATTTTTATTCCAAAATAATTAATGGAATCTTAGTTGAATTCTAATAGCTAATGGAGTTCTAGTTAAATTCAAATACTACAAGATATATTGATCATGTGAATTATAAAATCAATTTTTTATTTAAAAAAAAAAGAAAGAAATTTTAATTTAAAAACTATTAAATGAATTAAATTTTAAAAACAAAAATTAATAGTTTTAAATAAAAAACTATTAAATGAATTGAATTTTAAAAACAAAAAATTAACGGTTTTATCTTCAATAAAAAATATTTAAAGAAAAAAAAATTATTATAGCTTTTAAAAAATCTGGTTTTTTTTCCTATTTTTAATTTGAAATATCTTCTTATTTAATTTTTATTATTTTTTTCATTTTAAATATCTTCTTGACTTAAATTTTGTTTTTATTTTGAAATAATAAATGGAGTCCTAGTTGAATTCCAATAAGTAATGAAGTCCTAGTTGAATTCTAATAGGTAATGAAAACCTAATTGAGTTCTAATAGGTAACGAAGTCCTAGTTGAAATCTAATACTATAAAACTAAGGGTCTCCAAAAAGCCCGCGGCCCGCTTTAGGTCCGGCCCGACTCCACGGGCTAAAGCCCGGCCCAAGCCCGCCGGGCCCGAGCCCGTTTTTGGGCGGGTCGGGCCGCGGGCCTAATTTTAGGCCCAGCGGGCCAGGCCGGCCCGGCCCGCCCTTAGGCCCGTTGGAGACTCTTAATTTTTTTTTAAAAAATAATATACTTTATTTTTATATAGATATAACTAACTCAATTAATAAACATAAAAAGAATGTAGTTTAGTTGATTAGACCCTTAAGGTTTAAGCATGAGGGGAGGGGTTCGAATCCCCTCAAATATTTAAAGAAAAAAATATTTCAATAAAAAATAATGTAACTGTACCCACAAATTTCACAAAGGTCTTGCAAAATTAACAAAACAAATAGAAAAATAATGCAAACAAAATATTTATTGAAATTAAAAATATTGTGGGTACAATCTCAAATATAATATTCATTACAAAAGAATATTTTCCTATAACAAAACAAATAGAAAAATAATGCAAACAAAATATTTATTGAAATTAAAAATATTGTGGGTACAATCTCAAATATAATATTCATTACAAAAGAATATTTTCCTAAAGAACTTAAAGAACGACGATGACGTTTTTCTTGATTTCAAAAATCAATCGTGGGCCACAAATAGCTTATTTCTGAATGAACTCGTTAAATGGTAAAGAACGCGTGTAGCAGTTCTTTTGTTATTTATCGAACTTGTAGGGAGATTTGATGAAGTTTTTTCTTTTTTTGTAAATTGATGAAGTTTTTTCTTTTTTTGTAAAGCCTCTTTTCCCGTACGAAGTCGCCTTTGGATTTTCTCTCTAAGATTTTTCTTTCTAGATTTTTCTGATTTATGAATTTCTTCTCCTTTTCTTGAAAGAAAACACCTCTATTTATAGTGAAGACAAGGAATTTGAAATTCAAATTCTCGGATTTTAGTCCCTTAATTCAAGGGATTTAGTTCCTTGATTTTAGCAACTTTTCTTCTCAGAAGATTTTACCAACAAGATAATAATAATAGTATTTTATTATTATTGTAGTTGGAGATTAGTTTCATTTTTTTTTTAGGAAAATTATCCATAATATCTATTTTTGTTTATTCACTTATCCATTTATTTATCAATTTTAAAGATCAAATGGTAATTTAATCCACCAAAATTTTTGTCTACAAATGCCCCCACTTCAAGATGCATCACGAACATGTATTGTCATTGGGTCTTGAAGTTGATTTTTTTTTTTTCAAAGAAATATTTTAATAGGAAGTTTCCTATTTTTTAAAATATTTCTTTCCCACTTTTTTCCAAACTCCACTTCATTTTTCCTTTTACTTTACACTTTAAATCATCTTCCAATTCATTTTCCTTCTTTTTTTACACTTTGAATCATCTTCCAATTTATCATCCCTATATACATTTATATATATATATATATATATATATATATAAAGGGGACAATAGTTGAGAAACCCAACTTGAACTTTTTTCGGAGAATTCTTTCAATTTTTGAACGTTCTTCGACCAATTTGAGGAAACCAACTTGAATTCTTTTATAAAATTCTTTCATTTTTTTGGGTGATCTTCAACCCAATTTTAAGAAACTCGACTTGAATTCATTGCAAGAAGTCTTTACCTCTTCAAACCTGTAAGTGCTTTTTTTTTTTTTTTTTTTTGTTATATATATGTCATGCCATACCAAGATTATGTCGTGGGTGGTGTGTCAAAATTATGTTGGCGTAGTGTTGGACATCATGCCATGGAGAAGCGTCAACAATGGTTGTTTGTGGCATGCATGGCATCCAATATATATATAACACCCAACCTATCCGTGAAAGCTTTGGAAAGTGGTGGAATATATATATTTAGGAAAGTCAAACTTACCATAGAAAAAGTATATATATAACACCAAAATCAAAAGTACAATAATATATATATATATATATGTTGACGAGTGATTTCCCTTCTTTTTTTTTTAAAGAAAGGAGAAGACCTACTCAAACGTGTGTCGACCTTCATCATTTGTAGAGATGAATTTGATTTTAGGTAATTTAATTTTTTTTTTAAATTACCTTAATACTTGAGGGGGAATTTTTAATAAATGTAAATATCCACAAAAAAAAAAAAAAAATGAATATTTAAAATTTGACCCTCATGTAATCAAGTTGTAGCCCTGAAGCAAAGCGGTATTATATTTTCAGCACTTATGTGCTAAAGTCTTCACGCATGCAAATTGGTTTGACTTGAATGCATAGTGGTGTTCAAGTTTTAATATTTAATTAAAAATAGAATAATACTTGGTATCTATGCAAACAAATTATGACCCTGATGTTATGCAGTGTTGTATTTTCAACACTTATTTGCTAAAATTTTCACCCATGCAAATTGGCTTGACTTGAATGCATAGTGGTATTCAAGATTTAACATTTAATTAAAACTAAAATAATACTTGGTATCTATGCAAACAAGTTATGGCCCTGATGCTATGCAGTGTTATACTTTCAACACTTAATACGACTTAAGTGCTAAGATCTTCACTCATGTGAATTGGCCTAACTTAAATGCATAGTAGTATCTAAAAACTTAGACCCATATTTTATTCATCTTTCTGATGTTGAAGGAAAAGTCGCTTCTAATGTTGAACTCTCCTTACTTAGGCCTCTTCTCCAACTGCCTTTCATCTAACTGCTATAGAGCGTAGAAATAAGTTCCTGATTTCTTGATTCTCTACACAAAAGCAGCAAGGAACAGAAGAAGGTTAATTTAGAACAGGTAATAAATTTTATTTTTATTTTTATTTTTTCCTTCGTTCCATTGTTTGTCATCATTTCTCTGCAGAAACCAAAATGGTCCCCTTGCAATATCATCATCATGATTTTCATTCTACACCTTCACAACCCTTGGCAGTCACTAAACTCCATCTTTCATTCATGGTGTTGGCCAAGCGGGACCGTTGGCCATTTATTCTAAAACCTACCACCCTTTTTCTTCTACCTATTTGTTTTCTCTTCACGTGAAACCCTTGCACTAAAAATGAAAAAGAAATGACTCATCTTGAAAAAGAAATGATTGATGGTCCTATCAAAATCTTCATAAAAAAATAAAAAATAAAAACCTTTAAGCTATGTTTGCCAAGAAAGTTTAAGAGAAAATGCAAAAAATAAAAAAAGAGACAAAAAGTAGGAGAAAAAATGAAGAAAAATAAAAAAATAAATTTAAAATTAATAAACTATTTTTCGCATCCTATTTGAAACTTATTTCACTTAGTTAACTATTCTATATTAACATTAAATAATTTTGAAAAAAAAGTATAAATTTGTTACTAATTTAAATTATATTTAACTTTATTTTATAATTTTCATAGTAAGACCAAGCATGAAAAAAATTATTTTTTTAACAATTTTTTCTTTCTTTTCTTAGTATTTTCCATGAAGTGAGATCAACATATGTGGAAGGGTTTTCAATATTAAATGGGAAATGAAAACCATTAGCCTAGGTATGTGAATGAGCCATAATTATCTCAAGAAGAAAAGTATTGGACTCGAAGTTCTATGAATGTCAACTAAGGTGGTGTTTATTTTTTTACTTAATTCTAAATGAAACTTTAATGCTTAATAATATTAAGTATTAGACTGTTTGTTTTTGTTATATTTTATTTTTATTAAGTATTAAAAGGTAAAGAAAAATCAGTATATTATTTTTTTTATTTAATAAAAAATTTATAATAAATCATGAAAAAGTAGAAAAATAAATGATCTAAAACTTGAAAATAAATTACTTTCAATAAAACATTTAAAAAACAAACGCCCTCTAAGTGTAGTAAATAAATTGCTCCTAATTAGATGACATGACCCAAAACAAACCCCACCGTACCCAGAAAGAATTTTAGCTGCCAAATGACAAACAAACAAAATCTTAATTAGTACCAAAAAATAAAATAGCATAAAATAAATAAATTAAAAAATCAACGGAGGGATATGCAGCAAAGTGTCCTCGTGAATATAATAGATAAAATATTGATGCCGGACGTACTAATAACAGGAGCAGTAATGGTACCAACACTTTTCTGCAGGCGCACCAAAAACGTTGATATTGTTCACTGGCAATATTTTTGGCAGTCCTTTGGGACAGCAGCCAGCTTATGCGATTGGTTCCTATAAATACCATACCTTTCAAGAGTCTGAGAAGACACCCACCTTTGAACCTTACAAATCATTACAGCTCGTTTCAAAGTTTCTTATCTTTGTACAATGGGCATCCTCCCCTTCAACACCTTCAGCCCTCTGGATCCAGAGAGTTTCTCCGAGGAGTCCAAAATGGTAGTTGATTTCATTGCTGATTACTATAGAAATGTGGAGAAGTACCCGGTTCAAAGCCAAGTTGATCCCGGGTACCTCATGCACCATTGCCCAGACACTGCCCCATATTGTCCAGAGCCCTTGGAAACCATTCTCAAAGATGTATCTGATAGCATCATTCCAGGCCTCACTCACTGGCAGAGCCCCAACTTCTTTGGCTATTTCCAAGCAAATGCTAGCACTGCTGGCTTTCTTGGTGAGATGCTTTGCACTGGACTTAACGTGGTAGGCTTCAACTGGATCGCTTCGCCTGCCGCCACTGAACTCGAATCCGTTGTGATGGATTGGGTTGGGAAAATGCTTATGCTTCCACCTTCATTTCTTTTCTCAGGAGGTGGTGGCGGTGTCTTGCATGGAAGTACCTGTGAGGCCATAATTTGTAGTTTAGCTGCTGCAAGGGACAAAGTTCTCAAAAAGATCGGCCATCATAAAATAACTAAGTTGGTGGTCTATGGTTCTGATCAAACACATTCCACCCTTCAAAAGGCCTCAAAGTTGGTTGGTATTCCAACCTCAAATTTTCGAAGCCTCCCCACGTCATTTTCAAATGATTTTGCACTATGCCCAGACGATGTTCGCACAGCAATGGAGGAGGACATTGGAGCTGGCCTTGTTCCGTTGTTTCTTTGTGCCACTGTGGGAACCACATCCTCTGGGGCTGTTGATCCTCTGGAGGCGCTAGGGCACGTCGCAAAGGACTTCAAGGTGTGGCTCCACATTGATGCAGCTTATGCAGGAAGTGCATGTATATGTCCCGAATTCAGGCACCATTTGAATGGGGTTGAACTTGCACACTCGATTAGTATGAACCCCCACAAATGGCTTCTCACCAACATGGACTGCTGTTGTCTATGGATTAAAGAACCAAAGCTATTTGTGGATTCATTATCAACTGCTCCTGAGTATCTGAGGAACAGTGCAAGCGAATCAAAGAAGGTCATAGACTACAAAGATTGGCAAATAGCACTGAGCAGAAGATTCAGGGCCATCAAAGTTTGGGTGGTGATTCGAAGGCATGGCTTGGACAACCTCATGTTCCATATACGCAGCGATGTAAACTTGGCCAAGCGATTCGAGGCACATGTAGCCAAAGATCCCAGATTTGAGGTTGTGGTGCCGAGAAGGTTTGCACTGGTGTGCTTCAGACTGAGGCCCAAAGAAGAAGGGGAGGGCACAGAGCTGAACTCAAGGCTGCTAATGGCTGTCAATGGAAGTGGTGCTGCATTCATGACTCATGCAGTGGTGGGTGGAATTTATATCATACGCTGTGCAATTGGTTCCACATTGACTGAGACTAGGCTGTTACAAATTGAAAAAGAGAAAGACAACAATAATAACTGGAAGCAGAGACTATTTACTAATCTGCACACACTTTATTGATAAACCAAACAGCCTTTAAATAGGCTCATACACAGAAGGGTAAGACCAAGAAAATAGGGACTGTTGCAGCATGAAAATAGGATCATGCATACACTACCCACTAAGTCCTAAGAAAGTGCTCCACTACTAACAAACCTGAGACTTGATAACAAACTGCTACAGACTCAAACTTACTACTAAAGACTAGGCCAAAGTAGGCCACGTACAGCAACAAAGTAAATAAAAAAAAAAACACTTTCCTAAAGTCTAGGACAACTACTGGAGACTAGAACCATTTTACTTTTCCAACAATCCCTCCCTTAAACTGATGTTTCAACATTCAGTTTAGTGAAGGTCTTTGAAGCTCCCTCCCTCAAATTGGATTATCTAAAGTGCAAACACCAAGCATCCTTCTTAGCTTTTGAAACGCAGCCAACTTGAGAGACTTTGTTAAAATATCAGCAACCTGGTCTTCACTCCTGCAATAAATAAGACTAATAACTCCATCATTCGTGAGGTCCCTTAAGAAATGATACTTCACATCTATATGCTTGCTTCGACCATGAAGAACAGGATTCTTTGAGAGCTTTATTGCTGAACTGTTGTCACAATAAATGAGAGTAGGCCCATCCTCTTTAAACTGCAGCTCTCTGAGAATTTTCTTTAGCCATATAGCTTGACAGGCACATGAAGTGGCAGCAACAAACTCAGCTTCTGTGGTTGATAAAGTGACGATTGGTTGCTTTTTCGATGACCATGAAACAGCTCCTGTACCCAATATGAAAACATACCCAGATGTGCTTTTCCGATCCTCTGAATCTCCTGCATAATCACTATCTGTGAAGCCATACAAATCTGATTTTTCTCCCTTCTTGTAGAACAGCCCAAACTCCTTAGTACCTTGCAAGTACCGGAAAATTCTTTTTGCAGCCAAGAGATGAATCTCAGTAGGACACTCCATGTACCTACTAATGACACTTACAGCATGCATTATATCAGGTCTTGTTGTAGTCAAGTACATTAAACTCCCTACAATCTGCTTGTAAAAAGTGTTGTCAACCCTCTTTCCTCCATTATCTTTGTTTAGCTTTAAGCCAAACTCAGATGGTGTATTCACAGGATTACAATCCTTCATCTGAAACCTGTCCAAGATTTCTCCTACGTACTTCTTTTGAGAAATAAAAATTCCAGTAGAAGATTGCATCACTTCAATGCCAAGATAATAATGCATCATGCCAAGATCAGACATCTCAAATTCAAACATCATGGACTTCTTAAAACTTTCAAACATGGCACTATCATTTCCAGTGTAAATCAAGTCATCCACATATAAACAGACAATGAGCATTTTACCTCCGTCTCCAACTTTTATGAAAAGTGTATGTTCATAAGGACATTTTTGAAATCCTTCCTTCAAAAAATAAGTTTCTATACGATTATACCAAGCCCTTGGAGCTTGTTTTAATCCATATAGAGCCTTTTTTAACTTATACACTTTATGCTCATTGCCAAGTTTCACATAACCAGGAGGTTGATTAATGAATACCTCTTCACTCAAATCACCATGGAGGAATGCCGATTTCACGTCCAACTGAAAGATAGGCCATGAGTTTTGAGCTGCCAATGCGATCACCAATCTGATTGTGTCATGCCTTGCAACCGGAGCAAAGACTTCTTTGTAATCAACACCGAACTCTTGCTTATAGCCCTTGGCCACTAAGCGTGCCTTGTACTTGTCGACTTCACCATTCTCCTTCAGCTTTGTCTTGTACACCCACTTCACACCAATTGTTTTGTACCCTTCTGGAAGATCAGATAACTCCCAAGTGTCATTCTTTTCGATGGCTGCAATTTCAGCATCCATAGCCTCTCGCCATTTTGATTCTTTGACAGCCCTCTCAAACACTACAGGATCACAATCTGAAAATAGAGCAAAATGAGTGAGTGGGTCGTCAGATTGATCAATTCCGGTTACCTCATAATCTGACATCCATGCTGGCCTCCTTCGAACACGATGAGAACGTGATTCAGCTGCTGCTTCTGGTACTGTTGGAGTGACTTCAGAGGCTACAGAAGTTTCATTTTGAGGATACTCAACTACGCCAGTTGCTGGAGCAAGGTGTTGCTGCGACTGGTTGGCTTCATCACCATCAAAACTAGTTGGAATTGGTTTTCCAACTTCATTTTTGCTCCAATCCCAGATCTGATCTTCATCAAAAACAACGTCTCGACTGATAAGTATTTTCTTAGTGTAAGGATTGTAGAGCTTATAAGCTTTTGACTGATCACTAACACCAAGAAAAATACATTTTTCTCCCTTGTCATCCAACTTCTTCCTCTTCTGATCTGGAATATGGGCATATGCAACACACCCGAAAATTTTGAAGTGATCAACCGCTGGTCTTCGACCGCTCCATGCTTCCTCTGGTGTCATATTCTGAACAGCAAGAGTGGGACTTCTATTCAAAATATGAATACTCCAATTTACTGCTTCAGGCCAAAAGCTTTTTGGAACTCCACTTCTTGACAAAAGGCTTCGCACCATATTCATAATAGTGCGATTTTTCCTCTCGCAAACTCCATTTTGCTGGGGCGTGTAAGCTGCAGTAAGTTGCCGCTTGATTCCATGAGTCTCACAAAAATTTGCAAATTCATGTGAGTTATATTCTCCACCGCGATCTGTGCGAAGAATTTTTATGGGACTGCCAACTTCTTTCTCAACTAGCGCTTTATAGCTTTTAAAGGCTAGAAAGGCTTCGGACTTCTCTTGCAAAAAATAAACCCAGCTTTTGCGACTAAAATCATCAATGAAAGTAAGTACATATCTCTTACCTCCATTAGAGCAAGGAGTTATGGGCCCGCAAATGTCGGAATGAACGAGCTCTAGTGCAGCCTTTGCCCTCCATGATTTCCCTTGTGAGAATTGATTACGGTGTTGTTTGCTAACAACACATTCTTCACAGACTGTAGAAGGAGCTGTAATTTGAGGAAGACCAATCACCATATTCTTCTGCTGTAGAGTCTTCAAACCACCAAAGTTTAGGTGACCATAGCGAAAATGCCATAGCCAGGCTGCATCCTTTAACTTTGTCGAGAAACATGAATGAGTGGTGTTGTGGAGATAAACAGGGAACATACGATTCGTCGTCATGTTAACTTGAGCAATTAATCCCAACTTTGCATCTTGAATAAGACATACTCCATCTTTGATAGAAATCTCGTAACCCTTTTCTTGCAGCTGACCCACACTAAGCAAGTTGGTCTTTAAATCTGGCACAAAAAAGACATTAGAGATAGTGTGGGTGGTGTTTCCTTTGGTTTGGAAAGCTACCTTTCCTTTTCCCATAACAGCAACCATGGAGTTGTCACCGAACTTCACAGAGTTGCGGAAAGATTCGTCCATCTCAAAGAACAACTTCTTATCTCCACTCATGTGGTTACTGCAGCCAGTGTCTAAATACCACATATCTTGTTGAGTCTCTTCCTTCACATGACACACCATCAAAAGAGACACCTCTTCTTCTTTTTCTGCAAAGTTAGTTCTTTCTCCATTCTGTCTATTCAAATTAGTTCGACATTCAGATTGATAATGACCATACCCGTGACATTTGTAGCATTCAACGTTGGACTTGTCTACGGGCCTTGGTCTATAAGATGTTGACTGATGGCCTCCACGTCCTCTTCCTCTTCCTTGAAATTGATTCTCTTGGTGCTGATGGTGATGTTGGTTGCCACGATCAGTGTTGTGCCTGCCTCCTCTACCTCGACCTCTGCCTCGACCTCGTCCTCTATCAACTCTACTTTGTGTAAAGTGAGTTTCGGATAAGGCCTTCAATGCTTGTTCCTCTTTCACCTGTTGGTTTATTTTTTGCTCATGAACCAACAAAGAACTTTGTAATTCATCAATTGACAATGAATCAACATCATTAGCTTCTTCTATCGAACAGACAACAAAATTAAATTTTGGTGTCAAGGATCGAAGAATCTTTTCAACAATGAGAACATCCTCTGTCTTGTCGCCATGGATCCTCATCTTGTTAATGATTGCCATCGTTCTTGAAAAATAGTCTGTAACTGATTCTCCTGACTTCATTCGAAGCATTTCGAAGTCCGAGCGAAGTGCTTGAAGCTGCTGCCTCTTAGCCCTTGCTGTACCTTGGTATTTCTTCTTCATGGAATCCCAAATATGCTTGGCGGTGTCCTTGCAAAGAATGGTTTCCAAGATTGAGCGATCAATAGCTTGGAAAAAATAATTCTTTGCCTTGAGATCTTTCAGCTTCAGTGCTTCGAGCTCCATTTTCTGCACATCTGTCAGCACCACCCCTTCTGCTGGTTCTGCTACTCCAGAAACCACAACTGGCCAGTAGTCTTTGGACCTCAAAAAATTCTCCATGAGCATGCTCCAATGGTCATAATGACCATCAAAACGTGGAATGGCTGGCTGCACAAAAGTGTCTGAAGCCATCGTTCTCCTATGCTGCTGCAAAACGGAAAACAAATACAGAGCTGCTGCTATACCCACTCTCTATCTCACTTTTCACTTGGTGGCTCTGATACCACTGTTACAAATTGAAAAAGAGAAAGACAACAATAATAACTGGAAGCAGAGACTATTTACTAATCTGCACACACTTTATTGATAAACCAAACAGCCTTTAAATAGGCTCATACACAGAAGGGTAAGACCAAGAAAATAGGGACTGTTGCAGCATGAAAATAGGATCATGCATACACTACCCACTAAGTCCTAAGAAAGTGCTCCACTACTAACAAACCTGAGACTTGATAACAAACTGCTACAGACTCAAACTTACTACTAAAGACTAGGCCAAAGTAGGCCACGTACAGCAACAAAGTAAATAAAAAAAAAAACACTTTCCTAAAGTCTAGGACAACTACTGGAGACTAGAACCATTTTACTTTTCCAACATAGGCATGTTGATAGTCTATGGAAGCTTATTCAGGAAAAGGCTCAACTCGTACTGCAGGAGCCTGGTTTGGCGCTTGAGGAAGACTAGTAATATAATTACGAACTCTGTTGGGTCTAATGCATGTTTCTTTCTCATTTTAGAAGGATATTGTTATGTGTGGAAAATAATAAGATCTCTACTGATCTTCAGTAGGCATCATATCATAATAATAAGGGGTGCATTACGTATGATGTGAAGAACTATGATCGACAATAATAAATCTCGAGCATAGATCCTTGCATAGGAGTAAGTGTAACCTCATTGCATGCTGTTCTCCGTTGGTATTGCAATTATTCTAGTGAAATAAATGTGCATTTGGTTTTTATTGCCTTTTTTGTTGTGGTCTCAGGTAAAGAAAATATTGATATCAGTTACAGTTGCATCATATTTGGTTCTAAAAAGTACTCAAGAAAGAAAAAAAAAAAAAAAAAAATCCTTTCATTTGGTTGTCTTATTGAAAAATACCAATAAAAATCAAATATAATTTAAATTAATTAAAAATTATACTTTTCAAATTATTTAATCTTTATATAAAATATTTAAAATAAATGAAATAAATTTGAAACAATATGTAAAAATAATTCTAAACAAATATACCAAGTTATACAAATCAATAAGACTTAAAAAAAACATGTGATATGACATTTAATCACGGTTTTTTTTTTTTTTTTTTTTTCATACACACCGAATTGGTATCGTGGTTAATTTCCCTTTATTTTTTATTTTATCTACTTTTATCACATAGTGATTATAGTTTGAATAGGGTTGAGTTGCTGGTTTATTTCACAATCATATGCGTGGCCCTTGTGAACTCATGATTGGATATTCTTGGCATCTTTTCCATGAAACATAGCTAGAACTTTGGGAAGTGGGAAATCGGAGAAAATCGAAACATTTAATGACAAAAATAGAAATTATTGACTCAATTACTTAAATAAAGAAATTAAATCATCACTTGCACTAAAAATATTTTAATTAAAGTTTAGAAATTAAATTAAATTCTAATTTTTGAGAACCTTCTCAACTTGAAGTTTATTGTCCAATGTGCTTCACCCTATGTAGGGGTGTAAGCAAAACCAACTAAAACTTATCATATTGGTTTGGTTTTCTAAAAAAAAAAAAAAGTTGGTTCGATTTGAGAATTTTAAAAATTGATCTTATTCATTCAATTTTCCATTTTCTTGTCTCCTAATTGATAAAAACTGAACTAAACCGATATTCTAAAACTTATACATAATTGTTTTATATTTAATAAATTTTTTATATTAGATTCTATTAAAGTAATTTATTGTTTTTATATTATGGTCAAATTAATTCTAAATGAATTTAATATATTTTTAACATCAAATCCAAGTTCATTTTAATTAATTTTAAAAATAAATCAATGTTAGGACTTAATATAAACTCAAATTAATGGGATTTAGGCTCAAACCAACACAAAACTACAACTAGGTTTAGGACTAAAAAATGTCATTAAGTTTGGTCAAAACCGATTCACGAAAACTAAACCAAACCAACCTCAAAAGGCTTGATTTGTTTCGGTTTTTTTACTCTAAATGTTATCGTTCAATTTTTATCACATATAAAATCGATTATATCGATTTGGTTAATTTTTTTTATTTTATCCAAAATCGATTGAACCAACCTTATTTACACCCCAAATCATATGTAGCATTCTTAACTTTTTAAACCTTCAAAGCTTGAGGAGTTTTGTACAAATATAAGGAATTTAATGAGGATACTTATTAATTACGCTTTGCTTCTTGATCATTGAAAAGTATATTAAAATTTTGAAGTATTTAAATAATGATACAAAGGATAGAATCAAGGTAAAAAAAAATCAAAACTATAAATAATAAACCAAGATATAAAAAAATAAGATCAAAATATAAAACAATCAAATCAGCTTTAATAAACATGTAACACGACACAATTAGTCACATTTTTCTAGATACATACCAAATTGGTAATGTACTTTGCTTCACTTCTATTTTTATTAAAAATACATTAGAAATTTTTAATAAATAAATTATTTAATTTTTATAAAAACATATCTGCCATATCACGTGTAGTTAAATATGGTTGTCGGATGTTACATTTGCTGGCTCTTTTCTCAATCATGTATGTGGTCCTTTGTGAGCTCAATCCTGTAGATTCTCCTCATCTTAACCATGAAACGCAGAAAAAAATTTGGAAAGGGGGAAATCTAGCTAGGGGCTAAAAATGGATAATAAGCTACAAAGTTAGGAAGCTGGACGTGTAGGTGGGAAAAAATGACTAGTGGTTGAGAACAAAAGGAATTGGAGAGTTTGGATCCAACAACTTAAACAATTGGGCTGAATGTGGCTATTGTTGTAGTCACAATTCTTAAAACACAAAAACACCATAACAAAAGTATAGAAACCATTGAAAAAATAAAGAAATTAAATCAACCACTCAAATTAAAAATATTTAATTGACTTTTAAAAATTAAATTAAATTTTTTTTTTTTTGTTTTTTTGGGAACTAGGGAAATTAACAAAACTAAACACTCAAAGTTTGTCAAAAAGGGAAATTAAGATTAAAAAGTTTGTCAAATATTGTGGTAGAAAATACTCAAAATTGTTTTGAATGGTATATTGGTCTCTTCATATTTTATATCATTCCCATCAATTATGCAACTTTTACGGGTCAAATCTTAATTTTTGAGCCTAACTGGGTCCAAAACACAATTGTCGCTCGATTATAGTTTCAATAGGGTTGAGTTGTTGGTTTATTTCACAATCATATGTGTGGTCCTTGTGAACTCATGATTGGATATTCTTGGCATCTTTTCCATGAAACATAGCTAGAACTTTGGGAAGTGGGAAATCGGACAAAATCGAAACACTTGATGACAAAAATAGAAATTATTGACTCAATTACTTAAATAAAGAAATTAAATCATCACTTAAACTAAAAATATTTTAATTAAAATTTGGAAATTAAATTAAATTCTAATTTTTGAGAACCTTCTCAAGTTGAATTGTATTTTCCAATGTGCTTCACCCTATGTAGGGGTGTAAGCAAAACCAACTAAAACTTATCGTATTGGTTCGGTTTTCAAAAATAAATAAAAAATAAAAAAGTCGGTTCAATTTGAGAATTTTGAAAATTGATCTTGTTCACTCAATTTTCAAATTTTTTTGTCTCCTAACTGATAAAAACCGAATCAAACCAATATTCTAAAACTTGTACATAATTGTTTGATATTTAATAAATTTTTTATATTAGATTCTATTAAAGTAATTCATTGTTTTTATATTATGGTCAAATTAATTCTAAATGAATTTAATATATTTTTAACATCAAATCCAAGTTTATTTTAATTAATTTTTTTTAAAAAATTCGACTTAGGGCTTAACATAAACTCAAATTAATGGGATTTGGGCTCAAAACAACACAAAACTACAGGTAGGTTTAGGACTAAAAAATATTATTAAGTTTAGTCAAAACCGATTCACAAAAACTAAACCAAACCAACCTCAAAAGGCTTGGTTTGGTTCGGTTTTTTTACTCTAAATCTTGTCTGTTTGATTTTTATCACATATAAAATTGATTATATCAATTTGGTTCAATTTTTAATCCAAAAATCAATCGAACCAACCTTATTTACACTCCAAACCGTATGTAGCATTCTTAACTTTTTACAAAAATATAAGCAACCTGATCATGAGACTTTACAAATTTTAATTACATTTCAATTTTCAAAATGCACTCTATAATAAAATAATATCTTGTATCAATTAATGTGTTTGCTTTGATTGTAAAAAAAAAAAAATGGTTTTTTTTTTTGTTTTTTTACAATGCAATTATTGACATATCATCCAAATAGATCTCTATTGGTTTTCTTGTGGATAATTAAGCTTCTTCAACAATTTTTTTTTGAGTTAAATTGCATGTCACATGCATGATGTTGCCAAAACAAATTCTAAACAAATTCTACTAACAAACTTTAATTATTAGAAAGTGAGTAATATGAATTGTAATCAAATGTATTTTTTATGTAACAAAGAATTATTGACATTCTTCATATGAATCATGATTAATGCTTTCATATATATATAAAATTCAAGTAGTGTAGGCCTCTAACCAAACTTTTATATTATATTAATTCAACGTTTTATTGGTATGTTTAATAATCAAATTATACATATTCATGGTAAACTTCTTATGAATTTCTTTTACATGAGCAATAAAAAAATACTCTTTGGGTTACTTCACTTCTAGGCTAAGATTGTATGACACAAGACAATTGTCGATCATTTCAAACTCTTGGTCATTACTTCTTTAAATTCTCCAAACATGATTAGATTGTTTCTAGTAATTAAAGATCAAATCACCCACTTAGAAACATACAAGTATTATGTGACTTTTCTATTCACTTTTATATTGAGAGCATGTTTACCAAGGTATTTAATAAAATTATTATTTTTAAATATTTCCCATGTATAACTCTTTTCAATTTTAGAAGTTTGTTCTTAATATCTTTTACAATCTAACCCTTGAGTTGTTTTACATGCGCATATTCAAACTTTCAAATTCTCCTTTAAGAGTTCAAAGATTAAATTTTTTATTTTATCAATCCTTTTAGGTTCATTTTGTAGTATCTCCCATGTTTCTTGGCAATGATTAAACTAGAAATTTTCTCAAAAGTGCTTGCATTCAGATGAGAGCAACAATTTTCTTGTCTTTCTTCCTTGTATCTTTCAAAAAACAATCTCTTTGATTTTAGGATAGAGTGGTTCATCTTATATCCTCTTGTAGCCTTTCACTACACCCTCTCATACAAATGGGGAACCAAACAATTCTTTATCTTAATATTTACTTTAATTATTGTAATTGTCTTGGTTGAATTGAAAACCTTGGATGGGTACATCCCATGACAATTTTATTTTCTTTTAGCTCTAATACCAATTTGTTGGAGTAATAGGGCTAGAAACATACAAACAATTACATAGACCAAATAAATAACTGAAAATTTCATTATCTTCTACCACTCTAATTGTTCAACTATTACACATTTCTTTAGTTATAGATATTTATACCTAGCAAATAGATAGGGATGACCATTTTGAAAATGGTACGAGTTTTTGAGGGTTTGAGTTAGGCATATCCTTATTCATGTCATAATACTATCAACTCATATAACCTATTTAATAAATGGGTTGTGCTAAAGGTTTGACTACTCAATCTCTTTGTCTTGTTTACTTTATTGTTTCAATATGACTCATTTACTTAATTATATCAAAATAACTCATGTATAACTTGTCCATATAAATTTATTAATTATATATATATAAATTATAAAAAATTAAAATACTTTTCATAATTGTAAATATCATAGCCTTAAAATAATAAATAATTAAGTATTATATATATTTTATCATAAAAATTATAAATATTTTAAAATTAAAACATTGTATACAATTATAAATATATGTAAATTCAAATTTTCATTTACTTTTTGTATTATAAAAATATTATGATTAAAATTAATAAGTAAATTAACTAAGAATTTAAAAATTCAAACTTAATCAAAAGTTAAAGAAACTAAAAAATATTTCAAAATTATATATTTATAAATTTAAATTTTAAACAAGTCATGATTATGCTAATAGGTTAAGCATATTAGAGTTAATTGTGTTAATGGGTCTAACATGTTAGAATCATTTTACTGGTTTTTTTTTTTGTCAATTCATACATATTTCAACTTAATCCATCTATTAAATGGGTTAGATGGATTATATTATATCACCGATATAATAATAAGTTGTGTTGACATTAATCATTTTGACATGAGTGTTATTGCAATTAAGTAAATTTTTACTATTTCTTCCTTTAAATTAAGTAATACAAACATGATATGAGACCATCCATTACCACCCGTACAAATATCGACACTATAAAATTGATCCAAAAACTATCTCTTAAAAATTTGACCTATATATAATTATATTCAATACTATCCATTGCGGCCCATACAAATACCAATACTATTAGATTCCCAACTGACTCACAGTTGATATCACTTTCAGGGTAGTTTTCATGTGGAAAATGCGGAGAAATTCCAAGAGTGAGTTCAGACGGACCACAAGGACCACAAGCATGATTGGTGAAAAGGAGCACAACGTGCCACATCCTTCACCACATCAATTATATCCAACGTGCGTGTTGTTTTGTATTATCCATATGTGACTAAAAGATAAAAAAAACCATTAATACATGAAATAAAGAATAAAAATATTTTATTAAAAAGATGAAATAATCCTCAAATTATAAATATAATCCTTCTCATGTTTTTCTTGAAAAGTAAAGTAATTTATTTTTGACATAAATGTCCTTAATCATTTCAAGTATTTGCATATAAATTTTAAAAGAGAGAGTTATTTTTATAAGAAAATAATAAAGGTATTTTTATCCAAATGAGGTAAAAATGAGTGAAAGATTAAATTTCAAATATTGGGTTTTCAAATACCCTTTTAATCAAATAAACCTATAAAATAAAATAAAATAAAATTAAAAGAACAAAGTAAATTAATATTTCTATCATTTCTATTATATTATAGATGCATACACGTGTCCTCAATTGATAGATGCATAAATTTGGTTGTGAGTACCCAACTTGTCAAACCCATTTACTTATTTGTGTAAAAACAATTGTATAAGTTTATTAATTTGATATTTTAAAAATTATTAATATTAAAAAAAATGATTATAAATATTGTATAGTAAAAAATTAAGTAATTAAAAGAATATTTCATTTTAAAGATTAAAAATAGTTTATAATTAAAATTTAAATAAGCTAATAAACAAGAGTAATATTAAAATTTGATTTATTTTTTATATCTTTAAATATATTGATATTAAATTTGAATGATTAAATTAAATTAAATTTAGAAAAATAAATATTGAAAGTTAAATCATTCAAGTATTATAAAAATAATGTTTTTATTTTATAAATGTTAAATGGCTTAAGTGAATTCTAATCAAGCTAGCAAGTTTAACGAGTTAAAATTGTATTATTGAATTTAGTGAGTTAGAATCATATTAATGAATTATCTCTATTATAGGCATATATAATTCAATATAACTTATTTATTTTGTATATCATATTGTATTATTTTGACCACTATTATTAAATTTAAAGTGGAATAAGAGGTAAACATATCAAAACATTTTGATTAGATTGAAGTGGTGAGTTTATATCTAATAGGTTTGATTCTTTTTTGAGGGAGCATGGGACTATACCCCAGTTTAATGCATCGGAGACTCTATTACAAAATGGAGTAATGAAAAGAAGTAATCAAACTCTAATGGACAGAGTGAGACCAATGATGAGTTTTTCATCACTTCTCACATTCTTTGTATTTTTCTTTGTCTTGTATACTAATCTTATTTCAATTACCTTTTTCTCTTTGGGAAGAAATTTTAGCTCTTATTTGTCATTCTTCCTATTTGTTTTTATTTCCCTATCTATAGCATTTTTCCATCTTTTGCCTTGCATTACTTCTTCAAAACTCATTCATTCGCAATTTGTAAAATAAGAAAAAAGAGTTACATTATTACAACATTTTTATTTTTTACCTCATCATAAAACTCCTATAAACTCTCAAGATGTGGTTTTGTTCCTTTTGCTTGAACTTTCCAATGAAAAGAATGTTATTGTAAGTTCATGAGTTGATGGACTAGTGATCTCTTGCATGCAAACCTTCTCTTGTTTGTTCATGAATGTGACACTTCATCATTCATATGCATAATGATCATATTTTTTAAAATTATTGTATTGGATTTGAGATTTATCTTATGTTTTCCTTTCTTTTTTCCTTAAGTTGAGCCCATTTCCATGTCTTCTTGAAAAACGTGAATTTAAGCTTGTTCTCATTATTTAATATGAATTGCAAACTTTTACCTCTATTTCTTTGGTCAAACTATGTCTGCAACCATATTCATGATTATTTTGACTTAAGGTTTGAAATGTCAGGAAATTTTATGGAAATATCAGCGAAATATTGGATACCGGTCGGCCCCAAAGAAAAATTCTCCACTAAAAGCTCGAACAATGGAAAAATCAGAAAATTTCGAAAAATTTGTCAAATATTAGCAATATATTGGTTTCAGTGATAAAATCGGCGATGTTTCCATTGGTTCACTACTATCATAAAAAATCGAGAAAAAATTGGCTCTCTTTTATCTCTTCCAAGGATGAAAAAATTTTAGTCGAGTTCACCTTTTGCCTCACTAAGTGACCACTAGGCAAGTTTGTCTTTTAATCAATATCATTCACTAAAAAACACACACACATATACACACACTTATATATTAATTAAACATTAAAAAATATTATACATATAGCATCTTATTTTATGTCAGTGAATACATTTGAATTAAATGAATCATAATTTTAATGCTAAATACATTTTAAAATTAAACATATTATAATTAAATGTCACAATATTAATGTTGAATAATATTTAATGTAACTTAATGATGAATGTATACTTACAAAATTAATATTTTTTTATTGACGCACACGATATTATCATCGAATATGATAAATTATATCATACAAATATTAATTTCTTCAATAAAACAACTTCAAAATATTTATTATTACTTCTTATATCATTTTTAGAGTTTTTTTCCAATATTTTTATAAGTTTTTATCAATTTTCGCTTCATTGATATTTCCTAATATATTTTGTTATCAATATATCCATCACAACTAATATTTTTTATCCTAGTTTTGGCTTCTTTCATTACTAAAATCTCTCTTTATTACCTTTTAATGTAAGTTTTTGGTTGAAGAACTTGGTTTAATTTTTCTAGATTCTTCCTTTTTAATTTTTCTTCATGGGCTTGCAATAATAAACTCATAAGTTGATCAATGGACATAAAGTATAAATGTTTGGACTCTTCAATAGCCACAACAATATTATCAAACTTTGAATTTTAAGATCAAAGTATTCTAAATTACACAAGTATCATTTCAAACTTTTCCCATTTCTTTTTAATATATTCAAAATCTCCAATACTCTTAAAATTTAATTAAAAAAAATGATTTTGACTCTTTCATATTCAAACTTTCAAATTCTCCTTTAAGAGTTTAAAGATGAACTTTTTTATCTTATCAATCCTTTTAGGTCCATTTTGTAGTATAACTCATGCTTCTTGGCAATGATTACACTTGAAATTTTCTTGAAAGTGCTTGCATTCATTGTTTGATAGATGAGAATAAGAGTTTTCTTATCTTTCTTCCTTATATCTTTCAAAAAAATTGCTTTGATTTTAGGATAGAGTGGTTCATCTTATAGCCTCTGGTAGCTTTCACTACACCCTCTCATGCATCTTGGGAACTAAACAATCCTTTATCTTGATATATAATTTAATTATTGTAATTGTCTTTGTTGAATTGGAAACCTTGGAGGGGTACATCGCATGACAACTTTTTTTTTTTTTTTTTTGTTAGCTCTAATACCAATTTGTTGGAGTGATAGTGCTAAAAACAAATAGACAATTACATAAACCTAAATAAATAATTGAAAAAAAATTAAGAAAAATTTATTGTCTTCTACCACTCTTGTTGTTCAACTATTATACATTTCTTTATTTATAGATATTTATACCTAAAAAATAGATAGGGGTGACCATTTTGATAGGGTACAAATTTTAGGGGGTTCAGGTTAGGTATATCCTTGTTCATGTCATAATCCTATCAACTCATACAACCTATTTAATAAACGAGTTGTGTTTAGGGTTTGACTACTCAATCTATTTGTCCTATTTAATTAATTATTTCAAAATAATTATAACTTGTCCATATAAATTTATTAATTTCATATATATAAAAATTATAAAAAATAATAATAATAATAATAATTTTCACAATTATAAATATCATATCCTTAAAATAATTAAGTAGCTTAGTAAAATTATATATATTTCATTATAAAAATTATAAAAATTTTAAAATTAAAACATTGTATACAATTATAAATATATGAAAAATTAAAATTTTAATTTACTTTTTGTATCATAAAAATATTATATATGATTAAAATTAATAAGTAAAACAATTAAGAATTTAAAAATTCAAACTTAATTAAAAGTTAAAGAAACTAAAAAATATTTCAAAATTATATATTTATAAATTTTAAACAAGTCAAGATTATGTTAAAATGTTAAACATATTAGAATTAATTGTGTTGAAGGGTTTAACATGTTAGAATCATTTTAATGGATTTTTCATGTCAATTCATACATATTTCAATTCAATCCATCCATTGAATGGTTAGATGGGTTGTATTGTATCACCAACATAATAAATAAGTTATGTTGATATTAATTATTTTGACATGAGTCTTATTGGAATCTAATAAATTCTTACTATTTCTTACTTCAAATTAGTTACTACAAACATGATATGACATCATCTATTGCTACCCGTATGAATATTGGCGCTATCAAATTAATTCAAAAACTATCTATTAATTAAATGAATTATATAAGTTAATACAAATTTGACCCAAATATAATTATATTTAATATTATTCATTGTGAACCGTACAAATAACAACATTATTAGATTCTACTAATGCTAAAAAATCATATCAAAGTTTGTCAACCCTATTCTCAACCACAACTCACAGTCAATGTCACTTTCAGGGTAGTTTTCATGGGGAAAATGTGGAGAAATTCCAGGAGTGAGTTCAGACGGACCACAAGGACCACAAGCATGAATTGTATGTTTTATATCATCCACATGTGACTAAAAGAAAAAAGGACAGTACATGAAATAAAAAACAAAGTAAATTAATATTTCTATCATTTCTATTATAATACAATAGAAATGATAGACGCATAAATTAATAAACGGATCATTGTTTTGCTGTGAGTACCTAACTTTTCTAACCATTTACTTATTCCTGTAAAATTTTAAAAATTATAAATAGTGAACAGTTAAAAAATTAAGTAACTAAAAGAATATTTCATTTTAAAGATTAAAAATAATTTATAATTAAACTTTAAGTAAGCTAATAAACAAGTGTAATATTAAAATTTGATTTATTTTTTTCTATATCTAAATATATTGATATTAAATTTGAATAATTGAATTAAATAAAATTTTAAAAAACAAATATTGAAAGGTAAATTCATTCAAGTATTATAAAAATAATGTTTTTATTTTATAAATTTTAAATGTTAAATGGTTTAAGTGAGTAATAATTAAGTTGACAGTTATGGGCTAGCCTTGGATAGTCTTTAGTATTATTTTTCTATGTTGAAACTTCAATTTTTTTATGGATGTTCCTGATTCTAGCCTCTCTAGGACCCTCATCATTATGGATTCCGGCATTTACAGGTCATTAACTCTGATTTCTTTTTCTTTGTTAGCTTCATGAATTCTAACATTGCCACATATATATGCACATCAACCTATCAAAAACATATGCACATCAACCAATCTAAGAAGAACGAAAAATAGAATTTAGTGAAAAAATTGCAAATATTTGGCATTCTTTGTGTACAGCAAACACATTAAAAACAAATAAAAAATGCAATTGGGCAGTCCTTATATGAAATTTTTTGCACAGCATTGTTGGTCTTTTAGTTTGCAAATGATACTGCCTAATGAAGAAGACTTTGATGGGCGATGATGCCAATGACAAGGTAAATGAAGATTTAATTTTCTTCACTATCAACATAGTATAAATCATTATAAAATGGATCTTTTCAATAATTAAGGGAACTAAGACATATTCATGTGGTTGTACACTTAGTAGTAGTATTTTTTAACACTAGTAAAAATTCTTACCTTCGACCAAATAAGAAGAATATTAGTACGTTTGTTTTATTGCTTTACTTGAACAAAAGCTAATTAACATGCTAGGTTATTTTATATTCTTGTAATTTTTTTTTTTGTTTCAATTATATTGGTTGTTATATGTATAATTTAAAAGTTTCATATTCTTCTTATTTATTTATTTATAGCTTGCAAAGGAAATTGGCTTACAAGAAGAAGAGAAATCAGTACAATGAAGCGATGTTGAAAATCATGAAGATGATATCATTTAAATCATTAGGAGGTTGAACTAGGCTTTTGTTGATGATGGTTTCTTTTTGTAGTCATTGCACCAATATTTGTTCTTATATTAGATTTAAAAATTCTCATTGAAATATTTTGATCTAATGAACAAATTTATAATTTGTATACAAGTAATTATACTAATTATTTAAACAAGCCATTGTATATTAATATTTGGAGATATTTTAATTTGTACAATTCAATTTAATTTTATGATTTATAATTGCTTTTGCTTTTATTTAATTATATAGGAAATTCATAATAGCAATATTATTATTAAAATAAAATGCTTAAAGATGACGCTTCTAATTAAGTGTCATTATTAATATAAACCAAATATGGCGCTTTTAAAAGTGTCATTGAAAAAATAATCCAAAGATGACGCCCGTATGAGTGTCAACAATGACAATTTTATAAAAATTATTTTAGTGAAAAATACTCAAAGATGACACTTCTTTAAGTGTCATTGAAAGTATAAATCAAAGATGGCGCTTCCTAGAAGCGTCATTATTGACTGCAACATATAATGACAGGGGAGAAGAGGACGCTTTAGAGAAGCATCATCTTATACTTTTCTTAACGCTTAAAAGTGTCATTGAAAAAATAATCCAAAGATGACGCCCGTTTGAGTGTCAACAATGACAATTTTATAAAAATTATTTTAGTGAAAAATACTCAAAGATGACACTTCTTTAAGTGTCATTGAAAGTATAAATCAAAGATGACTACAACATATAATGACAGGGGAGAAGAGGACACTTTAGAGAAGCGTCATCTTACACTTTTCTTGACGCTTAAAAAGCGTCAATGATTCCTTTTTTTCTTGTAGTGTTGATATAGAGTTGTGTGAGATATATAAGGTGTCATATTAAATGCATCATCTTTGAGTTAAGGTGTCACGTTAAATATATCACCTTTGAGTTATGGTGTCACATCATTGTAAATGATTATAGAAGATATAATTGTTTTTTTTTTATTAGCTTGTAGATTTTTGTAATGCTTATTAATAAATAAGATCAACCTATGTAAATTTTGTCCATAAATATAATAATCATATTACATTTATGTGGACCCGCATTTTTCATGTGCGTTCCCACTCAATGACAAGACTCATTTTTATTAGTGAAAAATTAGTTTTTGAAGAGTTGGAGTCGCCACTTATTTTATTTTATTTTAAAAGGAAAAATAAAACAAGAAAGAAAACCCTAAAGAAGTGACTCCATAGTTTTGGAAAAGCAAGTCTTGAAAAACCTAAGTCTTGGTCTAAGGATCAAGTTACCTATTGGGAAGGTACCTCTAAGAGGTAACACCCCTCTAAGCCCTAAAGAGGTCTTTATTGACTAAGTTGAGGGAAAAGTGGCAATTAATCAAATGATTGAAGGTACCTAGGTAAGCTAAGGTGATTTCAAAACTAGCATGCAAAAAAAGAAATCAAATCACAATTCCAAATGAGGGTTAGGATGTGTACCTAGAATGCTTCTCAAGCGCTATCATAAGACATTAAAGTTAGCACAAAAATATAGCACACGACATGTATTTAATAAGAGCAAATCGAACATACATCTAAGTATCCAAGGATGGAATCAAACATAGACAAGGCTCACAACAACATGCATATTCATAAAATTTTGAAAAGTAATTGATAGAGAGCGTACCTGGATAGCGTGCATAATTTATAAGATTCCTCAAAAAATGCTAGAGTGGTTAGGACAAGTATAAATTATTAACATTTTTATTATGTCTAATATACAGTATCAAAGCCAAAATTAAGTCGAGATAAGTCAAATGACTCCAAAAATAAATAACAAATTCACGCAAAGTACAAGATCATCAGTATGCAATTAGAAAAGAGAGCATCACAAAACAATTTCTAAAAAATGTCTTAGAGTAGAATTTAATTACAAAAAATATAAGGAAACAACCCCTACACTTCTAGAACAACATACCAAAAACCAAACACTCATTCAAATGACAGATTGCAACAAAGACACCCCAAAAGTCATACAAAGTCCAGGTTAGGTAAAAAAAAGTGGCATGCATAAACGATTTTTAAAAAAATAATAAGAGATCACATAAAATCGTACAAAAAATCACACACATTTTTCCAAGTGTCTATATCACAGGAAAAATAAATCCAGGGTTGGGTAGTAATCAAAAATATTTTTAAAACATTCCAACTAATCAGATGTCCATATTCCATTATGTACAGTAGGTACAACTTTGAAAAATGTATATGTTTTAATATTTTATATGTCTAAGATCAATTTCAAGAAGTCTAGAATTAAGAAAAAATATTGGATCAAATTTGAAAAGTCATCTGTTATTTTATTTTTACAAAAAGATTTTGGGTATCCAAAACTGGGTGAAAACAGAGCCCTCCAAAAAACTCATTCATATCTTCTATTCCAAAATTTATTATTAACTCAAGGAAAGTTCTATATTCAAGTTCAAGAAGCATAAAATACCATAAAATCATTGGAAAAATTTAGAAGCATTATAAATAGATCAAATCGAATTTTCTTTTGAGAAACGCAATAAGTTGAGTGAGCTAATCAATAAAAGGTTTTTTTGGAATGATTTTATATAAGGGTTCCACCAATTCCCCAATTCATATACACAAATCTAGCCTAGAATTATCCCATTTATTTGGGACCATAGGCTTGGATTCATGTCTTACTCAAACCATAATTTTTATTGAAAGCTAAGAAAGATGCGAACTGATTAAGACATGATTGCATATTATTTAAGAAAATATGATTTTGATTCTAAGGACTCTAAATGAGTTTTTGAAATGCACTTTAACGAGGAACATTTTAAAAAAAAGGTTTCTTTTTAAAAGGAAAGACATTACTCGCAAACAACAATACACAAGGATCAAAGAAAGGCAACTTAGAGGAAGACAAAATTTCAAAGTAAAATTTTTGACAACCAACCAAACCAATATGGTAAGAGTAGGAGCCAACCTTCATAAGTTTCCGATGGCCCCCAAGAATTAAATTTAACGAACAACTGTCAAAGCAAATAACTAAACTATCTTAGATCAAATAAAGTCAACCAGATATCAATCAAAAACTAACAAGGATTAATCAAGCGCATAAATTGAGGATATAATCAGTAATTAAATTAGTTCAATCGAACACACAAACCTATGATTAAAGTAATGTAAAATATAGTACCATAAGTGCTTACAATTTTAAAACACCTAAACTAAACAAGGATCAATCAAGAACTAGAGCTTAACACACTTTAAACATGAATATAATAATAGAGGGTCAGATAAATTAATTAATTAAAATTCTAAAGACTCACAAACCAAATATGATCAATCCAAAAAAACCAAAATTAACAAACATAGTGATAATGATATAGAATCAAATGAATTAATCACCTAAAAACCCAAAGCATCACATGAATCAACTAAGATGAAATAGAAAAGAATAAAATAGCATTAAAACATGATAATAATGACATAGAATCAAATAAATTAATCCATTAAAATTCTAAAGCATCACACAAATTAATTAGGGTGAATCTGAAAATTAAAATTAAATAAAAACAAGATGATAATGACATAAAATCAAATAAATTAATTGACTAAAATTTAAAGACTCGAAAACTAAATTGAATAATAATAAATAAATAAAAACTAATAAACAAAACTCTAATTTTCAATCTAATAAAAAAACAACCAATAAACTAATAAATAAAAAAGAAATCAAAAACTAAAGAACAAAGAAACTCACTTACCTTTTCTAATAGGTGCGCAGACTGTTTTCTTCTCCAAAGTGGCGTGCTATTCCTATTTCATATTGTTGCATGCTTCTTTATTTATTCATATGGTAGCCCAGTCATAAGAATGGTAGTGGGCTATGAAGACTTCTCAATTGCGTGTTGTATCTTCCTATGGAGAAGGCAACTAGTTCCATTTTATCATTTTAAATGGTGGTTGCTTTAGAAGATTTATGGTGCGACTACAGCGTGGCTTCAATTTCTCCTATGAATAGCGGCGAGGGTATGGAGATTTCCATATCTATATGTGTGTAGTGCAAGTGGATGCCCCCTACGTGCTGTGCGTGGATCTTTGTGAACATGGCGGCTGGTTTCTTTCCATGTAGACCAGTAGCGTAGATCTCTCATTTCCTCTTATTTTTAGTCGTGATTTGCCTCATTTTTTAAAAATAAAAATCTCATTTCCTCTTACCTTCAACTGTGATCTACTCCATTTTTTAAAAATAAAAATCTTATTTCCTCTTATCTTCAGCCATTATCTACCCCTCTCTATATGCAGCTCAGATTCCTTCTTAAAGCCATGATCTTACCTCCTTAATGAGGACTCTTCCCAAAACAAGATTCCTCTTGCCAACCTTCCATCCAAAGTCCACTTTGCTTCAAATCCTCCTATCTATATATAAAAAAAGAAAAGCGCATGCAGCCATGGATTTTTCCTAAAGAGCCCTCTTAAAGCCGTGAGTCTTCATAAATTCCTCTCAAACCATGTCTTCATCTCCTAAGAATCCCTTCAATATTCATCTTTCTTTTTCCACTTTTTTTAAAATTGTGTCTATCCCTTAAACTCTCTCAAAACGTCCACACCTACCTTTCAATCTCAATATGGTATCCATCCCATCTCCAATGACCATGCATCCAAGGAAAACCCACATTCCAAATATCAATCTCAATGTGACCGTGCATACCTTCCATACATTCCCTACCAAATTGCAAAGTTAATAGATTAAATAAAATAATAATAATAATAATAATAGTGATAAAAATGAGTAAAAGTAATAATAATAATAATAATAAAAAATAAAAATATTTAAACAAAATTATTAAATTAAAATAAATAAGGACAAGTATTATGGAAAAGTGACAAAACAATAGAAAAATAAAATAAAAGAGGAAATAGAAAAGACAATAAATAAAATAAACAAAAATATAATAATATAAAGCCAAGTCATGTGATTTTACACAAACGAGCCATGCAAGTCATGCAAGCCATGTGAGACATGCAAGATGTGCCAAAAAGGTGACCTAAGCAAGACTAGGTAAACCTAAGTAGGCCAAAGTGTGCCAAAATTGGCCCAAGTGAGCCTAGGTGGGCCTAAGTGAGCCTAAGTGGGCTAAATGCATCTAAATGGGCCTAGTGTGCTTAGATATGCTATCCTAAAAGTGTATCTAAATGAGCTGTACAAAAAAAAAAAAAAAAAAAAAAATCAAAATCCTAGGCCTAACTCAAGATTGCCAAGGGTCACAATAAGGCCTTAGATAAATCCTTCAACCAGAGTTTCCGAGGTGGCTCAAAAAAAGATAAGCTACATGAGTAGTAATGGGCCACCAGGGAACTACCGTGGAGAATTGGAAGTGAACTTAAAGACATGTGCTAAAGGGACAAAATGGAGAGTCGACAAATATGCCCCTCTTCGATAGAGATCACAAGTGTAGAGAATGTGAGTTGAAACACAAATAATGAGTGGAACAAAGTGAACTATATCGAAGAACTAAAATGAAAAGACTAGAAATTTTGTCTTAGCACATGAAGTGGTAAGGTCAAAAGATGGGGTCATAATGCTATGGATGGAACGACTCTATGTAGAGGGATGACAATGAAGAGAGAAAAGTGTATGATAAGTAGCACAAAGATGGAAAGGGATGAAAAGAATGACTCAAGGTCATGGATGGGATAAATGACTTTGGGTCATGGAACTCTAAGCTTTATATGCTATGAATGACTCTAGGTCGAAAGCTCAGGGCTTTAAATGATATGGATGACTCTGGGTCAAAAGCTCAAGGCTTTAAATGGTATGGATGACTCTGGGTCGTGGATGAACAGAATGACTCTGGGTCATGAGTTCAGGGCTCTAAATGCTAAGAATGACTCTAGGTCATGGATGAGAATGAACAAGTTTGGGTCGTGAGCTCAAGGCTCTAAATGCTAAGAATGACTCTGGGTTATGAATGAGAAGAACGACTTTGGGTCGTGAGCTCAGGGCTTTAAATGCTAAGAATGACTTTGGGTCATAAATAAGAATAACGACTCAGGGTCATGAGCTCAGGGCTTTAATGGATAGCCGATCAGGATGCTTTCTGACTCATGGTGTCTGGTCGAGGCCACTCGCAAGTGGCTAGAATGATGAACACAAAACATCTCAAGGATGTGAAGGATACGAACAACTCTGGGTCGTGAGCTTAGGGCTTGGGATGCCATGAATGACTCTGGGTCATGGGTGAAATGAGTAACTCTAGGTCATGATGAATAGCTCAAGGCCATGGATGAAATGAATGACTCTGAGTCATGATATGATGAGTAACTCAAGGCTATGAGCTCCAGACTCTATGACTGATCGGATAAAAAGAGAGTGTGATACACAAACTTCAGGTCAAACCACTCATGGGCGACCAAATGATGAAGGCTCAACTTAGGGCTAGAAAGACTCTAGGTCCTTAGGAAATGATAGCTCAGGGCTATCAGGCTCAAGGCCTAAGAGAAAAATGATAGCTCAGGGCTATCAGGCTCAGGGCCTAAGAGAAAAAGGATAACTCAAGGCTACGAGGCTCAAGGCCTTCTAGAAATGATAGCTCAGGGTTACGAGGCTTAGGGCCTAGAAGGAACGAATAGCTCAAGGCTATAAGACTTAGGGTTTAGATGGGATGGATAGCTCAAGGCTATGAGGCTCAAGGCCTAGAAGGAACAGATAGCTCAAGGTTATAAGACTTAAGGTCTAGAATGAATTGATAGCTCAGGGCTATAAGACTCAAAGTCTAGAAGGAATGGATAGCCTAAGGCTATAAGGCTCAAGGCCTAAGAGGAGAGGGATAACTTAGGACTATAAGACTCAAGGCTTAAAAGGAATAGATAAAGAAGACCAACTCGAAAGTGGATAAGAGTAAATGGGCTCAAAGTCATATACTAAAAAATGCCAAGAGTCGGGATACTGAACTTAAGAAGGGAAATATACCCCAGTATCCAAGGTGCTCGCATTGTTGAAACAACTAGTAAATCAATCATTCGTGGAAATCAATGGATTAGAAACTGATGCATCATGACAAACCTTTGAAAAATATGAACTGAAAGAACTCTCTATGTCTCAAAAGTTGCTCTATTGACAAATCTCAAAAGGTAAATCTCGGAGTGTGTATATCTTGACTCAACTAAAAGCAAATCTTGAAGTGCACAAAAATATTACTCATCTGGATAACCCAATCTGCAAGGTAACAATGACAAAATCAATCTATCTCATGAGCATTTGGCTAAAGGATCCACCCATGCTCCTCGGGTGAAATCTGATGTGATCCATCTCTATCTCAACAAATCCATGTAGGGCGGTCCTGATACAGTCAATCGTCGAAAGCCCCAAACTAGTACTTAATCTAAAACCAAGTTGGCCGCTATCCCAATCTCAAGGATACTCAAAGAAAATGGGAAATATGCCCTAGTATGAGACCTGATGTCAAAGTCACGAGGTAAACAACCAACAATGATCATCCATCTATGTACCGCTACATGAACACAATCTCATCAAGGAGAGGGAATGTGCCCTAGTATGGATATCTAATGTACAATAAAGAATTTGTCACAATCAATCAAACATCTCTATAACCATGAATAGGAATAACCATACAACCTAACAACAACTAGGAATCTCGGAGAAAGAGGAAAATATGCCCTAGTGTGGATATCTAATACACAACAAAAGTATGAATCCAACATCATTAAAATTCAAACAAATAGAAATTTTATGGTGAGACATCTCACTAAAATTTTCCAAAAAAAAAAAATGTTGTGAAAAACTACTACAAAGAATAATGATAGGAAGAAAAAAAAGTAAAACACAAAACAATTTATGTGGTTGAATATAGAGCCTATATCCCCAAAAAAGACAAAGAAGAACTTCTATCATTTTTTAAGGGGATTATAACCCTAGAATTGTCACATCTCAAAGTTGCGATTACATAAAAAAAGAGACTTTTTTTTTTAATCAAAATCTCTTCATTTAAGTATTATGTTTTTTTTAATATAATATTTTATTTCTATTAAGTATTAAAAAGTAAATAAAAGTCAATAAGTTACTTTTAGTATTTAGAAAAAGCTAAACATTTTTTTTTTACATTCAATAAAAAAGTTCAAGAAATAAGTAATAAGTAAATAAAAATTAAATAAAAAAATTAAAATTTAAAAACAAATTTCTTTGAATAAAAAGTTAAAAAACACACCACAGAAGTTTTATAGAAAGATTTGATGTAAAAAAATTAATTATATATTCGTTAAATATGCCTATTCTTAAAAAAATAAAATAAAAATCATAATGGGATCTTTACTAAACTACTTTTATATTATTCTTTATTTAAAAACTATCATCAACTTTCCAATTGATTAAAAAAAATAGAATATGAGAAAATTTCTAAAATAAAACACGTGATATTACCTCAAAGTTGAAAGGGAATTCGCTTCTTCTTTCTCCTCATGTAGCTCAAAGAAATAACCAAAGATGATTATGACATACCATCTTCACGAAGTCTTGTCTAAATCATAAAGGAAAAAAGACTTATCTAAAATATGAGAAAGAAAGAGAGCAATTTGTAGAGAGTCAGAAACTAGTTGTTGTGGGAGGTTCCAACCTCTTTTTTCATGCTCTCTTTTGCCTGTTAAATCTCTAAGTAAGAGGACATCGATAGCATCAACTTTATTGCTCTAGCTGCCAGAGTACTACTTTTTCATGCTCTCGCTTTAAGCTATTTGATCGTGATCAAATTACTTTTTCTTCTAGCAATTTATTACATTTTTTTTTCACGTTTTCTTTGGTTTCCTTCCTAGACCACGTGCAAAGAAGATTTCTTGGCTTGAAACCTGTTCAATTATCTGATGTGAACAAGCTTAGACCCCACGTACTTGGATGGAGGACACTTGTGGAGATTTGAAGTTTGAAGCTTCACAAAAATGCTGGAATTTGATTGTTGAATCATCACAAAACTTTAATTAATCTAGAGTTTGAATCTTGATCTCAAGTGGAAGATGGAAATCCTTGTAAATTTCTTTTCCTTTTTGAATGGGTGGTATCACTTAACATGAGATATTCACAATTGATGGTCTTGGGTTGTTCTCAAGGCTCCTAAGACATGTAGCACTATGCCAACAAAAGTGCATGTCAATGTGCTGCATTCGCCTCTTGATAAGAGTCCCATCCCTTTAATTAGGGCTTGTCCCTTCTCAAATACTTCTACTTATTGTGGTTAGTGTGGGTTTAAAAAGTAGACCCATCATTGTCATACATATATTGGTCCTATATACATCAAGGCTTCAATTGATGCTTTCACGTGCTTATTGGGATATACCTTTGAGTGAGTTGTGATTGTTTCGAACTATGATTTTAGAGATTTAAATTTTGGTGCTTAAACATGGAAGAAGCAAAGGAGCCGCATGTAAAGGGACTCTCACTTGTGAATCATCACCCAAATTCCAACCTCATCTAGGACTACTAAGAGAAAATCAAATGTCACGCTCATGCAATATCATTCACACTACAACCTCATTAAGAATTGCCAAAAGCTAATCAAGACCTTGAGGTAACTACCATCAATAGAGCTAATGTCTTGAGGTTATTATCATCAACCCACTATCTATTGTATTTATCTTTTATAAACCATTTGTGACTTATTTGATATTAATGTAATTGTACATACAACCCTATAAATGGACCTTTGTTCTTTTTTATTATGCCTTATTATTAAGCTTCCAATCAAACCTCTCCATTTTCCATGATACCTTTAACCATTCAACATCAATCAAACTTGATTGAAATAACTACTGGTTATGTAGGTCAAGTTAACTTAGACCAAATTGTTAACTTTCTAAATTGGCAATTTGTAACTTACAAACGAAGTACAAAAATCAAACCAAAAATTATTACCCATGGAAATATCAATTAAAAAATGAGATATAAAAATGTATGAAAAATGAATGCCTGACCACATGACATACATGTTGTTAAAAATAATTGGCTGAAAATTGATAAACAAATTTTATAAATGTCATTTAAAAACATAATTAGGGATCCCTTATTTTTCAACTATTATATGTTACTTTATTTATAGATATTTATGCCTAAAATATAGAAACTAAATATAAAAACGTTTTAGGATTGAAGTATTCATAGATTGAATCAATAATTCAAACTAAAAATATTTTAATTGGCTTTTAAAAAATAAATTAAAATTTAATTTTAAGAAATTAGTCAACAATAAGAAATTTGAATTTGTTAATGGTGGAGGGGCTTAAACAATAACAAACTTGCATTTGTAGCAAGTAATACCATTGCATGTGATCTTCATTCACTAAAATTATGTCTTGAAAACTTTAGCCTTACCACGAATGCCCTACCTATCAAAGATTGTAATGCTTTTAGCACCAACTTTTAAGCAATTTGACCTAGACTCAATTCCATTTTCTTCGATTTGTTACATTTTTTTTTTTTATTTTATGGAAAATTATGATTTAGGGTTACAACTAAAAGTGGTGTAATTATGGTAAAGGATATGAAATTTTGTAAATTAGTAGAAAGTTTATGGTTGTAAATAGGCAAAAATACCTTTCTTTTATCTTTCTCTTTATTTTATCGTGCTCTAAATCATAATGCCCTCCACCATATTTATTTGATTTGATTTGATTTTCTTTGATTTTCTTATTTTCTCTATATATATTATTCTTTAATTTTCTTCCTACACTACATGCAACACATTTATTTTCTAAGTTAGTTGCGTATGAAAAGAAAAATGATAACTAGATGATCACACCAAGCACATGTTATGTTGCTTTGGTAAAAGTCACGCTCTAACCTTTTTGGTACAAAATAAAAATTTCAAACAATTATCTAAAAATAATTAGTATTTCATGCACTTTTTAGTCAAATATATTGCTTTTTACTATTTAGGTACTACATTTTAATGATATAAGTACTACTTTGACCATCTTAGGTACTTCCTTTGATTAGTGAGTATATGAAACTTGAATTATTTTTAGAAAGTTCCTATTTTGTAATTATTTTTACATGAATGTGTGAAAATACACTTTTGCTAACATAAATAAAAAAAAATAATTTTTCATCATTCTCTTATTTTGCACCTATCATATGCCCCCTCATTTATATATTTTTATGCAGAAAAAAAAACCTCTTAACAATAAAAATATAAAAATGCTTTAGGGTTTAATTACTCAAGTTTAGGAATTGAATCAATAATTTTAAAATAGTGAGTAGAGGGAGGTTGGAGTGAAAATAATACATGGATATCAATTTTGATTGTGAATATTCTATTAAAACTACAAACAAACATTTTATATTACTAGAAAACATTATTTCAAAAAAACAATATATATATATTGTATACTAAAACTACAATCAATACTTGTTTTTTTTGTAAATTAATTGACGTTATTATATATTGAAACTGCTTGTTGTTATAGGTTCCACCCTCTTTGCATGCTCTCTTTTGCTTGTTAAATTTCCAAGAAAAAATTCATTGAGACCCCCTATCTTATCTTCACATCTATGTCTTTGTTTCATAGTAAATTTATAGTTTTTGAGGGATAAATTAGAAGCAATTATGATGAATGATATTAGCATAATTATTTATGTAAATATGGTTAAAGAAAGACTTACAACAAACTCATTCTACCTTTTTATTATGCATTATAAAAGTAGCCACTTAATAAGAAGTGGCTAGTAATACATGTCATTTTCATGCACTAAACAATATCTCCTCTTTAATGATTTCCCGAAAGCTTTAGCCTTGACCACAAGTGCTCTAGCTACCAAAGTGCTACAATCTTTTTGGCCCCAAATTTTAAGCTATTTGATTGAAATTGCATTGGTTATTCTTTTAACAATTTATTATTAATTATTACTATTGTAAGAATTATCTTTCAGGGTGTGGGAAGTAGTATAATTAGGGTAAATGATATAAAATTTGGTAAATTGGTAGAAAGTTCATAGTGAGTAAAAAGATAGAAATACCATTCTATTGTGTGCTTTCTTTATTTTATAATTTTCTCATTTTCTTTATTATTATTTATCTTTTTATCTTACATTATTTTTTTCATCACTATTATTATTATTATTTGAAAAAAATTGTAGACCACACCAAGCACATGTCTAAGTTACATGGGAATTAGAATTCAAAATTTGGCAACAACACATACCTTCAATTTAGGGTAAATTTTGAAAGAATTTCCGAGATTAGTTTTGAGCAAACTATATATCATTTAAAAGCTCAGGAAGTCAACAGTCCAATGCTTCAAACAATGTATAAATTGGAATTAAAATGAAGAAGTTATAACCATTTAAAGACAACTAGGTTGAGTTGAAGGACCATTTCGAAATGATTTCAAAATTCAAATTCTAATTTCAAAATCCATAATGAAATGACCTTAATTTTGAAATCATAGACTACCACTTCATAATTTCCCTCATCCACATTGGGCACTCCATCCACCCTAAGTGGGACCCACATGACTGTAAAATCATGATTTTATTCATTTTTAGTCATTTTTAGATATATTATTTAGGAAATAAGTAGCCAATACATGTGGGGTTGTTTGCCAAAACTATAAAAAATCAATTTTTAGGTTTTCTTATGAGTTCTTAAGTTTTTAGTTATAGAGAAGAAAATAGAGTCAGGATCTTGGTTTACTCTCTTTTCCATTAATATTAATTAATATATTGTTTTTCCTTTCTTTAATTTTAAAAAATGATTCTTTATCTTTCTTTAATGGATTGTGCTTGTAATAACATGCCCATGAGGGGCAAATGGGCTTTCTTGGGGTGTCAAGCATGAAACCCTAGGGTTAAGGGTTGAATTAGGGAATGATACAATTGTCCATTCCTTAATACTAGGGATTCTTCGTAATTCTTAATCCCTAGTTATCTAAGGTTTAACTATTGTTATCTTCCCTAAGGCAAATTTATATGGAATAGTAAAGACCTACAAATCCTAGACCCAAACCAAGATCTCAATTCCATTCATCTAATAGAAGTTCAAAATTAAATAAAATGTTACTCCTAAAGAGAGTAACTCTAAGTTATTTAGGTTGATCTCGTTTAGCTTATTTTTTGAATATCACCATATTTATACAAATAAATACCCTTATTTTACCTAAAGCCTTAAGACCGAAGTTGGATTGTAGAAACCCCATTCTTGAACATTTGAATAAAAAATCAATAGAATTTGCATTTTTAATTTAGATTTTTTAGAAAATATAATTTTATTTAAATATATTTTCAAACATTTTCAATTTAAAGAATTTGATTAAAGTAATCCTTTAGACCTAGTTTGACAAATTCTATCGGCCTGTCTTCAAGGATGATAATCAAAGGATTACAAAAATTGTATTATTTCTTTCTCTAGTTTTTCTTGGTCAAAATCGCTATGTACAAGGCTTAATTTTTTGGACAACAAAGAATAGCGATCGCACATTGATATAATGTGGAGTTAAATTGTCATGATATGAAGAAGGAGAAATTGTGGATCCAACACAATACAAAATTTTAGTTGAAAGTTTACTCTATTTGATTGTACAAGACTAGACATTCTTTTTGGAGTTAGACTTATTAGTCGTTTTATAGAAGCATCAATGGTGGAAGAGTGCCAAGAGAAGTCTTTACTACATCAAAGGTGCACTTGATTATGATTTATATTATTCATAATCTTAAGCTTGTTGGATATAGTGATTGTGATTAAGGAGGAGACATAGATGATCAAAAGAGTACCACCAACTTTGTGTTTTTTATGGGAGATAGCGCATGTACTTGGTCCTCATAGAAATAACCTATTGTGACATGGTGAAATGGAATTCGTTTTGACAACATCATGTGTATGTCATACCATTTAACTCAAAAAAAAATTATTCATGGAGGTTAATATGCCACAAAATGAACCAACAAAGATTTATATGGACAACAAATCAACAAGTACATTACAAAAAAAAAAATCCAATTTTCCGTGATCGAAGCAAGAACATCAATACAAGATATTTTTACCAAGCCTCCCAAGTTTGAAGATTTTAGAAGGTTAATGATATTACTTGGAGTTATAAATCAAGTTTAAGAGGACATGTTGATAAGTAAACTTGATTTATTAACTTTCTAAATATTAGAATTAGATTTACTCTTAAAAAATCAAGGAAGATATTATATTTTGAATGATTATTTTAGTTTCTATTTTTGAGTAATTAAGTATTAGAAGGTTTCTATATTTTATTAAGAGTTTCCATTTAGTTAAATGTGAGTATCTATAAATAAGAGAAATTTAATATTTGAATACAAGATAGTGGTGGACTACAAGAAATTTTTAATTCTCCTTTAGTTTTTTTGCTATATTATTGTTTGTATTTCTCTATCAACCCCATTTCTCTAACACTTACACCCATATTGACAATTATTTTGACTTCTATCTTAATTTTCATTGAATATAAGTTTAATTTGTTTGAAAAACTTATTCCATTTTTTCTTGATTTTTTCTTTTTACTCTCTCCATGGCTTGCAATGATCCTATAAGTTTATCAATATTCATAGAATCTAAATCTTTATATTTTAGTTACAACAATATAATTAAACTTTGAATCTAAAGATTGAAGTATTTTTCCAATCACTCTAGTGTCATTCAAACTTTCACTTTTTTTTTTTTTTAATAAATTCACAATTTCGAATAAACTTGAAAAATAATTAAAATTAATTCTAAATTCTTTCATATTTAAACTCTCAAGTTCTCTTCTAAGAGTCTGAAGAAAAACTTTTCTTACCCTATCAACTCCTTATTTTATGTATGTTTTGTAATATCTGTTTTTCTTTTCTGATGATGGTTGTACTTGAAATCTTCTAAGTACTTTTATCCAATCATTAATATAAATAAAGGCAATTACTTTCTTATCTTTCATCACCATATCTTTTAAACATCCCTTTAATTATGGAATATAGTGGTTTTATCTTGTAACTCCTCAGACCTTCTCTCTACAACTTCCCATATATTTTGTCGCTATTTTTCATATGACTTTAATAACAATTTGTTGGAGTAATAGAACCATACATACAATCAATCATCAAAAGAGAGATAAGTAATTAAGAAAAATTAGGAAAAAACTATTGTCTTAAATCTCTTGTTTTTCCACTTTGATCACTTTTTCTTTATAGATATATACCTAAATATTAAAAAAAAATCAACCATTTAAATTTAAATAATTTTAATTAAATTTTAAAAATAAAATTAATTTCTAATTTTTGACAATTTCCCAAACACATGCTAAGTTAATTACTTCTGTAAAATGTCACCTATTTCAACTTAATGAGCCAAGAGATGACACACAAAAATGAAAAATGGATGACTGCTCAACCACAAGAAGATCATTAATTAAGTTTGTGTAAAAGTCTTCATTATCACCTACCTAAGTATGACTTAAGATGTACACATTAGTACCACCTTTTTAATACTTAAAAATTTGGAAAATCCTATAGTGCCTCAAGAGGTATCATGCCTCCATTTGATTTGGGTTGTTGGATAAAAAGGTTTAATCTCAACCATCCAAATGATAAGTGAAAAACAAAATCAAAATCATGGCTGAAACCGGGTACTTAGAGAAAGACCTCCTCTTTCCCCTTTTCCCGCCCTTCCCCTCTATTTTCCTCTCTTTTCCATATCTCATCCACCTCTCTTTTCCATATATGATCTGTGTATTTCTAGTGTTTTCAAAAGTTTTCGTGTGTTGTGTTTTCAGATATTTTGGTTATTTTCGGGTGAGATATCCTACATGTTTCGAGTGTAAAATTCTTCCCGTATGAGTGCCATATTCTCGGCTTCTCTCTCTCTTCTTCGTATCCCCCTTTGTTGTCCGTATTTCATTTTCATATTGTAGGTGTTTTTCGGTGTTTTCGAGTAAGGCATTTGATATTCAAGAGTATGATATTTCCACACTCTCCTTCTCCTCTCCATATCTCTCATTTTCTTCATATTTCATATTTGGTTTAGGAGCTGTAAGGCGGTGTTTTTGGGTTCTAAACTCTCTGGTTTGAAGACCCAAATTGAAGATGTAGTTGGAAGAAGAAAAAGATGATCTGAAGTATGAAGAAAAAGAAAGTTGAAATCAACATAATTTTTTGTTAATCAAAAGGTGGTTGTGTCATAATTATTTGAAGGGTTCTATATTAAGAAAAAAAAGTGAGATTGATGATGTGTTTTACGAAATTGTATCGATTATATTTTGTGTTTTTTGTTAGATTTATGGATTGATCACATCAATGAAAATTTATGTGTTTATATCCATAATTAAACATTGAAAATAATTTATATGCTAATTTTGTCACCATTGAAAATGTAGAGAGATTTAGGGAGGATTTTGGAGTGGTACTGATATTTTTATTTTATTTAACATTTGATTGATTGTAAGTTAGTAATAGGAATTTTTTTGAAATGTGAAATTAAATTTATGGGGAATTTGGATGGGCAATTTTGTTTGCAATTTATATGGTATTTATTATTGTTGTAAAACATGAATATAAAATTTATTAAAATGTGAAAAAAAAAACTTTTGTTGAGGTAATGTGGTGGTGGAAGTATATTGGATTTATTATATCTGAAATCATATTATAAAAATTAACTCAAATGATTTGATTTAATTTTTAGTAGCGAGCACGATGGTGTTGTGGTTCTTTGAAATTCAAAAAGACCTATGGGAGCTTGGGTATATTACTAGTAAGGCAAAATAGAAATATGTAAAAGAATATATATATATTTTTTTTTTGTGGTTGTTTTAGTTATATTTGTTTGAAATTGTTTTGTAATAACGATCGATTGACCATGATAAAAGAAAAGGATAAAGGAGTGAAGGTAAATGATGATGTGAGGAGTAATACTTTTTGTGGCTAATATAATTAAATTTTAAATTTTGAATTTGAAGTAAGTGGCAAATTACTATAGTTGAGGAAAAAATTGAGCAAGAAGTGGAATGCGCTTTCAAAAATAGAAAAAGAATATTTCATGGCAAAGTCAAAGGAAAGTTCAAAACAATATTCGCTTCAAAAGGGTTTGAGTCTAAATGTAGATTTTTTGTAATAAATAAAAATTTTAACTACTTGTGTATTTGTTGCAGATTATATTAATGGAAATATTTTTTATGTTTGTGTATCTTTTAAGTTATATCTTCAAACTCGATGCTCATCCGAGCAAGTGGTTAAAGTTATTGAAGAATTAGAACTAAAGAAAAAAGCAGCCATAGAAGAAATTAGATTTGGTAGCCTTTTGTAACTTCAATGTAAGAAAATTGATCATGAGTTACGTCTTTAGTTGATAAATAGTTTCAATCCAAACACTTATATGTTAGAGTTGCATAATACTTATATCAAATTGTCCCCAATTGATGTTGAATTTATTATGGGATTGAGGGCAAGAGGGTTAAAGATTGACATGGATAAAGATGTTAATAATAAAAATGATTTATGTAAAAAAATATTGTGATAAAAAGAGGAGATTGCCATTAGTGATGTTAGAAAATCAAATTAGGGAGGATAAAGAAGGTGGAAACGATTTCAAAGTTTGTTTTTTATTATTTGTGTTGGGTGCATTGTTGTGCTCAACAATGAAGCTTTTTGTGAAACATTCTTTCTTACATCTTGTGGAAGACATCGATTCAATAAAGAAGATGAGTTGGACTGAATTTGTGTTGTCTTATTTTATGCACGGGATCAAAGAGTTTAAGAGGAAAAAACAAAGTGGGATTTGCACTTGCCTATTGTTTTTTATGGTAATGTCCTTGTATATAATTTTCGTCATAGTGAATTTTGAATTTGTTATAAAAGATTTTGTAAACTAACTATATATCCATGCAAAATATATTTACAATTATTCTACCACGAGCATATATCATTCCAACAAGAATTTCCACCACTATGTACTCGACCTTTTCCTCGAATTAGTGCTTGGGGAGATGATGAAGTACTAAAGATGAAACAAAGATTGAAAAAAACTCGGTGGATATGCAAATGACAATGTAAGTTATAGTTTTGAAACTCATTTAATATTTGTTTTTGTTTTTAGTGATTTTAAATAGGATATGTGTGTATATTGATGAAAATATTGTAGGTGAAAATATAGGTGATATAAAATGAGAGAGGAGATCGCATTGACCAAAATGAGATGACAATGGATGGGGAGAAGGAGGAGGATGAGAAATTGAAAATCCATCCACAGAAAGATGTTATGAAACAAGTAAGTTTTACAATATCCATCATGAGTATAAATATTAGTAGTTAACCCTTGTATTATGATGTTATTAATTAAGTTCCTATATATCACTATGTTGATGTTGGGAGCTTAATGAAGATGGATAAAATATTTCAACAATTGAAGTCACAAGTAATTGATTTGTGTCATGTTGCAAACAGTAGTAGTTGTGAAAATGTTTTTACTGAATTCGAGGTAAAATATAGAACATTGAAAGGAATCTTCCTTGCCTCAAGAGAAAAACCTTTAAGAGAGAATGAGAAGGGAACAGAGAGTGACATTGTTTCATGCAAGGGAAGAAAGGAAGAAAACGACAATAAAAAAGGAAATGAACATTATGTTGACACTTTGTCAACTGACAAGTTATGCACTGAGAGAACGTGAATGGAAAGAATGAAGATGCATGTCCTACATCAATTGAAGTGCATATCATTCCCGACAAAAATGTAGATATTTGACCACTTTGAATGAAAAGACTTACAAAAGATTATGGAAAGGTATATATAATCTAAAAAAAATGTATTTTTGTTATAACTACTTAACCATTACATAGTAAATGTATGTATATTAATGACATTTTCCATTTTAGGAACCATTATGAGCACTATGTGGTCTTCTCGAGCATGTCATGAAAACACATACATCGAGGGAGAGGAAACCAAGTAAATTCAAGATCTCCCCACTAGTACAAAATTTAGGGAAGATGGGAAAGTGTAAAGCATCAAAGGTATAATACAAATACTCTAATACAATTTTCTTATTTTTGATACATGAAATGTATAACTAATAATTATCTCTTGTTTTCGATTTAGTCAATCCCCATGTCCATTCATGAAGACGTGGTGGATTCTTAATCATTCAATGTACTTCAATCTCTTGTTGTTGATTATGTTTTCAATAAATCGTTGTCAGCAAAGTTTGTAGTATCTAGAACATTCATAGATGTGTTGTAACAGTTTTAGCCTCTATATTTTTCGATGTGTGTAAAAAATGTTTTATCATATTATTATTGTAGTGAGCTTCTTGTTGACTTCGATCATGGACATGGTGTACATGGGGATTTTGAGTGCTTATGTCCTAGATAAAATTTGTTGGATGTTTTAAGCATTTATTTCATTCATATCAAATGATTGCTTTATTAATGAAATAAATTTATTAAAGTTACTGGTTAACAACAGGTAATAAATCTAGAAGCATCAAAGCTTAATTATTTTGAGAGGCAATTCATAGGCATACAAAGTATAAGATGCTATTTTCCCACGACATTTTCAGTAAGCTCACCTTTTTTCTTATTGTTTAGGTACATATTAAGTATAATATATTAATGTTTGTGTTATGTTGTATTATTAGCAAATGATTTTGTATGGAAGTCCATGACTTTTTTTTGATAGAAAAACATCCATCATAAATACATTAGCGAATTGGATGATTGTGAAAAGGTTAGTAATTATTTGTAATGTTTTATTGCATATATCAAAGTTAGAGTAGATATTGTTTTCACTTACAATAAAGTTTCGCAATTTGAATTTTTTCTAACTTTACCACTATTTATTCCAATGCATGAAAATTGCCCCGGTCATTAGTATCTTTGCGTCATTGTCTTTAAAAAATGTCATATCCAAGTTTTGGATTCATTGCGATCAAGGAGTCAGGATGAGTTTCGGTTTAGTAGTGTTAAAATAGTGGTATGTTTTCAAACTATGTTTTTCTCTTTTTTGTTTCTCTATTGCACAATTATTAACACTTTCAAAATAAATTTGGTTGAATTTTGTCAAACGTTCTTCAAGCTTTATGACATAAGGAAAGATGTCTTCTAATTCTCCATTGATTGGGCACCTTCGATTCTAACCCAAGATAATGAGTTAGTATTAATATATAACTCACATGAATATTGTTTATTTGAGCTATAATTACACATCCCTTTAATAAATTGTTTTGCATTTCTTTTATTTTTCTTAAGTGGGACTGTGGAGTGCATGTCATTAAACATATGCAGACATTCCAAAACGGTATTGCATCAAGGCCTCTAGCTTATCTAATTATGTTCAAATACGTCGGGAAATAGCAATTGATTTAGTTTTACATGAGAAAAATAGAGAAAAACAAACTATTTTGGCTATTATTTGTACAAATACATCCACAAGAGCAATGAGAAGATTATTATTATGAAATTTTTTATTTTTTCAATATTTGTCATTTCCATCTTCACATATGGTCATGTTCATGGGAAGCTGTGACATTGGATGAGCATATAGGGTTCATCATAAGTTCGTTTTATTTGAATATGCTATACTCTTCTTTGAATATGTTATATTGCGATGAAGTGGCAAAATGAAATTCAAATATATAGCACCATTCATTTTCCATATGTATGATTTTCTACATATGTTAGGAATTAGATGTTTTTGTGTCCTTGTATACTTTGGATTGCTTTTTCAAATATATATATATATATACTTATTAATCTATGAAAAAAAAATAAAGTGACTAATGAGAGAGCTTTGCATTCGAATGGTATGTAGTGAGTATCAGTCAAGATATAGGTTAGTCGGTTGATCTTTAGCTGTCAACCAGTATGAATACATATGCGACAATGTAATTGCAATGTGTACTGGTTGTAATAAAAAGGATAGCTGATATGTATTGATCGACCGGTTGGTGATTATTCACATCCAAACATTGGATGCAGTGGTATGGACCCGCATTTTTCACGTGCGCCCCCACTCAATCGGCGAGACTTGCTTTTATTTGTGAAAAATTAGTTTTGGAAAAAAAAAGTTGAAGTCGCCACTTATTTTATTTTTATTTTAAAGGGAAAATAAAATAAGAAAGAAAACCCTAAAGAAGTGACTCCATAGTTTTGGAGAAGCATGTCTTTGAAAAAACCCGAGTCTAGGTCCGGGGATCAGGTTACCTATTGGGAAGGTACCTCTAAGAGGTAGCACCCCTCCAAGCCCTATAAAAGTCTCTACTGACTAAGTTGGGGGAAATGTGGCAATTAATTGATTAATTGAGGATACCTAGGTAGACTAAGGTGATTTAAAAAAAAATAAAAAATAAAAATAACATGTCAAATAAGATCACATCACAATAAAGAAGAGTTAGGGTGCGTACCTGAACCACTTCTTAAGCGCTATCATAAAACATCAATGGTTAGCTTAGATAATATATCACCCAACATGCGTTTATCATCAATGAATGAACAAATAAAACAATATATCAAGATACCCAAGCATTATCAAACATAAGTGCGATTCATAGATATTCACAAAATTCAGAAAGCGGTGTCAGGGGGGCGTACCTGGATAGCATGGGTAATTTGTAATGTGCTTTCACGAGACATGAGGAGTTAGATAATAAATAATAAAATAAAGAAAGTCTGGCCTACTTGTTATTTAACTAGCATAACAAAAAATGAACAAAGCTTATGAAACCATCACTTATCATTTAGGTTAGGTGTATAATTTCTGAAAAATAGATTGACATGATTTCACTAAGTAGCAAAGGTGGTAACAAAATAAGTTTTAAAAAGATTTACTTATGTAGGGGTTTCACCAATTCCCCAATTAATATACACAAATCTAACCTGGAATTATCCCATTTATTTGGGACCACAAGCTTAGATTCGTGTTTTGTTCAAAACCAAAATTTTATTTGAAAATTGGGAAAGGTGCGAACCAATCAAAACATGGTTGCACATTATTTTAAGAAAAAAGAGATTTTGATTCTAAGAATTCTAAATGAATTTTTGAAATAGATTTTTTTTAAGGGAATGTGATTTTGATTCTAAGAACTCTAAATGAATTTTTGAAATGGATTTTTAAAGGGATCTTTTGAGAAAAGTATTATGTTTTTAAAAATAAAAGAAATTGATTTGAAAACAATAAAACGTATGAATCAAAATACCAAGCAAAACAAAAAGAGAACAAGATCACAAAGTAGAATTTTTTTTACAACCAAGAAAATTGAAGTGGTGAGGATGGAGGTCAATCTTCACTATTTTTCGATGGCCTCCGAAAAATAAATTTGACAAGAGACTACCAAAGCAATAAACTGTTAAAATTTAGATCAAATAAGCTAATGAAATATCCACCAAGAATTAATGACTAAGATTCAAGGAGCACATCAATTGAGAATAACAATCAAGAACTAACATAAGATCGATTAAACACACAAACACATTTAAACTAAAAATATATAAAAAAATTAAAAAAATAAATTAAAACTAAACTAAATTGGAATTAAAAAACGTGAACTTTATCTAGCATGATTATTTAAACTAATGAATTAAAATTACTAACACACTTGAACTAAAAGATGGGTTAAAACTAAGCTAATTTGGGATTAAAAAATAATATAAACTTTATCTAATGAGATTATTTAAACTAATGAACTAAAACCACAAACACACTTAAGCTAAGAGACAGGTTAAAACTAAACTAATTCGGAATAAATAAATAAGTAAATAAATAAAAACATAAACTTTATCTTATAGGATCAATTAAACTAATCACCTAAAACTCCGAAAAACACACGAATTGAAATTGGACCAAACAAGAATCAAAGTTAACATACTGTGAAAGTGAGTAAAGCAACTTTGGGTCAACTTGACTAACTTATTAAAATTTCTAAAAAAAAAAACTGAAATGCAAAATGAAAATTGTATCAATAAAGAATTAAAGTTAACAAACAACCTAACCTTCATTCCAATAGCTGTGAATCAAAACTAATAAGAAAAAATCTAACTTTCAATCTACTTAAAAAAATCCAAACTTAATACATAAAAACCGATAAACATAGACTTTAACTTTTAATCCTAATTCAAACTCAAAACTAAAATAATAAAAAACCCTACCTTTCAGCCTCACTTAAAATAGAAACTAATAAATAAAAACTTTGACTTTCATTCTAATTTAAAATCGAAAACTAATAAATAAAAAATTTAATCTTGAACTTAGTTCTAAGTCAAAACTACTATATAAAAAAGAAATAATTTTCAAATGAATAAAAGAATCGGAATCAAGACAAGAAAATCTTTAACTCTACCTCTTTCGGAAGTGGTGGAAAGTCCTCAAAACATGCCGCCTCCCAAAATGGATGTGCGTGGTGTCTTTGCATGCATGTAATGTGGTGGCTGTTTTCAGAAAGTGTCAGGCATGGTTTGTCATTGTGCGTGGACTGGCGATATATGTTTAATGACTGCAGTCCGTCCTCCTAAAATGCGAATTATGAAGGTCATTCTCCCGGACTGTGCGTGCATTCTTTATGACAGCCCGCTTATGGATTTTCACATATGGAAAGTGGCGTGGCTGTATTGACTTTTGTGAAGTCTAGTGGCAGCCCGTGGAGATCCATTCATGCATGCAAGCTATCTTCATTGTGGACTGTGCATCCCCTCAATGTAAACGTGCTGTGGATTTTAAGTGGCAACCTCTCTTTTCCAATGGTGATTCTCCCTTTTGAAGACAGCACGTGCTCTGAGTGTGGTGGAAAGTGGCAGCCCACTTTGGAGAGAATTTGTGGCTGCTGGTCCTTAGAGAATCATTGATGCAGTCACCCTCTCTTGCCCTTCATGTGTGTGCGTGGATCTTTTCTTGGTGGACTGGTGGCGTGGATCTCTCCTTTCCTCTTACCTTCAGCCGTGATCTGCCCCAAAAATTAATCCCATTCAGCGTGTAAGTTTGTGCATGGTGATGTCCGGAGTCCTAATGGATGCAGCCCCGTCCAAAAATCTGGTGATAATCTGCTTCCAAAAGCCATCCCAAGCGTGACTCCCCTTCCCACCGAGTGGTGCATGGTGTCTTGCTGAAGTGTGGTGAAAAGTGGCAGCCCACTTTGAAGAGAATTTGTAGTTGTGTGGGCATTTTCTTCATGACAGCATGTGGATGTTCTCAACGTTCTCACGCTCTCCACTTTACAATTTCTGATTTTTTCCTCCAAGTCTCAGGCGAATCCTCCTCACAACCCACTCTAACCTTTGAACAACTGAATGTTGTATGGTACATTTGGGGATAAGGAACACTAAGGATGTTTAAGTCCTTCTTGTCCAACTGTTGTGGTGAAGAATAAAAACCTAGTTTGGCAGCACAATATAGAAATAATGCATGCTTGAGATTCAGATCAATGCAAAATCCGAGTTCATATATGGAGATCCGATGCATATAGAAACTGGGATAACCCTCGAGATACAAGTATGGAGAGTGAAGATGATGAAGAGATTCTTGTCTTTTCTTTCAGAACTTGTGCACGATCGTGAAGATGATGGAGATGAATCAATCATGGAGGTTCCAAAATCAGAAAATGGAGACCTCTAATGGCCGTGGTGATTTGTAGCAGCGTCGGTCACCTTCCTTCCCCTCCAAAAAAAATCCTTTTTTTTTCTTTTCTTTTTTTTCACACGATCTCCTCATTTTTTTTTTTTAGAACGGCAGCCCCATATCTCCATTTTCCTGCACTCCCCCTTCCCTTTTCCCAGCCTCACACCCCGTCTATGTACATGTTGCAATTGTTTCCTTACGCTTGCCAAAACCGATTATGGCAATGACACCTCACCATGGATGAATCTACCCTTTTTTTCAAAATGTGTGATGGTTATTCCTTTTCTCATTCACCACAGTGTTCCTTTTTAATTTCCATATGCTGCCATGATGCGCCAGAATTTCCATATATCATGGGGTCCTTCTCTAAAATCCTTCTATTGGAGTGCGGTTGCTGCTTTCTTCAATCTTTCAATTGGTGTACTTCACTGCAAAATTTCAAAGTCAATAGATGAAATAAAATAATAACAATAATCATAATAAAGATGAGTAAAAGTAACAATAATAATAAGAATAATAATAATAATAATAATAATAATAATAGTGATAATAATAATAATAATAAAACATTTAAACAAACTTATTAAATCAAAATAGATAGGTAAGGACAAGTATTACGGAAAAGTGACAAAATAATAGGAAAATAAAATAGAGGAAGAAATAGGCAAGATAATAAATAAAATAAATAAAAATAAAATAATAACAAGTCAAGTCATGCAAAAATGTGAAAATGGGCCTAGGGTGGTGCCTAATGGGCCACGTGTGTCTAAGTGGGCCTATGGTGCCTAAGTGGGCCTAAGTCTAAATGGGCCTAGGGTGCCTCAGTGAACCTAAGGTGGTGCCTAATGGGCCTAAAGTGGTGCCTAAGTGTATCTAAGTCTAAATTAAGGCTGCTAAGAGTCACGACGGGATTAGATAAATCTCTCAACCATAGTCCCCAAGGTGGCTTAGAAAATATAGACTACATAAGTAATAATGGGCCACCAGGGAATTGTTGTACAGTATCGAACAAATACCTAATAGGATATGTGCTACGAGGACAAAATGGAGGGCCTACAAGTGGCTATCGGCTGAGGCTTAGGCATGATCGGCAAAGGCACATTCTCAACCAGTTGAGTAGTTCATGTCATTCACGCAATTTCTTTCAATGGTTATCGATTGAGAAATAACCACAATTGGGAGAGGAACATTCTCAACCAATACACACTACTGATTGAGCCATTAAGTTCAATTTTGATGGTAGGAAATGATGGAAACTATAATTCTAAATTACCCTAATTTACCATTTTCAATCATAAGTTCCTTTTCTTTGAATAAAAAATTATGCAATACTCTATTTAAGATCACATAATCGCCAAAGTGAAAATATCAACATAAGCACTTATTTCTATGAACCATTGACTTTCTCCATTACGGAATATGCTCTCCTTTGAACTCCTTAACAATCCACTTTCCAACTTTTTGATTCAACCCAATACGAAATACAACTTCACATCCAAATCTAATCAAGGATCATGGCTCACATTGTCTGCCAATCGATATCCTTCTCTAGAATACACCCACTTTCAATAAACTATATCTCCATTCTTATCCCATTTCAAATCATTTTTTCAAATACTAAATTTGGAAACTTTTGCAAATAAGTTGTAAAATGTTTCTGCCTTATCTATGCAATTGAATTCCAATTTGTAAACTTCTTCTGTTGAAATATCCTTCAACACCTTTTCTTTATAAGTGTTTGCATCATGGTAGTAACTCCCTCCTTTATATGCATCGTCATAGACCACATCTTCAAGCTTCAGTTCAAATTCATGCTTGATTGTTTTCTCCATCTCCGATTGTAGTACCTACATTTCAAAAAACATGTTTTAAATGGTAGAAATGTCAACTTAAGTAAGAACTGGGTCACTTTCATATAAATCAGATGCATAAATCTGATCGACCTGTAAAGTATAATTAATCTATATTAGAGGCAGTGTGTATTGGTTGACTTGTTATAGTCGACCAGTAATGAAATGGTCACCCAATTAGAGAGCTTTTTCATACATCTCATTATCAATTAGTTGAGTAAAAACCTCAATCGATAGACACTGGTGGTAGATGTTCTTTTGCCATTAAGTTGAAATTAAAAATGCCAATTGATGAAAAATAGTAAGAATGTGCTATAGACATGCATAACCTACATTTTTTTAAAAAAACAAATTTTTTTTTTTCAATTACATATAGGTTTGGGACATTTTTCCCATCACTTTGAAGATTGGGGGTATTTAGATTGAAAAAGCTATTATGGATTTGTTTAACAAATCATTGTTGAGTTAAGGATGATACCTTGACAATGACAATTGCAAGTTTTAGACAGCTTTACCTCAAGGAGATGTGGTTGTTGTTGTTGTTTTGTTTTGTTTTTTTTAGATCAAAGGCTCCCACAATGAGAACTTCTCTTTCACTCTCCAGCTTTCTTAAAAATAGATGGTTTCCAAATAACTACTAACATATATAAGTGGTTGGGTGGTGAAGTAATGAGAGATTTTAATAGGTAGCCACATGTAGAAAAAAACTTGTACATTGGTACAATTAGTGGTTGAAATTTACCTTTTTTGGTAAAATTTCTTAGGTGACATTAAATAGAATATTAATAACAATGAAGGGAATTCAGCCTTATGTGGATCATTACACTCATTTTAAATGGATGTATATATAACTTTACAAAATATAAAGTATGTGCAAAATAATAGAAAGTCATTAGTTGAAGTTATTGTAATTTAAACTAAATTTACACTATGGCTAATGAATTGAATTCAAATACAAAAATACTTCCAATTATTATATGAAGATCAATGAATTGACCTTAACAATAGAAATTCAATTAAGTTATCATACTATATCTTACTTATTATAAATTTTAATCAATTTGTCCTTAAGAATGATGGTTTGTGGGGAATGAAGTCTTTTGTGCCCTCTTCAGAGGTCGTTGTGTCTTTAGATGAGGGTTCTTCGGATGAGGAAAATGAAAATCCGGATGTGGAGAAAGGATGTACCCAAAATGAAATTACAGCAGAAATGCCCCTAAATAATGGGGCAAGAGCTACGGGTATTGCAGATCATCCCTTTGAACTAGCTAGGAATGAGGCAAAAGCATCAGACAACCTCAATACTGAGATCAGGTCCATTCCTATGCGTTAGGAGGAGATGGTGTTAGTGAATGATAAATGATTGACATCTTTGAAAGGGCATATTGATAGGTTCGAGAAGGATTTCCAGGCGAGTATGCAGGTTATACGGGACAAACATGATGAGATGATGGCATTCCTAAGAGCCCAGTTCCCACCTCATAACCCAGCCCAGGATTTACCTTTTCCCATATTTTCAACTGATTATATAATTAGGATAGTTTGATTGTTTTTTGGACATTTGGGGAATGTAATACATATTTTATATTTATGACTTTGTCTTTTGATTTGATTGGCCACTGATAGACCATTAACATATATGGGTGATATGTTTACATTGACATTTATGAATGATTAATTTCATTTACATAGATGGATGATATTATGTGTGAATACTTATTTGTTATTCACATATTTCATAAAAGATATCCTTCAAATTATAAACTTTCATTGTACTTTGTCCATTTATGCTACTGTGTGTAATTCCAATTTATTGTTGGTGTTTCTATTTGCTCCTGCCACTAGAGCAATTCAACTCTTCATGGCCTTCACTGAATTGGCTTGCTACTTTGAGAACTTATAGCTGGATGCAAAAGAACTTGATGGGCATCTTTTTAGTATGCCTGTAATGCCTTAATATTGCATTAGAGAAAAAAAAGTCATTACACTTTTTCTATATTTATATAGTTTTATGTGTGAATCAAGTGGGATAACAAGTTGCAATTGATATATATTAGTAGCATTCTCCCATGCTTGTGAAATAGACTTGAAATTGATTATCCATTATGTTGAATTTTTTTCCTGTTCTTTTGTTGCACGGCATAAGCTGGAATTACAGAAGTTCACTTTCTTCCACTCAATCTAATTGATAAAAGGACAACGCTTACATGCATTGACAACTCTGGTAAAATACATGGATATTGAAAGAAGAGTACATTCAATAATTGATAAATTTGCAAAGCTTGGGCTTCGGTCTCTTGTAGTTGCTTGTCAAGTAACTTCGGTTTTATTCATTAGCTGGTGTCTTTTGGAATTTTGTTCATCAAATGCATTAATGGATTAGGGGTTGTTCTTGTTGATATAGGAAGTACTTGCAGCCACCAAAGATAGTCCAAGTGGACCTTGGGAATTTATTGGTCTTCTCCCTCTCTTTGACCCACCTCACTATGACAGTGTTGAAACAATTAGAAGAACTCTAAATCTTAGAGAAAGTGTTAAGATGATTATAGGTAAGCATCATTGCTAATTCTCTTGTGGAGCTAACAATTTCTATATTTAGAATGATTTGTTTTCAAGAGTCTTTAATTGTGTCAATGGAGTGTACTCAATATATAATATTGTGCTTAAATGAATTTTAGAACAATTGGCAAGCTATTGCCAATTGGTTTAGTAATCTTAAAACATAGGCTTCATGAGCTTATCAATAAAGACAATAAAATGGATGCAAAGCAATAGTGTACCCATATAAGATAAACTCTCAAATTGAGAGGTTTTTCTAGTTAATCATCATCATTCTTGGTTCCTCTGACAAATTAGAATGGAGAATAACAAGTTGCCCAAAAAACACATGATTCTATAACTACAACAAAATGATAGTATTTGATTTAAAAAGAAGGGTGTGAATGTATTTGTTTTATTTACTTGGATATCTTGAATTGACCAAGTTACCTATTTGCAGTTATTAGGATCTAATTAGTGCTTTAAATAGTTGCAAATTGTTGATTTTTTGGTCAACGTAGCATTGAATATTTTTGCATCCCGTTAAGCACTCATTTAAGTTCACACCAAATCTAGGTCATGCTAAAGTAAAATAGCTCAACCTGGAATTTCCATAAACGTTAGGAGTCATGTTGTCTTTTTTGGTGGGAGTATCGAATCATCTTAAGATCTTTCTAGCTAAATAAATAACTCAGTTTCTAACTTGGAAATAGTTGGCCATATGTACATATTCTGATATATATATATATATATATAGACTTCCATTTTGGGTTAGATTGGTAGCTTAACATGGTATCAAAGATCTAGTTAACCAAAGGGCTCAAGTTGGAGTATTTCTAAATGTTTATTATCCCATCCATTTATTTTTAATCCATAATGTATAGTTTGTATCCTTATGTGTGGGCATGACCTTGAATAGAGTGTGAGCCTATTGGCTAACAACTAAGTTTTTGGCTCAAATTAGTATAGCTTAGCACTAGTTATAGGGTTGTATTCATGTTTGTGCAATGAGAAAGCTAGGAAAAGAGAATACAATGAAGAGATGTGGTATGAGGCATCTAACTCATGCCAGTAAATCAAAGTACAGGTGCGAAACTAGAAATGACGCTTTGAAGTGAAGAAACAAGTGAAAACTATTTCTTAAAGCGATCGACAGCAAAAACAAGCGACTTCATATTTTTATTAGCCACTAGACACTGCCAATTTAGGTAGTGCCTAGCGGCAACATAAATTCTAGACCGGTTCTACTAGCGGTTGACCGATTCTTTCATACAACTAAAACCTTTAAGTGAAATTGCCTTTTTGAATTTAAGTTGTTCCATACTAATTGATTTTCATTGTGGCTTGTTGAAAAACCAAGATGATTTTTAGATGGCTTTTTTGTAGCCTTAACTATGGATTTCTTAGATAACCTTAATTATGGATAGCTTCAATTTTCTAAAGACTATTTTATGTATATGCCTTTTGGTGTGCTTGTTTTGAAACTTTTTTTAATCTACTTGTATGTATAGGGTGTTGCCCTTTGTTTGCTAGTATTTAATAGATGCTCTGATTGTTTATATGAAAATAATAATGATAATAATAAAAAAGGAAAAAGAGAAGAATGAAATCATTTGGTTTTTGTTCTAGTTATACTGAGGAATTGCTTTTTGTTAACTAAGTTTGGTTTATTAAAAATTTGTTAACTTTAAGCAATTGGTTTTTTAAGTTTTTGTTTGATATTAACACGTAAAGATAATAGTTTTTTCAATCCGTTAAAGTGGTCAGTGTCTTATGAAGGCTATATATTCCATAATATCGCTTTCACCAGTATCTTATGAAGGTTATTTATGGACATTTGTTCTTCTACATGAGGGGAAAAAGGCCTGGTTGGAGGTTACAATCGTTTCCAAAATATTAAGCAAGGTTAATAATATTCTTAGAAAAATTGGGGAATGTTCTTGATATTTGACTTGATAACCATTAGGGTGATACTATCACTAAAAGTCATTAACATATCTATCAACATCTTTTAGTGCTATGATTCATTCTTTGAACCTTGGGAATTCAATGACATTCAACTATGAGATTGTTTTTTGGACTGGAAAATTACTCAAGATGCCTTTTGGGTGGAGCAAGAGGTTTGGCGAGTATCAATTCAATAGTAAGACATTACCTGAGGTATGGCGCTTGACAGATTTAGTATCAATATATGTTAGTTAGGCTTGAAATCTAAGGAGAATAGTTCTATACTTCAATGTGTTGATATGATTAGCAATATACATGATAAATTTAATTTATTTTCTTAAACTTCTTCATTAGCACACAAAAAACATAGGAATATTAGACCAATTTGGTGGGTTTGAAACCACATAGCATCAACTTCAACTCTAAATTCTATCTCTACTTAATCCCGAAAGAAAATAAGTTTAGAAAGTTAAACTCTAGATGATATAACTAGAGGAATAAATAAGAAACCATAACAAAGAGGAATAAATAAATAACCATAACAAAGTTGTAAACACGATAGAGCCATGTTCAAACTCATAGATTTCTAATGGTCTTTTTAACTACCATTAGAGGTCCATTGAGTAAATAAACCCATATTCACCTTCACCAAGAACATTTTCCTTTCAAAATCAATTTGTCACTTTTCAAGATCCTTAATGTGAACCAATGATCCCAAGCCAAATGAGAGAATTCAAGTGAGCTAATAAGTAGAGAATGACCAGTTGTTATATATGATGAAAGAGGCTCGTATACCATAACTAGGCCAAAGCTCCATTTTTCCCCTTTTCTTCCCCTAATCAAGACCCACAGCTGTTTTTCACTAGGTGATGAAATAAACCAGATTGACTGCTCATATATTTTAATTTATTTAAAAATTTAAATCATATACAATTTAAAATTTCAAAGTTAAACAAACAAAACACTTTTCTTTCCCCCTGCAATAGAGTCGAATTAGAGGCAACCAACATATCAAATATGGAATGTGGTGTCATCCACACCAAACCAAACTCCACAAACAAACCTAATAAAGCTTAGCCCATCAAAGTTAATAAGTTGCCCAAACTAAGAACTTCTCATAAAGATGCATCATCCTCTGTAGTGTTTAGGTCAAACCCAACTCATGTACATGCTAAAGTACCAATAAACAACCAAGTTTCGTGACATATCCATCTCTAATTTGATGTTGTTTGAGTGAAAATTGTTAAATAATTCTTATTTGAAACACACTAACACAAAAACCCTAACCAATAGTGAAACATACCACCACAAAAATTACAAGAGTCGTAGCCTTAAAGAAATTATAAAAAATAGAAACCCATGAGAAAAAGATTAACCATTCAAAGATGCAGGATTTGAACAATTTCCAGCTTCACAGGTGGTAGTTAGTCTGGATTTTTTCAATGGTGGATGTCACTTATGAAGGTTAATAGCGCAATTGGACAGTAAGGATTAAGCTTTGAGGTCAACAGTAGCTTGGTGGGTGTGGTCTCCAAAGTTTTCAAGGTATGCGGTTTTTACCTTTGAGGTGAGGTCGCTGAAGGTGGTCGGAAAAGAGGAAAAGAGGAAAAAAGCTTCAAGTTGCTGCTAACTTACCGATATAGGTGTGAACTTGAAGCATTTTTAGGTTTGTCGGGTTATAAGGGTTTTGATGTTAAGAGAATGGGAAATGAGGCTTATATATAAAAAGTGAGAACATGTCGCTTCTAAGAAGTGCCAAGGTTGCCCAAAAGCTGAAAGTTATTCTATGACACTTTAAAAAGCGCCAAAGAAAAGAAGCGTCATTAAGTCATTTTTAAAGCATTAATATTAACCCATATCCAATGAGCGCCAAGATTAACCCTTCTTTCCCTTGAATCTTGACACTTTTTAAAAGTGTCAAGGAATGAAATGTCCTTAAATTTTTTTTTTTTGTAGTAGTAGTAGTGTTTATTTATCTATCTATTTATTCCTTATTCAATAGTACTTTTGTTTTTATTTACTCCATTTTATTTTATTTTCATTTTTATCTTGTTTAATTATTTTTATTTATTTATTTTTTCTAATATTAGTACCAAGATGCACAAGCACCATGTTGAGGGAGGACCTACTTTAGTTGCTCTGGTGATCCAACCTTTAAGTGATACGTTAATGGATGTTGCCACACCTATTCTTGACCTCTCTACTATAAGATGTGGCAAATGGACGTCAAGACTACATTATTGAATAACAATCATGATGAAGACATCTACATGATGCAATCAGATGGATTCATAACAAAGGGCTAAGGGCATATGGTATGCAAGTTGCATAAATCCATTTATGGATTAAAGCAAACATCCAGCTCATGGAACAAAAGTTTCAATCTGATAGTCAAGACTTTTGAGTTTGATCAAAACGAGGGTGAAAACCTTGTGTGTATAAAAAGGTGTAGGTAAGCATGGTAGTTATTACGATTTTGTACGTAAATAACACTCTACTCGTTGGTAATAATATAGAGTTATTGTCATCATTCAAGATCTAGTTTCCTACTTAGTTTCACATAAAGGATTTAGAGAAACATTGTATATTCTTGGGATTAAGGTCCTAAGAGACAACAAGAATAGGAAACTAGCGTTGTCTCGAGCCATCTACATTAATAAGTTTTTGATCAAGTATGTGATGCGGGATTTCAAGAAGGGTTTCCTATCCTTCAAGCATGGAATTTCACTTTCTTAGGATCAATGTCCTAAGACACTTAAGGAGAAAGAGTGCTTACAAGCAGTACCTTATCCCTCTATAGTGAGTAGCCTTATGTATGCAATGTTATATGTTAGACTAGATATTTGTTTTGTAGTCGGTATGGTGAATAGATATCAATCAAATCTAGGTCTAAAACACTGAATAGTTGTCAAACATATACTTAAGTATCTTAGGAGAATGAGGAATTAGATGTTTGTGTTTCAAAGTGAAAAGTTGTACCCAAAGGGTAAACAAATTCAGACTTTCAGTTTGATAAGGATTCTCGTCAATCTACCTTGGTTATATATTTACTTTTGGTAGTTCGACTATTAGTTAGAGAAATGTGAAGCAATTTTGCATTGTTGACTTCAATATGAAAGTTGAGAACGTTACAACTTTTAAAGTAGCAAAGGAAGTTCCTCATGGGACTTGGGGTACTACCCTTGATTGTATAATCCATGATACTGTTTTGTGATGATAGTGGGGTTATGGCATAGTCTAAAGAACTAAGAAACTACCAAAAGGGTAAACACATTGAGAGGAAATACCACTTGATACATGAGATAGTTCAGAAGGGTGATATAGTGGTTGAAAAGATACCTTCTATGAAAAACCTGGTGGATCCCTTCAACAAGACATTGACAGGGAGAGTCTTTGATGGTCACAAGGATAGCATAAGTGTCAGATGTGTACTTAGTTTGCTTTAAAAGCATGATACTTTTAAGACCAGTAAGAGATTATTAAGATAAAGCCCTTTAAAGCATGTCATGACATAATAAATTTGGAGTTTATTATTTATTTAATAAATTTTTGGTCACACTTTAATAGATCCTTATTCCATGAATTATACCATATGAGCATTCTCGCTTACATCTCTTACATTGCACATGACTTAGGTGTATTTAGAGTTGCACAAAAGATCCAAGTCATGGGTTCATTGTAAGTAGATTAATTTTTCATACCCAATTCATGGACATAGGCAATCCATTAGAGGTAGTATACTTCTTCCTAATTGGAGAGATGATTGGTCTTGGCCATCAGGATGGGTTTTTCATGGTGATTGCACTAGTGTGCATGGTTACACATAGGATAAGACCTATGATGGGTCATGACATAAGGTTATTGGATAGTCATGACTTCACCAAGTTATTATGTTGTATTGTCTCTCAACATTCAGAGAATACTGAGTTTGTGCCAAAGCTAGCAGTGGCTTTTACCTACAGGGGAGATCCTAAAGTAACCATATGTTGCTTATGGATTGGGTCATTGCTGATGAGAGTTGGTAACAATAGCTACTCTCAATAGAGACATTATAATATCTCATAGGATTGAGTGATCCCAAGGATGTGTGTTCAAGTAAACTATGGTCATAGTAGTTTCTTAAGTGGAACTAGACATTAGCTCTAACAAGCTAAGATATATCAATTAACCACACTATAAGAGGATTTAGAACTTAAGGATGGTAGAGGTAATCTTGAGAGGCTGATACCTTTCACCTTGTTAGATTATGAACACTAGTTCATAGGGAAACTGTATACAATGGATAGCAGGTCATGGACCCAAGCACTTAGTGTATCATTGTAATATACATAGGGTATTAGAGTGCAGTTGACACTTTCTAATAGGATATTGAGTCAACTTCAGAATTAGATTATGAGGGAGCCATTACTGCACTATGAGGCCTAGTGGTCCCCATTTAAGCTCGCTTATATGTAAAAAATCATTTTTCTAATTACACAATGTTATAAGAAATAGTGGACAACATCTCTAGATTGGGCTAATTGATTAATTAGAGCCTTATTAGGTTAATCAATCAATTAGGATCCTTTTTATGCTATATTAAGTGACCCAAGCCCAAGATGAGCTCAAGTCACTTAAGCCTAGTTGGAACCCTATAAATACCCTTTATGAGGTTAAGGTTTTAAGTCTGCCACCATTCTCCCTTATGTTATAAAGAAAACTCTAGCCTCAATTTTCAGAGATTTCCACCATCTTTGTGCTAAGGCTCAAGGACGTGTCATCGGGCAGAAGATCTCTAGGTCTTCGAGGTCATCTACAACACTTGGAACTTAAGGTTTGAGAACATCTAAAGTAAAAGGTTAGTATTTTAACCCTAAAAAGCGATTTTTTAAAAATTAGTATTGTTTTCATTGTGTATATACAAATCTATGATGCCTATAGAACTCATATACCTTGATAGCAAGGTTTGTGAGGCTTGGATTAGCTCTTGGTTCACTTATTTGTATAAGTGTGTTTTGGTAACTATGTAAGATTGCACAAGAGTTAGTAAATGATGTCTTTGGATTGGACTAATTGATTAATTAGATAGCCCTATTGAGTTAATTAATCAATTAGGGCCTAAGCCTAAGGTGGGCTCAAGTCACTTAATCCTAGCAAGAACCCTATAAATATTCCTATAGGAGTTAGGGTTTTAAAAAAACTTCTTCCATTCATTCTCTTACATTTTAAAGAGAGAGAGCCCTACCCTCCACCCTCAAAACTTCCACCATTTGAGTACTTAGCATCAAAGGAGAGTCATCGAGCAAAAGATCATAGGTTTACAAGATCTCTAGTGATTTTGGCATTATTCTTCACTACAAGGAAATGATTTGGGAACATCCAAATCTTCGGTACGCATTTTAATCTCTTAGGACATCCCAAAGGCAAGAATTGAGTATGAGTAGAGCTAAAAGGTCAAAGTCCCATGAAGATCATTGATGCAATCCTATTTTGACCAATCAAAAAATTTATGAGGGTTAAAGATGTCCAAACGAGCTCAAGTAATATCTTTTTTTAATATATATATATATATATATATATATATATATATAGACTCTTTAAAGATAAATATCACTAATTATCAAATTATTTGAATATCGTTTGCCTATGCATAAAAATCAAGAAATGTTGGTAAAAAAAATAGGAAATATGTTAAAGAAGTTAATGGGAATTTTAGAAAAAATAGCATCACCCTATAACTTGGCACCATTTTCACATTGGTGGTTCCATTTTAAGCAAAACATGGTGTTAAGAAAAAATGGTGTCGAGATGGTGCCACCTTATAACATGGTGTCATTTCCTTCAAAATAGTAGTTATTTTGTTTTAGAACTTTAAAAACATAAGAGACCCACATTTTTAGACTTTTCCTAAGCCATCATTGGATCTCCCACTTTGTTTTTTATGCCTCATATGGTGTACTACTTAGGACATGGAACATGGGAACACCTATTTAAAAGGATTTTATAGCTATAGAAAGGGGATTTTGGGGCAAAGCCCCTTGGTGGGGAGCTCTTCTTCAACCTCCAACCTTGAGACCTACTACAGCTTCAATCTTTGTAATGTCTTCTAGATTTTAAGAGCTTTTTAATATATTAAACTCCTTTATCTTGACTCTCTTTGCATTTAGCTACATTTATTCTCTAGTTATGTACAACTTTGAAGCTTAATCTTGGATTTCAATGGTGCTTATTTCATACTTTATTTTTTGCATTCATTTTCATTCAATTTTCATATCTTTTAAGTAGTAGATTAGGTTGAGGAAAATGGGGCCCTTAGGACCTCCCTTGGGCCCATTGATGAAAACATCGCAATATATAGAAGATATATTGAGAAAAATTGCTAAATATTGTTGATATTTCGAGATATATCGATAAATCCTGATATTTCAACTTGGTCAAAGCGCAACTGGGGTGGTCAACGTGGGTGTTGGGTGCGGTCAACGCGCGGGTGCTATAGTCAAAGCTAAAAAATGAGATTTTTGTTTTTTTTTTTTTTTTTTTTTTTTTTTTGCAATTAAGGAAATTTGAACCCCCTACAAAATGCTCATGCTTCAAGTAGCTTGCCACTAGAGCTAGTTTACTCCTTGTTAAATATTATGCACCAAAAATATATATAGTAAAAGTCAGTATATAAACAAAATTTTAAAAGAATATTTGAAAAAACAAATTAATTATAATTATTTTATAATTAAATGAAAAAAATCTCATTTAATTGATTACCAAATATATAAAAATTATTATGACAATTTTCTACATAGTGGTTTTAATATCATTAATAGATTAATTAAATATTTAAAAATTGTACATATATCATAATTTATTTTATATCATTTAATACAATTGAATTCAATGAATCATAATTTTAACATTAAATATATTTTAAAATTAGACATATTATAATCAAATATCACAATATTATTATGAAATACTATTTGATGTAATTTAATAATAAATGTACACTTATAAAATTCATATTTTTTTTATTAATGTATGGGATATTATTATCAAATATGATAAATTATATCATACATATATCAAATTATTCAACAAAACAACTTTAAAATGTTTATTATACTTCTAATTACATTTGTATGAGGTTTTGTTTATATTTTCATGAATTTTGATCAATTTTAGGTCTACCGATATTTTTTTCCAAAACATCCGCCAATATATCTCCAATATATCTGATATATCCATAAAATCAAAGTACTGATACATCTGTAATTACCGATATTTTCATTCTTACTTGTGCCCATGAAATGACCCTCAAATTTTAGGTAATTAATGATTTATTCAACTTGTAAGTTGGACCTCTCCATCTTTAATTATAAAACCATTCCTTGATGCTTGGAAACTGGAGTTTAGGGTCTTCTTTGAGGATATCTTAAGTACTTAGTGGTGAGAGCTTTTGTAACGTGTGACGGCTATTATTAAGCCCTTAATGCTATGATTTGGCAAGTAAATAGGCAATTAAGGTTAAGGGACCCCTTTAAGAGTATTTCAAGCACATGGTGTGAGTTATTTTTACTTTAGATGGTCATTATTAAGCCCTTAATGCTATAATTTGGCAAAAAAATTGGTAGTGGGGGCTTTATGGATTTCACAAAGAGGTTAAACTTACAAGTTTGAAGCATTGGGTTTAGTCAAATTGTGCTTATGTTGAAAGTTCTCTAACTAAGAGCACCTATAGATAGTTTTGGTTATGTTAGCTTAATTGAGGGTCATCTCATGGAATGAAGGGAGTCTAAGGAACTCCTCGATTCTTGACACTTTTCCAAATCTTGTTCATTCAATCAAATTTCAATTCAAGTTCACTTGGTCCCCCCATTCTCCCTCTCTCCCCCTTTTTTTAGAAAATTCATCAACCTCTTTTTTCAAGCAAATGAATGAAAGAGTTTGCATTAAAAAAAAAAAAAAAAGAACTCTACTCATCCTGCAATCTTTTCAATTCGCTTGTACACCTAAGATCACCTCCTTATGAGTCAAAAACCAACTCACTAGGATATTAAAACTATAATTGACTCCCTATACTTGGGGAACCACACTTTTTTTTTATATATATATAAAACTCATCAACCCCTCTTTTCAAGCAATTGAGTGAAAGAGTTTGCATAATAATAATAATAATAATTCTACTCATCTTCCAATCTTTACAATTCACTTGTACACCTAAGATCACCTCCTCCCTATGAGTCAACTCCTAACTCACTAGGATATCAAAACTACAACTAACTCCTTATACTTCGGGAACCGCACCTTGGCATACATATTTGGGAGTGATCATAACCTCTTTCCCTTAAGGTAAATTTTTCTCTAAATTATTTTCTTCAAGAGTCTCTGAACTTTTTTTATACGCAAGAAATTCTTATTTTCAAGATTGTAACATTATTAAGAAAAAAAAAATCTTCTTATTCAAATTATTAATCACATCTCACAAATCAAGAGCTAAAGAATCGCATAAAACTTGTTGTTTTCTTAAGTTTTTTTTCTCGTTCTTTTATTTTCTTTCTATTCCTAAAAATTGAATGTGACTTCAATTCTTTCCCTTAGAATCCATGATATAAAGAAAGAAAGTAAAATTAAAAAAGAATTTCAAATTTAATTTTTACTTGCTCTTGTGCCAATTGAAAGTGTGTTCGTGGTACATAAAAACTATCTAAAAGGACAGTAAAGGTAATAGTTAGTCCACAAATTTTTGGAAGCCTAAATTGATTTCACGTAGTTTTTTTTTAGTTCTTTTCCTTTTTGGACTATTCAAGTTCAATTTAATAATTTTAGCAATAAGATGAACTATAAAAGAACAAGAATCTTCAAAATTAGGGACATCAAATATATGTGGAAACCACTAACAAAAATCATCGAGGTATAAGCTCACAAGTATCAATCAATTGTGGAGCAAAATCCACTAAATCTGAAAGAAAAGTATATAGTTTTCCTTGAATATGATGTTAGTTTCTCCTAAAATACTTACATTGGCTGACACCTATACTTCTGCTTTTACATCCACAATATGTAACTTGGTGCTATTTAATAGATCACTTAAAAGCAATAATGAGGAGATGTAAATCAGTCCACAAACTTGTCTTTCTTTCAAACGGACTTTTAAGAGTTCTTGAAAGAGTTTTAATATTTTGTAATAATGTCAAAATAATTTTTTTTTTCTCTTGTATATTTCACCCTACAATCATAAAAAATAGTTTTCTATAAATAAAAAAGCTCTAGGTAGAGAACAATAGAAAGTTCAATGAAGTTGAAAAGTACAAATCCATAAGGGAGATAAATTTTAAACTTCCTTAGCCATTTCTTTACATTTATATTCCATTATTAATTTTTTTATTACTTAACCAAGTACAAATAAACATACCTTAACTTCTTTGAGTCTTCAATCTTGCTATTTGTGTTTATAAGTCCCTTAGAAGTATTAGCATTGGATCAAGTGCTTTTAGAATAAAATTGATAATTGAATTTTGCTGCTCTAGAATGCTAACAAAGTGCCCTTATGAATTTAGTAGAGAACAAATTAAAATTATGCCATGGCCTTCCATTATTTTTTACATCAATATTATTTTAATCTACAAGAATTCTATTAAATTCATGAAGAATATTGTCATTAATGGATTTACTTTACTACATTTAAAGACTAACATTTATTTCTTCAAATATAATTAATTTGAGATTCAGTTATGTCTTATACTTTCCATCATAATTATAACTTCGTACTTCTATCATCTTTTGTTAATTTCTAAAAACATTATTATCTAAGTGCAATAATTTACGTGGTTTAGTGGATGTTAACAATAATTGCATTTTTATTTGACTTACCACAAAAACCATTGATTTTTAAAAAAACTCAAAGATGTTCCTAAACCTCCAACTTTATTGCAACACCTGCAAGGACGGTATGCTGCAACCATTGATTTTTCAAAAAAACTCAAAGATGCTCCTAAGCCTCCAATCTTATTGCTACACCTAGAAGAGTGATACTTATGGGTATAGTTGATTAGGAGAACAATGAGCTAATTTAGGTATGATTTCATTCGATATTATGGATAGTGTCTATGTTTATTTTGGACAATGTTATTCAATAGAAGTGGAAACTTGAATAAATGAGAAATTGCACTTATGAACTATTAGGGGAATGTTGTTGCATATACTTGTGACTTGCATTTGAAATTTGTTGGGGGAATGTTGTTACATTCATATTTGTATGTGATATTTACTTTGTGTTACAAAGTGTTTGAAGAGAAAAATAGAGAATTGTAAAATTTTCTAAGGTTAGATAAATTGTGTTGGGAGACCTTTTTAACTTGTTCAACAACACCTATCCACCCCCTCTAGGTGTAGTCCATAATTAAGATTTACTTTCTTGTTCTACATCATGCAAAAAACTAGTCACTCATAGCTTTGTCATATATTCCAAATTAGATTGTACTTATCTTTCAACTTTATAACTTACATTGTTTTACATAAGAATAATCCCATAGTTTTAATGTATTGATTAGTATTAAACTAATAAAAAAGTCTCTGCTAGGAGATCTTAAGTTAAGATTCCACTCATTACTAGAGTTATCAATAAATATAAGAAAAAGCATTTGCATCATTAGAAACTATCAGAACATGAGAAGTAGAGATTCTCTCATTTTCTTTTTCTCTATATTCTAGATAATTTTTTTAATATGTTATTTTCTTGCAAGTTGAACAAATAAAATTCATTCACAAATTTTGATCCAATTGACCCTGTATGAAATATATAATTCCTTTTTGTTCACCTCATAAAAATAATACCTTTCACTAGACCATTTTCTTTAATATTAGATATTCTTTTCTAAAAGTCTTTATGTTTAGTATTTTCTTATATTCTTTATGGAGTATCTTTAACACACATCATGATTTTTAAAAATTAAAATATCCATTTTGATGGATAGATTGGTAACTCGATTTTATGGATATATCAAGATATATAGAAAGATATTAGTGAATATTTTGATACGAAATATCGATAAGGTAAAAATTAATCAAAACTCATGAAAATATTGAAAAGAACTCTAAAAAATTATATAAGAAGTAATAATAAACATTTTAAAGTTGTTTTGTTGAAGAAATATATATATATATATAATTTATCATATTTGATAATAATATCATGTGTATTAATAATAAATATGAATTTTGTAAGTACACGTTCATTATTCAGTTACATTAAGTATTATTTGACAATAATATTGTGACATTTGATTATATTATGTTTAATTCAATTGTATTCAATGATATAAAATAAATGATGATATATGTATAATTTTTTTTAAGATTTATATTTAATTAATATATAAATTATATAAACAAAAGATGTATCAAGAAAATAGGGAACCTTCATTATTTAGGTCATTAGACTTGCAACTTTAACGAGTCCTAGAGTTGAAGTCATTATAAATGAGTCAAATTTCAAATTATGGAATCGATTCAAACTATCTAATCTTAAGAAAATAGCTAAAGAAATTTTTAGGGTTTCCATTTGGCTAAATGTAGTGATTCGTAGATTATGAACTGCAATAGTATGATGAAACATTTCAAGAAACACAAATGTCGTGACTTACTCTTGGAAACAAAGGCTCTAACTAAATATGTGTTCTTCTTATGAGGATATTGACTTGGATCAAAACTATAGTATGTGGGGTCGAAAATGGTAGTCAATTTCATTGTTGATTACTACAAAAATGTGTCGAAGTACCCTATTCAAAGCCAAGTCGATTTTGGGTATCTAGTGCACCATGGTCCAGACAGTGCACCATATTTTCGAGAGCCCCTAGAAAGCATCCTGAAGGATGTATCAGATAGCATCATTCTAGGCCTCACTCACTGGCAGAGCCCCAACTTCTTTGGTCACTTCCAAGCAAAATTAGCACTGTTGGCTTTTTTGGTGACATGCTCTACACTAGCCTTAATGTGGTAGGCTTCAACTAGTTAGCTTCACTTGTTGCCACTAAACTTGAATCCATTATCATGGACTGGGTGAGGAAAATGCTTCATCCTCTACCATCATTTTTTTTCTCATGAGGCAATGGTGGCTTCTTGTAGGGAAGTATATCTAAGACAATACTATGTAATTTAGTTGTTGCAAAGGATAAATGGGTTTTGACGAAATAACAAAGTTGGTGGTCTATGACTCTAATCAAATAAATTCCGCCATTAAAAATGCCTCAAAATTGGTTGGTATTCTAACTTCAAATTTTTAGTGCCTCCTCACATCATTTTCAATTTATTTTAATGGAGGAGGATGTTAAAGCTGGTTTGATTCCCATGTTTATTTGCACTACTCTTGGAACCACGACTACTAAGGTTGTTGATCCTATTAAGGAACTTGGGCAGGTCACAAGGGACTTCAAAGTGTGGCTCCACATTGATGCAGCTTATGTAAGTAGTGCATGTATATGCACCCCGAATTTAGGAACCATTTGAATAGAGTGGAACTTGCAGACTCAATTAATATGAACCTTCACAAATGGTTCCTCACAAACTTGGATTATTGTTGCCTTCGGATTAAGAAACCAAGGCTCCTAACAGATTCATTATCCTTGAATCCTGAAATTTTGAGAAACAATGCAAGCAAAACAAAGTTTGTCTTAGACTACAAAGATTGAAAAATTACACTAGGTAGATGATTCTGGGTCGTGAAGCTTTTGATTGTGATATGAAGGTATGGCTTTTCTAACCTTATGTTCCACATAAGAAGCAATGATAACTTGGCTAAGCAATTTGAAGCACATGTAGGTAAAGACCATAGGTTTAAGATCATGGCACCAAGAAAGTTTGCATTGGTTTGCTTCAAACTCAAGCCCAAACAAGAGAAGAAAGGTAGAGAGTTGAAATCAAGGCCACTAATGGTTGTCAATAAAATGGGAGGTGCATTCATGACTCATGTAGTAGTGGGTGGGATTTATATCGCACATTGTGCGGTTAGCTCCACATTGACTAAGACTAGGTGGTGATACAAAAATGAGCTACCTGATTACTACTCAAAAAGTGCTATTTTATAGCTTGTAATTAGCTCTTTTAAACACTTTTGAGTAGTATTTATTACCTTTTAACTCAATTGGCATGTTAACGACCCTTGCAATCGTTTCTAATCAAATTGTGTTAGGTTTTGGTATTTTTGATAGCTTTTTTATCACCAAAGCAATCAAAGAATGAGGGAGATCTTTGTATAGTTCATGGCAAAGCAAGTTGAAGCTCAATTTCATGAAGGATCCAAGCTTTGGAGCTTTGTAACCCTTTGCCAAAGTTATTCAAATTTGCAAGGAAGAAAACACGGAAGAAAATCAACCATCCAGCAATTTCACAAGTTATAAAGAGACTTGTGAAATTTTCGCAACTTGCAAAATGGAGAGAGGAAGGAAGTCGCTGCAGGACAGAGAGCTCATCAGTTGCAGGGAAATTTCGCAACTTGCGAAACCAAAATTCAACTTGCGAAATCACCAATTTCAACTTGCAAAATTTTCGCAAGTCATGTTTCAACTTGCAAAATCCACCTGTGTAATCCCAGATATTTGCAACCGACTCTGTTAGATCTTTTCTTTAGATATTTTTGTATAAATCCCTATTTTCTCTTTGTAATCCACCACTCATGTAATTCCTTAGTTATGAAGTAATTAGGGAGAGACAAATAACCTCCCTACATAAGATCTTTTGTATTATCTCTAAAATATATCTCGGGAGTTTTTTCCGAAGAACAATTCATATAGTTTTCAAAAGTAATACACAAAGCTTTTGCTCTGCCTTACCTTCTCATTTTGTTTTCTCTTTTATTTTTATTTCTAGCAAATCAACCTTTAAGATGTTGTCTCAGAGGATGAGTGGCTAGGCTTTTTGTTTCTTGAGTGAAGGAAGTTAGGTAAGGTTTCTGATACTAAAGTGTGAGTTTTTGTTGTTTTAGTTTTTAATGAAGAGAAAATGTGACCCGTTAATGATTTTTATATTTTTAATTCACTTAGGATCACCTTGAATAGCTAATACTTGGTAAGCTTTCGAATTCCATGGATTCTTATTGCTTGCAATCTTGCTCCATGGAGGTCTAATTGTTATCTCTTATTCGCTTTTGGAGGGTGATCCAAGGTTAAAGAACACCTTGACTGACTAATACTAGGTGAGAGGTATGAACCATTGCAAGATGATTCAGTGACAAGGATTTAGTGTTGAAACCATTAATGAAAAGCATATGTACCACATCGGTTTGGGAAATAACTATATGTTAAATCCCTAATACGAGGAAAAGATTCAAGTGACTGGAATCTCCCTTTTTGTATAAGGCACCTGAACCTAGTGACCTAAAACTCCAAGAAGCACCTTTCTTTGTAAGTAATTTCAGTTACTTTATTTTTGGTTTCACTTAAAACCAACCTTTTCATCCAAATTTATGTTTTCTTTTAAACTTAACCTTGAAAAGAAAAAACACCAATTTAGCTTTTGAACTAATATCAATTGTGAAGTGAAAACCCATCTCTATGGACGATTTTAGACCCACTATACTATGCTAGCTAGTGCTACCCTAGTATATGGTGAATTAGGATTATAAATTTTGTTGATAACTCCCATATGAGGATTGAAATCAAAGCACACCAGTTGATTTGATAAGAATCAACTTGCCACACCAATTGGGGACAGATCAAATGGCACCGCTGCCGGGGATGGTGCCACTTTGTAGTGATATAATCTTTTCAGAACACTTGTGATTTTCATCACAAGTTCAGTGATTTTTCTCTTCTTTTACTAACTCTTTCTTTGTTTCTTTTTATTTATTTATGTTTTTCATTTATCTTTTAATTAGCTATTAGTTAACCGTAATTTTTCTTTCAAGAATTGTTTTTCTTTTGTTTCAGATATTGCTAGTTGTGTATGCCATATTGGATACGAGACAGTGGGGGAAGACTTGTGAAAATAAAAAATCCTCATGAAACAGAGTTGGAATTGGAAGTGGAAGTCATGGAAGCTATACTTGAAGATCAGCATAGTCAACATGCTCCAGAAGAAAATCTCAACGCATACCAATCCATGAGGGACCGCATGCATCCACCTCGTATGAGTGCACCATCATGCATAGTGCCTCCTATAGAGCAGCTAGTAATCAGGCCACATATTGTGCCACTTCTACCTACTTTCCATGGGATGGAAAGTGAGAATCCCTACGCGCATATTAAAGAATTTGAAGATGTTTGTAATACATTCCAAGAAGGAGGAGCTTCAATCGACTTGATGAGGCTAAAGCTATTTCCTTTCGCTCTGAAGGATAACGCTAAAATTTGGCTTAATTCTTTAAGGCCAAGGAGTATCCGAACTTGGACTAATTTGCAAGTTGAATTTCTCAAGAAATTTTTCCCTACTCATAGGACCAATGGCTTGAAAAGGAAAATTTCAAACTTCTCAGCTAAGGAGAATGAGAAATTCTATGAGTGTTGGGAAAGATATATGGAAGCTATCAATGCTTGTCCTCACCATGGCTTTGATACATGGCTTTTGGTGAGCTACTTTTATGATGGTATGTCTTCCTCAATGAAGCAACTCCTAGAGACTATGTGTGGAGGAGATTTCATGAGTAAGAATCCGGAGGAAGCCATGGATTTCTTGAGTTATGTAGCTGAAGTTTCAAAAGGATGGGATCAACCAAACAGGGGAGAAGTGGAAAGAATGAAGTCTCAACCAAATGCTCTTAATGCTAAGGCTGGGATGTATACCTTGAATGAAGATATCGACATGAAAGCAAAAGTTGCAGCTATGACAAGAAGACTGGAGGAGCTAGAACTGAAAAAGATACGTGAAGTACAAGCCATTTCTGAAGTCCCAGTGCAAGCTATGCCATGTTTCATTTGTCAATCTTATGAGCACTTGGTGGAGGAGTGTCCTACAATTTCAGTTGTTAGAGAAATGTTTGGTGACCAGGCAAATGTTATTGGACAATTTAAGCCCAATACCAATGCTTCGTATGGCAATACCTATAATTCAAATTGGAGGTACCATCCAAATTTTTCTAAGAAACCAAGAGCACCTCGGTACATGCAACCAGACCAAGTATCTCAACAAGCTTCAAATCTTGAACAAGCAATTGTGAATCTAAGCAAGGTCGTGGGAGATTTTGTTGGAGACTAGAAATCCATCAATGCTCAACTCAGTCAAAGAATTGACAGTGTAGAGAATATGTTGAATAAAAGGATGGATGGAATGCAAAATGATCTATCTCAGAAGATAGATAATCTCCAATACTCAATCTTAAGGCTCACCAACCTCAACACAGTGCAAGAGAAGGGAAAGTTTCCTTTTTAACCTCACTAAAATCCCAAGGGTATCTATGAAGTGGAGGCTTATGAGGGAGAATCTTCACAGGTGAAAGACGTCAAAGCCGTGATCACTCTAAGGAGTGGTAAAGAGGTTGAGCTGCCAACAACCAAGCCAGAGCATAATGAATCAGAGAGTGAAGAAAAGAAAGAGAAGAGGGAGGAAATCAAAGGAAAGAGAAAAGGGAAGAGAAAAGAGAAAGAGGACCATGAATTTATTCTGAATGAAGATCCGGGAAAGATAGTTAACAAGGAAGATGTGATAAAGAAGCACATGCCTCCACCTTTTCCTCAAGCTTTGCATGGGAAAAAGGGAATCAACAACGCATCAGAAATTCTTGAAGTATTGAGGCAAGTGAAGGTCAACATCCCATTATTAGACATGATAAAACAAGTGTCGACTTATGCAAAATTCCTGAAGGACTTGTGCACTATAAAAAGAGGGTTGAATGTGAATAGGAAAGCCTTCTTGACTGAGCAAGTAAGTGCCATTATACAGTGCAAGTCTCTAGTGAAGTACAAAGATCCAGGATGCCCTACCATCTCAGTGATGATTGGAGGGACTTTAGTGGAGAAAGCTTTGTTGGACTTGGGGGCAAGTGTGAATTTGCTACCATACTCTGTCTACAAGCAATTGGGACTTGGTGAAGTAAAGCCAACATCAATCACTCTATCTCTAGCAGATAGATTAGTGAAGATTCCAAGAGGGATGATTGAGGATGTCTTAGTTCAAGTTGACAATTTCTACTACCCAATGGATTTTGTTGTTCTTGATACGGACCCAATTGTCAAAGGAACTAACTGTGTTCCTATCATACTTGGAAAACCATTCCTAGCTACATCAAATGCAATCATCAATTGTAGGAATGGACTCATGCAACTAACGTTTAGCAATATGACATTAGAGCTCAACATCTTCAATTTGTACAATAGGCAATTCAATTAAGAAGAAGAAAAAGGTCCAGAAGAGGTTTGCATCATTGACACTTTAGTGGATGAACATTGTGATCAGAAAATGCAAGATGAGTTGAATGAAAGTCTTGGGGATCTTGATGAAGGGTTACCTGAACCTTCAGATTTGCTTGCTACTCTGCCACCTTGGAGAAAGATAGAAGAAATTATACCTTTATTCAATGAGAAGGAGACACAAGAAGCTGTTAAAGAGGAAGCCCCAAAGCTTATTTTGAAGCCACTACCCACGGAGTTAAAGTATGCATACTTAGAAGAAAATAAGAAGTGCCATGTTGTTATATATTCATCTCTTACCACTAATCAGGAGGAGTGTCTACTTGAAGTCCTCAGGAGATGTAAGAAAGCAATAGGATGGCAAATTTCTAACTTGAAAGGGATCAGCCCTTTAGTTTGTACACATCATATATACATGGAAGAAGAAGCTAAGCCAATTCATCAACCTCAAAGAAGATTGAATCCTCATATGCAAGAGGTGGTGCGAGCTGAAGTTCTTAAGCTACTTCAGGCCGGTATTATCTACCCCATATCAAATAGCCCATGGGTGAGTCCTACTCAAGTAGTGCCAAAGAAATCAGGGATCATAGTGGTGCAAAATGATAAGAGAGAAGAAGTTTCTACACGCCTCACTTCAGGTTGAAGGGTTTGTATTGATTATAGAAAATTGAATGCTGTGACAAGGAAGGATCACTTTCCATTGCCATTTATTGATCAAGTGCTTGAGAGAGTCACAGGCCATCCTTTCTATTGTTTCTTGGACGACTACTCCGGGTATTTTCAAATAGAAATTGATGTTAAAGACTAGGAGAATACCACGTTTACATGTTTATTTGGAACCTATGTCTACAGAAGAATGCCTTTTGGTTTATGCAATGCACCTGCAACATTCCAAATATGCATGTTAAGTATTTTCAGTGATATGGTGGAGCGCATTATGGAAGTCTTTATGGACGATATCACCATATATGGAAGCGCATTTGAGGAATGCTTAGTCAACTTGGAAGCTGTTTTAAACCGATACATTGAAAAAAACTTAGTGCTTAACTGGGAGAAATGTCATTTCATGGTACACCAATGGATTGTGTTTGGACACGTCATCTCCAAGAATGACATTGAAGTTGATAAAGCAAATGTGGAACTTATTGTCAAGTTGTCATCCCCACCAACTGTCAAAGGAGTAAGGCAATTCCTTGGCCATGCTAGGTTCTATAGGAGGTTAATCAAAGATTTTTCTAAACTTTCAAGGCCTCTTTGTGAACTATTGGTGAAGGATGCTAAATTCATTTGGGATGAAAGATGTCAAAGGAGTTTTGAACAATTGAAGCTATTCTTGACAACCGCTCCAATAGTGAGGGCTCCCAACTAGCAACTACCTTTTGAAGTGATGTGTGATGCTAGTGACTTTGCTATAGGAGCTGTTCTCGGTCAAAGAGAAGATGGAAAGCCCTATGTGATTTACTATGCAAGCAAAACATTGAATGAAGCGCAAAGAAACTACACAACCATAGAGAAAGAATTGTTAGCTGTAGTTTTTGCCTTAGACAAATTTCCTGCTTATTTGATAGGGTCTTTCATAATGGTTTTCACTGACCACTCAGCTTTGAAGTACTTATTGACAAAGCAAGATGTAAAAGCAAGGCTGATTAGATAGATTCTCTTACTACAAGAGTTCAATCTCCAAATCAAAGACAAGAAAGGAGTAGAAAATATGGTAGCTGACCACCTTTCAAGATTGGCTATATCACATAATTCCCATGGGTTGCAAATTAATGATGATTTTCTGGAGAAGTCACTTATGTTGCTAGAAGATGCTCCTTGGTATGCTCATATTGCTAACTATTTAGTTACTGGTGAAGTCCCAAGTGAGTGGAAAGCACAAAATAGGAAGCACTTCTTTGCAAAAATTCATGCCTACTATTGGGAAAATCCATTTCTTTTCAAGTATTGTCCAGATCAAATAATAAGGAAATGTGTCCCCAAACGAGAGCAATAAGGGATCCTCAGTCACTGCCACGAAAGCGCATGTGGAGGCCACTTTGCCTCTCAGAAAACAACCATGAAGGTGTTGCAATCAGGTTTCAGTTGGCCATCACTTTTCAAAGATGCTCATACCATGTGCAGGGGCTGTGATAGATGCCAAAGGCTTGGGAAGTTGACTCGTAGGAACCAGATGCATATGAACCCCATTTTAATAGTTGATCTTTTCGATGTTTGGGGCATTGACTTCATGGGACCTTTCCCTATGTCTTTTGGTAACTCTTACATTTTAGTGGGAGTAGATTATGTTTCTAAATGGGTTGAGGCAATTCCCTGTAAACACAATGATCACAGAGTTGTTCACAAATTTCTCAAAGAGAATATGTTCTCAAGATTTAGGGTGCCCAAGGCCATAATCAGTGATGGAGGTACTCATTTGTGCAACAAGCCTTTTGAAACTCTCTTAGCCAAGTATGGGTGAAGCATAAGGTAGCTATACCTTACCACCCTTAGACTTCTGGGCAAGTTGAGTTAGCAAACAGGGAAATCAAAAATATGTTGATGAAGGTGGTGAACACGAGCAAAAGAGATTGGTCTGTTAAGCTCCATGATTCACTATGGGCATACAGAACAGCTTATAAGACCATTCTTGGCATGTCTCCTTATCGCCTTATCTATGGCAAAGCATGTCATCTCCCTGTGAAAGTTAAATACAAGGCTTGGTGAGCAATCAAGAAGGTAAACATGGACTTAACCCAAGCCAGGATGAAGAGGTGGCATGACCTTAATGAGATGGAGGAATTGAGAAATGATGCCTACATTAATTCCAAAATTGCAAAACAGAGGATGAAGAGGTGACATGATCAATTAATTTCCAACAAGGAATTTCAAAAGGGACAAAGAGTCTTGCTTTATGACTCTAGGCTCCACATTTTTCCAGGAAAGCTAAAGTCAAGATGGATAAGCCCTTTCATTATTCACCAAGTGCATTCCAATGGAGTAATGGAATTACTCAATTCCAAAAGCAATGACACTTTCAAAATCAATGGCCACCGTCTCAAGCCATTCATGGAGCCTTTCAATCAAGACAAGGAGAAAGTCATTCTCCTTGAACCACAACAACCTTAAGAGAAAAGGGGTATATGGACTTAGTCTTTCTAAAGACTACTCAAAGTCCATGTTTTGTTTTGTTTTTCATGTTTGTTTTAAAAGCTTTATTATTTCTTTTAATTTTAATTCTATCTTTATTTTATCTTATTTTGACTTAACATGGATTTTTTGGATGATCAATTTTAGGAGAAACCTCAAAGAAATTGGGGAAAAGACTTAAAGAACTAAAGAAGGAGGAAAAAAGCCTAAAAACAGAGCAATCAAAGCAACTTGCGAAAATCAAGCCAGCTTGTGAAATCCCCAAAACCCAAATTCGCAAGTTGAAAATCCAACTTGCAAAAATTTTCCCAGGCTACGAAACACCCTCTAGGCACACGTGTGCCATTTCGCAAGTTCTAAATGCCATTTCGCAGGCTGCAAAACAAGTTGCGAAATGGAGGAAACTTGCGAAACAAGATGCGAAAATGGGGCAACTTGCGAAATAAGCTGCGAAAAACACCAATCGTAGTTTAAAATTATTTTAAACCCCTTTGAGTCCCCATTTTCATTTCGCAAGGCCCTGTCAAGTTGCAAAAACCTCTGTTCCAACCTTGAGGACGCGCATCTGAAGGAGAAACGCCACCGCGCACCCAACACACATCCTCTGGAACATGCATGAGCAAATCTTCCTTTATTTCAGCCATGACAAAGACTAGAGGAGCCCATGCCAAGTCGCCATCGGCTCGCAATCCAAGGCCAAGAGCTACACCTACGCGGGATTCCACATCTGACACCCCACAGGACCCTGCCATTCCACCTTCTAAGGGTGGAGTGCAGTCTAGCCCTCCCCAGCACAGATATCAGATGAGGAGACCACCGACTACACCTGAGGCAACCTCTTCGCGCCCCAAGAAATCAGTTCTTCTCCTTTCTGCCAAGAAAGCTAAAGTTTCAGGTCCAAGAGAGTCATCTGCACCTCCACAGCTTGAGCCGCCTACTACAGAGTCTTAGATTCCTTCTAGGATGCCCCTAGAAGCCATTATTAGGCGACCTATGATTGCAAGAGCGCCTATAGAGGGAAATTTGGACTGTAGAGCTAGGCCATTCCACTTCGAGCTATGTTTTGATCTGGAGACTTTCAGACAGCAGCCGGAGCTTAGAGATTCATTCCACCTACTGCAGAGATATCATTTGGAGCACCTGATGACTCCTAGGTAGTTCTTCTATCCCAGAGTAGCACTAGACTTTTATCAATCTATGACTACTCGTGGCGTCCGAAATCCTACTCTTATTTACTTCAGTATAGATGGACGCCAGGGTATCCAGGGTATCCTTGGAGCTAGACACATCGCAGAGGCCCTGCATATTCCTTATGAGCTTGTGAGTCTAGCAGACTTCAGAGAGTGGTCCTATTTCTCTCAAAGGGACATGGTCCATATAGTGTCCAGGGGGACTTTTACTGCTTCAGTTATAGTGAGAAATGAGCTTCCACTTGGGATGCTCCTTATAGATGTAGTCCTGCGCTCCAACATTTTTCCACTTCAGCATATGGTGCAGAGGAGAGGAGTGATATTAGAGGCTTTATTCCGGATATCCGAGGGTTACTACTTTGGCCCTCATCATTTGATCATGGCCTCTCTTCTTCACTTTGAAGAGAAGGTCCATAGAAGGAAGCTCCAGAGAACAGATTTCATTCCTTTACTATTTCCTAGGTTGCTCTGTCAGATATTAGAGCATTTGGCCTATCCTTCAAAGCCTCAGCTTGAGCGTTGCCGTCATTGCCGAGAGTAATTCACTCTCGACAAATGGAATCATTTGACAGCTTATGTTGCACCTCAAGAAGCCCCAGATATGCCAGCACCACCACAGCCACCACAGGCACAACAGGGTGAGAAACCTATAGATATCATACCCCCTGCCCTTGTAGCACCTACTCCAGTGCCCATGCCTGAGGCTACATCTTCTACTCCTCCTACCACTCCTGAAGCTCCACCAGTTGTACCAGCTACATCAGCACCTCCTTCTCCATTTGAGTCTTCTATCACCGTATCTATTACGGAGTTTAGAGGCTTAGTTCATACATTGCAGACATTGAACACCACTCAAGGTGCTCTCTTCCAGCAGATGGCAGCCATATGTGTACAGCAGGATCAGCTGATTGCCACACAGACCCAGCATACTGCCATCCTGCATTAGATTCAGCAGCATCTGGGTATACTACCTCCACCTGAGCATGATATATTTGGCCCATCAAAGCCTACAGCTCCAGATGAGGAGGCTACTCCAACTGAGTAGACTATACCATCAGAGGAGACCACAACAGAGCCATCGTCTCCACATGATCCTCCCACCACTACCTGATCATCTATCTACTTTTTGTATTTACTTTTTATATTAGATCTGTGAATCCCATGTTTGTGATGTTTTACATACTGGGATTGGATGTATTACTTGTGCATAGCTCATATTGTACTTTCTCAAAGTAATACATATATATCATTTTTTATTATGTTTGGCATATTATTTCCTCTACTCATTATTTTTGTGTTTTTTTTTTTTAATCATGTGGTTTCTCCTATACGAATCAGACTCTTTTCCACTTATGAGGTACCACTTCCTCCCTTTATTTTTAATTGCTCTTCAAACATTGAGGGCAATGTTGATCATGGTTAGGGGAAGAGTTGAGGAAGGAAGTATTATTTATATTGCTAAGTTATTTTGGTAAATTAGTTGCTTTTTGATTAAATTTAAAATATTTTTTTGAATACTCTCCATGGTTATTAAGGAAAAATTTTCAAAATGAAATGGGAGAAATTGAATTTTTGTCTTTTTACTTGAAACTTAGAGTTTGTATTTTGCTTATTAAAGTTGATGAATTATTGAACTTCTATTGATTTCAACCTTATTTCTTCCACTTTAAGCTTACCACACACTGTGCACACTAGGTTCCGATTATAAGATGAAAAACTATTTCACCCCTGAACTTAGGAAAATTTAGACTTGGTACCTCTGAACTCATTTTAATAGTGTTGGGACACCTTATAAAAGGTCAATGAGCCTTTGAAAAAAAAAAAAAAAAAAAACAAAGTGTTTTACTTGCCTTGAAACCTGAGCAAGGTTTGAGGGATATATGGTGAAAACCTTTAAAACCTGGTGCCCTAAGCCTTGATTGGTTGGGAGCCACCAACCTCAATGCTCGTTACAAGGGTGAATAGGTGGAGTTTGACATACTGTAGGTGCTTGATTACTACCCAAAAAGTGCTTTTTTTTTACACCTTTAAGTCATTATGTTTTAAGCACTTTTGTGTAGTAGTTCTCCATCTTTATTCCAATTGGCATGTTAAGGACCTAACAATGACTTCTAATCATATTTGTGGCTAGTTTTAGTGTTTTGACAGCTTTTTGGATCATTAAGACAAGCCAAGTAAAGGAGAGAAGCAAAGAGGAAAAACAAGCAAAGTGAAGAAAACAGAGGACAGCAGCTGCAGTTTTCCTTCGCACTTTTGGAGCACTTTCCGAAGTCCATTTTTTACATGCTATATACCATTTCAAAGCTCAGGAAGTCAAGAATCCAACGCTTCAAACCGTGTACGATTTGAAGCTGAAATGAGGAAGATATGGCCTTCGGAAGACAACTGCTCCAGGCTTGTGCGAAATTCGCACAACACCTTGAAATTCACACAACACCTTCAGTCGCACAACACCTCGAAAATTCGCACCAGCCCATGCGTGGTGCGAATTCTCCTCTGTTCTGCCGACTCCACTTTAGATCTTTTCTTTTGTATTTTTTTGATGTAAATTCCTTTCTTATCCTTGTAACTAGCCAATCACAAGCTTTGCTTTTGTAAAGATTATAAGAGGGGTGGAAATCATCTCTCAGATGTGTGTTGTGTTATGTTATGTTTTACATTTAGTGAAATACAGAGCTCTCTCGTTTTCCTTTTCTCTCTACTATTTTCTTTTTCTTGGAAGCCAAATTTCCTAGAGGATGAGAGGCTAAACTTTTGGTTTCTTGGAGTGAAGGAAGCTAGGTGAAAAGTCCACATGCAAAGGTGGAAAACTCTCGTGCATTAAATACAGACAGTTGGAGTTCATAAATGGCTTTTAAATCTAAAGTTTTGCTTTAAATCCCTTTGAATCACTTTGAATGGCCAATACATGGTAAGCTTCAGGTCTCTGTGGATGCTTATTGCTAGATCCATATCAGTCCATTAGTTATCATATACGAGCCATTGGAAAGTGGCTCAAGGTGAAGACCCACAGTGTATAAAGCCATTAATGGAACTTGACTACCATTTCTATTGACTTTTTATGGATTAAATCTTCATTGTTAAACCTATACCGGTTCAGGAAACAACCATCCTTTATGTTGTTTTCCCCAATGCGAGGAGAAAAATCCGGAATTTCCCACTTTGCATTCTGAACTTGATCCTAGCAACCTTTAGCTTCGGGAGACTTTCTTTCTTCCATTTTTACCTAGTTATATGTTAGTTTAGTTCCAAACTCCACTTTCAAAACAAATTTTATTTTCTTTTAAACTTTAAGTTTTTGACAAAGGAAATCATCAGATTCAATTTCTAATCTTGAGTCTATCACTGGTAGAGTGAAAACCCATCCCAGAGTTCAACCCTAGAGCCGCTATACTATAGTAGCTTTGTTACGCCAGTATGAGGTCATAGGTTTTATAAATGTTTTTTATTAAAATACCCAACTGGGCATTTCGCGAATCAGTGCTTGGGTATTAAAATTCATTCTCAAAAGTCCTGGGTAAAATCTGAGGAGTTAGTGGTTGAAAGATCCTTAAAGCTTGATGCCCTAAACCTTTATTGGTTGGGAGTCATCGATGGACCCCCACTACATGGACAATTTAGAAAAGAATACCTTTAAGCTTTGCACTCCTACAAGAAAAAAGTTGTGAAAAAAAAGAGGTGTGTTCTTAACCTATTGGAGGTTGATCAGTTTGCTAAGATTTGAAAAGAATTAGGTTGGGGGGAAAGATTAGTTTAACATACTATATTCGGAAACTAATAAGTAACACATAGATTTTTGTGGAAGAGTAAGGATTGACCCTTTAGGAGTGGAAATTATTTTGAAGCTTAAATTTGGATAATGCCTACTGTGTATGAATTGTGATTAGGCAAGTTATCTGATAGCTCCTATTGAAGTTTGAGTTTTATTTCTTTAATGTTCTATGTGAGAGTTTGATCAGTCATGCCACTTGAAATTTTTTGAAGTGATCAGCATGATTTTGTAAATTATATTACTGTTTATTTTTTTATTTTTCTCTCCTTCATTGCTAAGGGACTAGCAATATGTCGGTTGGGGGAAGTGATTACTACTCAAAAAGTGCTATTTTATAGCTTGTAATTAACTCTTTTAAACACTTTTGAGTAGTAGTTATTACCTTTTAACTCAATTGGCATGTTAAGGACCCTTGTAATCGTTTCTAATCAAATTGTGTTAAGTTTTGGTGTTTTTGATAGCTTTTTTATCACCAAAGCAATCCAAGAATGAGGGAGATCTTTGTATGGTTCATGGCAAAGCAAGTTGAAGCTCAATTTCATGAAGAATCTAAGCTTTGGAGCTTTGTAACCTTTTGCCAAAGTTATTTAAATTTGCAAGGAAGAAAAGCACAGAAGAAAATCAACCATCCAACAATTTCGCAAGTTGTGAAGAGACTTGTGAAATTTTCGCAACTTGCGAAATGGAGAGAGGAAGGAAGTCATTGCAGGACAGAGAGCTCATCAGTTGTAGGAAAATTTCGCAACTTGCGAAACCAGAATTCAACTTGCGAAATCACCAATTTCAACTTGCGAAATTTTTGCAAGTCATGTTTCAACTTGCAAAATCCACCTGTGTAATCCCATATATTTGCAACTGACTCTGTTAGATCTTTTCTTTAGATATTTTTGTATAAATCCCTATTTTCTCCTTGTAATCCACCAGTCATGTAATTCCTTAGTTATGAAGTAATCAGGGAGGGGTAAATAACCTCCCTACATAAGATCTTTTGTATTATCTCTAAAATATATCTCGGGAGTTTTTTTCAAAGAACAATTCATATAGTTTTCAAAAGTAATACACAGAGCTTTTGGTCTGCCTTACCTTCTCATTTTATTTTCTCTTTTATTTTTATTTCTAACAAATCAACCTTTGAGATGTTGTCTCAGAGGATGAGTGGCTAAGCTTTTTGTTTCTTGGGTGAAGGAAGCTAAGTAAGGTTTCTGATACAAAAGTGTGAGTTTTTGTTGTTTCAGTTTTTAATGAAGAGAAAGCGTGACCCATTAATGGTTTTTATATTTTTAGTTAACTTATGATCACCTTGAATAGCCAATACTTGGTAAGCTTTTGGATTCCATGGATTCTTATTGCTTGCAATCTTACTCCATGGAGGTCTAATTGTTATCTCTTGTTCGCTTTTGAAGGGTGATCCAAGGTTAAAAAACACCTTGACTGGCTAATACTAGGTGAGAGGTATGAACCATTGCAAGATGATTCAGTGACAAGGATTTAGTGTTGAAACCATTAATGGAAAGCATCTGTACCACACCGGTTCGAGAAATAACTATATGTTAAATCCCCAATGCGAGAAAAAGATTCAAGTGACTGGAATCTCCCTTTTTGTATAAGGCCCCTGAACCTAGTGACCTAAAACTCCAAGAAACCTTTCTTTGTAAGTAATTTCAGTTACTTTATTTTTGGTTTCACTTAAAACCAACCTTTTTCATCCAAATTTATGTTTTCTTTTAAAGTTAACCTTGAAAAGAAAAAGCACCAATTTAGCTTTTGAACTAATATCAATTATGAAGTGAAAACCTATCTCTGTGGATGATCCTAGACCCACTATACTATGCTAGCTAGTGCTACCCTAGTATATGGTGAATTAGGTTTATAAATTTTGTTGATAACTCCTGTATGAGGATTGAAATCAAAGCACACTAGTTGATTTCATAAGAATCAACTTTGCACACCAATTGGGGACGAATCAGTACCCCTAAGAGGGGATACTTAATCTAAATATCTCCTCCAAGAAAGGAGAGAAGTTAGCTTGGCATACCTCCCATGGAAAGGTACTCTTCCAATCCACTATCTTCAAGTCAAACCAAGCTCGTAATCCGACCATCGATAATGAAATCTTAACAAACCGCGTTGCCTATTTGGGAATTTAGCCAAAAGGCCTACAAGTGTCCTATGACAGCCCTCAAACTCTTCACTCTATTCGCATTACCATTGTATATAAGGGATGTTGTATAAAGAGGGTAGTGAAAAAACATCTATAATAAAAAATAAATTTCTATTTTTGCATTGTCTGTGGAAAACTATGCTAAAAAGATAAGAATTCTTAGTCAAAACAAGAAAACCAAGAGTGAAGGAAAAGAAGATTCGATAAGTGACAGGCCTATCATAGAAAGTAACCTAAACAAACAAGATATTATACAGAACCAATTATCTCAATTGCTGTATTAGTTGGAACAACAACAACAAGAGCATCATCGACAATTAGAGGATCTTTTAGCACAATAAGATGAATTGGCTTATTAGTTTTACTATGACAAGGACAAATCATACCCGTCGTTGAGGTGTCATGTGGCATTAGACAAGAGTATGACGAGCTACATATTAGAAGTTCCTATAGCACCAGCAACACCCCAAAAGATTTCCTCATCACATCGCACAAAAATCGGAAGAGTTAGAGCAAAAATATGAGAAACTTATGGCAGAGGTGCATAAAATTAAACTATAAGCAAACTCAACCGGGAGGACAATTTGCAACTAGGAAGGCATGCTGAAGTCCTCGTTGCCTTCATAATTGTTGCAAAAAGAGCTTCTCATTCATTACATGCCACCAAAGTTCAACCTTTATGATAGGACCGGTGATCCCGCTAAGCATATTTATCATTTTCAACAACTGATGACCCTTGTTGATGATTGAGAAGGTTTATTTTATCGGGTTTTTCATGCTAGTGTTCAAGGCACTTCTTTAACTTGGTTTCACAAACTTCCCCTTCATTCTATTCACCACTTTGCTCAGCTTTATGATTAGTTTATGACTCACCACACATGCAATACTTGACCTCGTAGGAGCATCAACTATCTATTCAATCTCAAACAGAGCCCTAGGGAACCACTGCGTAAGTTTATCCATTGTTTTGTGATAGAAATGATGCATGTAGAGAACGATGACTCGAAAACAGTCGTGGTAGTATTTCAGAAAGCCTTGCCATCTGAAAGCCCGTTATTACGGTCTTTGGCTAAACAAGGGCTTACTACGATGAAGTCACTCCTATCTAAAGCCAACTGATAAGAAGCAAATATGAAGAAAGAATTATGGGCTTTAGAAAACAAGAAAAAAGAATCTCAAGTGGAGTACACACAAGAATGGGAATCCCAGACATAGAAAAAAGGGAGAACAAACAAGAAACCGCCTGGCTACCTCACAAATGAGGTACCCCACATTGAATTTACCATCTCACTAAGAGAGCTTTTAGCTTAGCTAAAAGACGAACCTAACTTCCAATGGGCACTCCCACCCATCTGATTGGCAGATCACCTAGATAGGACTTGGTACTACCACTACCACTACTTACATGGACATGAAACCAATCAATGTAAAGCTTTACGCGGGTACTTGGAAAAGTTGGTACGACAGGGAGAGCTACAACAATATGTTAAGAAATAACTGACCTAATGGACCCCAATTTTGGTTTATGAGCATAAATGAGAATGCGAAGCCCCCAAAATGTACCCCCATTAACTTGTTCAAAATTTTACATCTAATCGAGTGCAAAGCCGAATGGAACGACGACATTGTCAAAGGTTGATCCAACATTGTAAGTGCTTCCACCCTGCCCCATAAGTGAAGTGGATAGGGTGCGTGATCATAAAGACCAAGTAATTTAGTTTACCTCCCAAGACCTATGTGATGTGTCTTTTCCACATGATGATCTAATCGTTATCACCCTACAAATTGGGGGATATCATGTCCAAAGGATTTTAGTTGACATTGGGAGCTCCTCTAACATCCTCTTTCATCGTTTCTTTTAGTTAATGAGTCAAGAACATGAGAAGTTATAACCATCACAAACCTTATCAGTGGGATTCATTAGGAAAACTACTCACGTGACAGGATAATTAATGTTATGGGTTACCGCAGGGGTAGTACAAGCAAGTACCCTCTTCTTAATAGATGACTTTACCTCTCCATATAATACAATCTTGGGTTACCTCTGGATTCAAGCTGCAACCGTCATCACCTCCACCTATCATTAGAAGATCAAGATTGCAATGATTAAGGGCATTGTGGAAATAATTGAATTACAAATTGAGAGTGCTCAACCCCCTACTCCCTTTCCTGCCAAAGAACAATTAAAGGCTCCACCTCTTGCCTACTCCAAAGAAGTTCCTACAATAGTAGGAGGTGGAGGAACCTACTTGGGAGATATTAATTGGAGTGCAAAATAAGCAGGTGACATGACTTAGGCAGCTAATCCTAGGTACCCTTCAAAAATAGGTGGAAGCATGCTTGCAAGGACACTCTGATATATTTGCTTAGCAACCTCAAGATATGCTAGACATAAACCGGAAATTCTTTAGTCATAAACTCAATGTCAATCCATCTTGCCCTCTAGTGCAACAAAAACAATGTCGGGTAGCCCCATTAAATAACTAAATCATTAGAGAAGAACTTGATAAGCTATTCACTGCCAATTTTGTTCAAGAGGTAGGCTCCCCAACTTGGTTAGCTAATGTGGTTGTTGTACTTAAGAAAAATGGAAAATGAGGATATGTGTGGACTACAATAATCTTAATAAAGCTTGCTTGAAAGATAGTTACCCACTTCCTCATATTGTTCAGTTAGTGGATTTAGTGTTCAAACATGAGGTCCAGTCTTTTTTGGATGCCTACAATGGTTATAATTAGATTCTCATGCACCTTAATGATGTGGACAAGATGACATTCATTATCGATCATGAGACCTTTTGTTATATGGTAATGCCCTTTGGATTGAAAAACGTAGGTGCAACCTATTGGGATTGAACCCCTAAAAGCAATACATGATGTAACAAAGTTAGACTTAACCATCCCCTTGTTATCCTTTTGGTGTATTGACATTGATTTGAACTTTCAGTCCATGTTTCTTATGTTGTATATGACTTGGGTGCATTAGGAGTTGTATAGAAGATGCAAGTTATGGGTTCCTTGTAAGTATATAACTTGTCCACAATTGGTTCATGGATTTGGGCAATCTAATAGAGATTGTAGTGCACTACCTCCTAATTGGAGGGATGGCTTATCTTGGCTGTTAGGATAGGTTTCCTATGGTGAATGCACTAGTACATGTGATGCATATTGGACAAGACCTACCATGAATCATGACGCAAGTCTATTAATTGTCATGATTCACCAAGCTACTATATTGCATGGACTCTCAACATTGAGAGGATATTGAGCTTATGCTAAAATCAATAGAAGACTTTCACCTTTAGGTGAAACCCTAAAGTGGCCATATATCCCCATGGATTGGGTCATTGTTGATAGAGGTTGGTGGCAACATGTATTCTCAATATAAGCACCATGATATGTCATGAGATTGCGATAGTGTGTCCCCTTGGGTGATCTAAAGGACATGTGATCATGAAACCTATGGCCATAGTAATTCCTTTAGTGGAATTTGACATATGCTCCTTGGAACTAGAGTATGTCAAATGATCACATAATAAGTGGGATTTGTAACTCAAAGATTTGAGAGGTAATCTTGATAAGTGATAGTACTACCTTATTAGATTACGGACACCGGTTCATGAGAAGTCTGCATGTAGTGGATAGTAAGTCATAGACCCATCACGTAATGTCTCGTTATTATTTACATAGGATATTGGAATTCATTTCATTTTCTATGATGGGATGTTGAATCAACTTCAGAATTGGATTCTGAGGGAGCTAGTACTCCTATGGGTCCCAATGGTCCTCACTTTGAGCTCATATACCTTGTTAGCATGGATTATGAGGGATAGATTGGCTCCAAGTTTACTTTTGTGCATAAGGGCGTTTTGATAATTATGCAAAGTTGCAGAGGGGTAACAAGATCTCTAGATTGGGTTAATTGATTAATTAGTAGGCTTATTAGGTTAATTAATCAATTTAGAACCTATTTTGGGCTAAGTGACTAAGTCACTTAAGCCTAGTTAGGAACCTTATAAATGTCCCCTAAGAGTTAGGCTTTCCATTTTTGTCTTCCACCATCCAGAAAGAAAAAGAGCCATAGCCTCAATCATCCTTTCTTCCCCACCGAAAGTGTGCCAATGACAAGGTTGAGTCATCGAGTGGAAGATTGTAGGTTTACAAGACTTCTAAAAACTTCAAGGTCATCTTCAACACTTAGAATTTAAGGTTTGGGAGCATCCAAACCTAAAGGTTAGTACTTTAACCCTAAAATATCAATTTTAAAAAAATTGGTATTACTTCCATTGCTTAAATCTAAGATGCTAACACAACCTTCCAATATATGATGGCATGAGTATTTGAATACCAAATTGGAGACACAGTGGAAGTTTACATTAATGACTTAGTTGTCAAAAGTAAACATGCGCACTAACATCCCTAACATCTGACGGATGTGTTCTCTGTACTACGACATTATTGAATTAAATCCCGTTAAATGCACTTTCAAGGTAACAAGTGGGATTTCCTAAGACATTTAGTAACCCAATGAAGGATAGAAGCTAACCTAGAACAAATACGGGCGATTCAAGAAATGGTCATCCTAACCTCATATAAACAAATACAAGAGCTAACTAGAAGAATAGCTGCCTAATCATGTTTTTTGTCCTACTCAACGAATTGGTGTAAACCCATTTTCACCTTATTGAGAAAGAAAAGAAATTTGCAATGGGAAGATGAATGTACTATAGCCTTTGAACAACTTAAAGGAGCAACTTACACATTCCTCAATTCTCTCCCACCTCAACCAGGAGAAACTTTACACGTGTACCTAGCCATCTCAAGACATGTTATCAGTTCGATGTTACTCTAAAACGACAAAAGCCAGGAGAAGTTGGTTTACTATGTGAGTAAAGTCCCCTTAGATTCTGAATCAAGGTACACACCGCTAGAGTAGCTAGTCTTAGCTCTTTTAGTAGTTGCATGAAAGTTGCAACCTTATTTCCAAGCTCACTTGATCATTGCCCTAACCTCATACCCCATGTGGAGTATCCTCAACAAACCTAACTTATCGGATAGAATGTTGCGATGGTCCATTGAACTTAGTGAGTATAATATTAACTACAAACCTCGCGCAACCTTAAAAGGACAAGTATTAGTTGATTTTGTTGTTGAATTCATTCAAGGAGTACAACCTAAGGAAAAAAACACAACTTCATCAATAACCTGAATTATGGCTGCTCTATGTAGATGGAGCTTCTAATCAACAGGGGGCAGAGTTGGGGGTACATCTAGAAAGGCCATGTGGAATCATAAACAAAAGTGTGACATTGGGATTCAAAGCCTCCAACAATGAAGTCGAATATGGGGCCTTGCTTAATGGGCTAGAAGATGCACGATTATTAGGTGTATGAACACTTCATATCTTCTCTGACTCCAAGTAAGTGGTGTACCAAGTCCCAAGACAATATGAGGCTAAAGACAAACATATGGAAGCTTATCTCACATAAGTAAAGAAAATGAGCCAAGTGTTCAACGAATTCCACATTGAACAAGTCTCTCGAGAACACAATGTTGTGGCTAACCTCTTGGCCAACCTAGCAATACATCACGGGATAGTGGAATGAAAAACAATCAACTTAGAATATCAAGACCAACCTCATATTTGTGGGACTCAAGCTGAGGTTAACTACAACACAATAAAAAATGATGATTGAAGGTGTTCCTTTCTGGAATTTCTCATGCACAAAACACAACATGAAGATGGCTAGCTTTATTGTCAATCTGCTCAAGGTCCATAAAATTAATCAATATCAATAAAAAATCTAATTGATACATATTAGTATCATGCATCATAATGTAATGTAAGACATCGCATGTGTGCATTTGTTTGCTTTCATATACTAGATTTAGTAATGATATATAAAAAATTTGACATCAACGAATTTTCAATCATGGATTCATATGTATCGTTATCATACTAAAGCAACTACCATTATTGGTATCAAACCAATAGTGATTCATACAAGCTAAATATTCTAATCGATAATTGGGCCAGAGAAAGAACTTTAATTTTTTTTTATTTAATTAATTGATTTTTATCTCTATCAAGATGTTTGACAGTGTTTATCCAAAGTAGAATCACAATATGTGTTGGTTGAGATACATCAAGAACAATGTGGTAACCACAACGATAAAAAAATACTAGCCCATTATGCCATCAACCTTGAATATTATTAGCCTTACATGTAGAGGGATGCAACTCACTATGTACGAACCTGTGACCAATGTCAAAGGTATACACCTCAACAACATCTGCCACCCTTCGAATATCATACTGTTATTTCAACTTGCCCCTTTACACTCTAGGGCTTAGATTTGGTAGGACCCCTTCCGACATCCACTACACAAAAACGCTACCTACTAGTCACTAATAACTATTTCACCAAATGGATTGAGGTAAAATTGCTCTCCCAAATGAGAGGGAAAAACTTTCAAAATTTTCTTTGGAAAAATATTGTTTGCCAATTTGGTGTTTCTCATGAGATCACCACCGACAATGTTACCTAATTTGAATCATGGGAAGTTAGAGACTTGTGTCAAAAATTACACAGAGCATCATTTTTTTACTCCTGATGATCTGCTAAGGAATGGATAAGTAGAGGCTAGCAACAAAATCTTTATCACAACACTAAAAAAAGACTAGAATCATCCAAAGCCAGGTGGGTCGACGAACTACCTACTATTTTATGGGCTTACTTAGTTACCCCACATAGTGGCATTAAAGAAACCTCATTCTCACTGGCCTATAGGGTGGAAGTTGTCATACATGTGTGATTCGTCCCCAATTGGTGATCTACTTGATTCAGTCCTTAGACGGGAGTTATCAGCAAAATTTATAAACCTAATTCACCATATACTAAGGTAGCACTAGCTAGCATAGTATAGTGGCTCTAGGATCGTCCATAGGGATGGGTTTTCATAGTACACGTGACATTAATTCAGAAATTGAAATGGTGATTTTTCCTTAAAAAGTTAGCTTTAAAAGAAAACATAATTTGTGGGTGAAAAAGATTGATTTTAAGTAAACCAAAAATATTAACTGAAATTGATTACAAAGAAAAGGTTTCTTGGAGTTTTAGGTCACTAGGTTTAGGTTCCTTAGGCAAAGGGAGAGATTCCAGATCTTTTCCTCGCGTTGGGGATAATATCATAAAGGATGGATATCTCCCAAACTGGTGTGTATTTAGCAAATAAGATTTGATCCAATTGGTTCATGAAAAACTGTAGTTGCTTCCCTTTAATGGTTTTAAACGCCAAAGCCCTCTCACTGAATCATCTTCCAATGGCTCGTAAATAATAACTACTAGACTACCATGGAGTTCACAGAGTCTACTAAACTTACCAAGTATTGACCATTCAAGGTAATTCTTAACCTTGGAATATCCGTCAAAGGCTCGTAAATGACAACAACTAGACCACTATGGATTCCACAGAGTCTGCTAAGCTTACCAAGTATGGACCATTCTAGATAATCCTACCTATAAACCACCTTCCAGAGGCTCGTAAATGATAACTACAGGACACTCATGGAGTCCGTCAAGCTTACCAAGTATTGGCCCAGGTGATTTTAAGAAATTTTAAGTTAAATAAAAAGAAACAAAAACCATTAATGGGTAACAACTCTCCTCGTTTTAAGCAAGGAAAATTCCCACCTTTGTATCCGGATCCTTTACCTAGCTTCCCTCAGTCCAAGAAACAAAAAACCTAGCCACTCATCCTCTGGGAAAACATCCTCAGAGGTTGTTTGGCTAGAAAGAAAATGAAAATACAAAATGAGAAGGTAAGGCAGAGCAAGGCTCTGTATTTTCCTTACTAAGAGAATTTACAAGTAAAAACTATTCTAATATATTGATCGATTCTCTGTCTGATTCCTCGATAAAATTTACAAATGATGCAAAAGAATATATAGAGAGGTTTTTCCAACCTTCCTAACTAAGGAAACCTATCATTGGCTGATTACAAGGAGAGAATAGGTAATTCACTACAAGAAAAAAGGTCATTGTTGACATATATTATCTTGACTTAAGGTGATATGTGTCAATATTGCCTATTTAAATGAACAACTATGACATATACAACTTGTTTAAACCAATAATGACATATACAAAATGTTGTTGAATTCTTTCATGACTTATATAATAGAATCTTGACAGATAATTTATAAGTCAATGTATAGTTAGTATGTTCATATGTCAAGTTACTTATATAATGTGGCTAGCTTGACATAAAATCAACAGTCAAGATATGATTTTAAACATGTATGCCATTTTAATTCTAGTAAAATGATCTTAAATGACCTATGGATTATAAGTCAATATATCATGTTATAATTACCTATCAAGGTTCCCTGTGGTATTTACAAAGAACACTCCTCATTTTCTTAAAACCCGATATTCATTTTGAGAGCTTAAGGTTTGAAACTTTTTGCTCTAAACCAAGGATGAAAATATCGGTAATTACGAATATATTGGTACTTCGATTTTACAGATATATTAGAAATATTGGAAAAATATTAGTGAATATTTTTTCACAAATATTGGTGGAGCGAAAATTATTTAAAATTTATAGGAATGCTTGGAAAAACTCCAAAAAATGATAAAATAAGTAAGAATTCGTATTTTCAAGTTATTTTGTAAATATAATTGACATAAATATGATCAAAAACAAAAACATCGGCATACAAAGATATATCAATAGATTTGATATTTGAATTTTAAGAATAATAAATATGAATTTTGGAAGTGTATAAAGTTAGAATTGAGTTAAGAAATATTTGATTTTATTGAATAAAAATAATTTATACATAAATATAATACATATGACATTGCAATAGTTTTAGTATTAAAATGAAGATTGATGTGGTTTCATCATATTGTTAGATGAAGGGAGTCCATCTTGTTGAAGACAATATTAATTTTAAAATTTTTAAAATATTTTTATTAAAACACGTTTTATTACATTTTAAATGAAAAATTAAATTAATTTATATAAAATATTTTATTTGAGATTTAATTTTTAAAATTTTATTAAAAATATGTGGTAACAACTTTTTCTATTAATATTAATTTATTTAAATAATTAAAATTATTAATAATTATTTATATAGAGAGAGGGAAATTGTTCTCATGATTTATTTCCTTTTTTATTATTTTTTATTTATTTTTATCTCTACTAAATCTAAAAATCAAAAGGGTCACCCGCTTCTCTCACTCGGGGCCTCGGGCATCAAGAAGCCCTTTTTGAAGTTGCCCTCCAGACGAGAGAATCCGCCCTATTTTTCTCTGTGACACTCAATCCTCACAGGTACTAATCTAATCATGTTATTATTGTTTGTTTTTTTTGCAATCCCCGTTTGATTCCCAAGAAAATCTATTCCCCATTCGATTTTCGGGAAAATTCATCCTCGTTTGATTTTCGAGAAAATCCATGCAAAACCCCTAAGGAAAACCAAAAAAATTGCTTTTGTTTTTTGCTCCCTATGTTTTCTCTTTTCAAAACCCCCGTTTGATTCCCAAGAAAATCCATTCCCCATTCGATTTCTGGGAAAATTCATCCTCGTTTGATTTCCAAGAAAATCCATGCAAAACCCCTAAGAAAAACCAAAAAAATTGCTTTTCTTTTTTTTTTGCTCCCTGTGTTTTCTCTTTGCAAAACCCCCATTTGATTCCCAATAAAATCCATCCCCCATTCGATTTTCGGGAAAATTTATCCTCGTTTGATTTCCGAGAAAATCCATGCAAAACCCCCAAGGAAAACCAAAAAAATTGCTTTTTTTTTTGCTCCCTGTGTTTTTTCTTTGCAAAACCCCCGTTTGATTCCCAAGAAAATCCATCCCCCATTCGATTTCCTGGAAAATTCATCATCGTTTGATTTCCAAGAAAATCCATGCAAAACCCCCAAGGAAAACCAAAAAAATTGTTTTTTTTTTTTTTGCTCCCTGTGTTTTCTCTTTGCAAAACCCTGTTTGATTCCCAAGAAAATCCATCGCCCATTCGATTTCCTGGAAAATTCATCCTTATTTGATTTCCGAGAAAATCCATGCAAAACCCCCATGGAAAACCAAAAAAATTGTTTTTATTTTTGTTTCCTGTGTTTTCTGGATCTGTTCTAGGGGTCTCTTTGCTTTTATGCCATTGGATTTAAATTTCACGAACCCTAAATCCACGATTTTTTAGCCAGGCTGAAAAATACAACCTTTGCCTGCAAATCATGATCAGATTACCAAATAGCATCTTATGTTTTTTTTTTTTAAATGGACAGATTTTGTATCTTGTGCACGGGCTGGACTGGTAGGAAATATCGGGAAATTTCTCAAAAAATTGGTAAAAATACCGATAAATACATGCTTGTTGGGTTTCAAATCAAATGGGTCTTTGCCTCTTTCAATCGATTAAATGAAGGTGTGGAAATGGTAATATTTCATCTTTTTATTTGTTCTTGTTAGTTAAATTCTAATAATCTATTTTCCTCTTTTGGTCATGTAGAACATCATTGAATCAAGATTATATTGATTTTGGTTTCACCTACATTAAAATTGAGATTAGAAACCTCAAATTTTCCCCATATTAGATCTTTAATTACTGGGTACATTCTGGTTTGCTTTGTGATTTATTGAAGAAAAAGTGTGGATTGTGTGATGGTTGAAATATTTAGTTACTGGATTTTTTGGTTTTGAGTCTCAAATAGACTTGTCAAGTTGTAAGCATTTGAGATTCTTTGGCTGCCATTTGAATTCTAGACATGCAAATGTGTTGCTCTGGTTTTTAGAGTTGTTTTGCTCCCCACATTCTTGGCTTTGGTGGGGTTGTTCAGAACAACTTTTTGGTGATGATCAACAATTCATTATACTCAAATTCCAAGCTCCAAATGTGGAAAGACAAGTTCTTGGAGGTTCCTCAGATTTTATAAGGATAAGTTCTTTTTGTATAGAAAAATAATTAAAAAAAACCTTAAATGAGCAGTTTTAGATGAAACCAGGTATAGTTTGCATTTACATAAATTTGGAGTTGTTTTAGTTCTTGCTAAATTTGTTCATTTATTTTTCCTATCCTCATTCAATATGATGTCATATTTATTTTTTTCATGTACCTTTCTATAAAGCTTGGTAAATTATAGCTGGTTGTGTTGTCATTTTTTTCTTGGTCTTTCTAAGCAACCAAATGAAGCATTTGTGCAAGATTTGTAGGCTATCTTTGACTTGTATAGTTTGATGGAAACCTTGGACACAGGGAAAGTGTTTGGTTAAAAAATCATAATAATGATCTAAATAGTTAAATATCTTGGTTGAGGTTAGATCAAAACAATAACTTCATTAGGTTAAAATGATTTCTGTTTACGGTTTTGCTCTTATTTAGCCTTCATATGTTTTTGCTATATCAATATTTTAATATTTGAGAGTTGGTTTGTTTACCTGTGTTATTAAGAAATAATCTATTATTGTCTAATAAAGGTGTAGTGGCTAGCTTGCTATTAAAATTCTTCATAAAGCTTGATATTTGATTGCCCCTCATTTTACATTTTTCTTTTTAATTTGTTAATATGCTCTATATTTTTTGCTACAAATTTGAAGTTTGGGTGTTGGAAATTTAAGTCTTTCCTGTAAAGTAATGCTTCAAGATGGAGGCAAGAGACTTGGTTGTAGATATATACATGTAGCAACTTAATTTAAGTTTATGTATATTGTCTTATAGTGTGTTTTTAATTTCCTTGTATATTATATGAGTTTCTTATATATAGAGAAATTAGGGACAACTTTAAACAAGTTCTTTGTTTTGTGCTTTAATTAATAATCAAATGTATATTAAATATGTTTTGATAATATATAAAATCATGATAATGTTATTTTCATTGTCATTCTTAAATAATATTAAATTGATTATACATGGCAATAGGTTCGATTTTTCATATTAAAAAATAATTTAAAAAATTTTCGAGGGAAACCTTGACAATTGTACTTATTCCCTACCTTGACATATATTATACCCAAATTTGAGATATATGGGAGTAATCATGACATATGTGGTACCTATCCTTAACATATATGGTGTCCACCAAGACCTATGTGGTTCATAACTTTGACATATGTTAGAGCAACCTTGACTTATGTTCCTATTAATCTTAACATATGTTAGGGAGATCATGACATATGAGAAGTAGTGAAATATACCTACCTTATAGTGCACATATGTCAAGATTGCTTATACCTCAATCTTGACACTGGCATAGATGACATATAAAATCAAAATGCTACAATGACATATAACCCTTATAATGACAGTCAAACACTGTCAAGGAAAGCCTTTTTTCTTGTAGTGATTATACAAAATATCTTGAGCTAAAAATCTAACGGAGTGGGTGGAAAATATCTGTAAATTGCACAGGAGGATTTTCGCAATGGGGTTGTGAAATTTCACTTTCTCAGCCTTAGTTTCGCAAAGGGGTTGATAAAATTCCTTTGGCATTTCGCAAGGCTGCAAAAATTTTGCAATGCCTCTGCGAAATTCATTTTTTCCACTCTTTTGGTTTCGTAGAGGGGCTGCGAAACTTCTTTGGCATTTCACAATGGGGTTGCGAAATTGCTGGACGTTAGATTGCTCCTTTGTCTCTCTTCCTTGCACACTTGATTGATTTGGCAAAAGCTATGAAGCTCTCCAAAACTTGGATTCTTCATGTATTTGAGCTTCAACTTGCTTTGTCATTGACTGTACAGAATTCTCCCTCATTCTTGACTCACTTCAATGATAAAGAAGCTACCAAAAATGTCAAAACTTGCCAAAAATGATTAGAAACACTTGCAAGGGTCTTTAATGTGCCAATTGAATTAAAATGTAATAAATACTACTCAAAAGTGTTTAAAAGAGTTTATTTCAGGCTATGGAAAAGCACTTTTTTGAGTAGTAATCAATGTGGAAATAGGATTGCTTTCTTTCTGAGTACAAGAGTACAATGACAAAACTAACCACAAGGCTCTATCAAACACGATTACCTTCCTAGAAGAAAAAAGGAAAATGGTCGCAATTCAAGTGACTGCCTATCGATAGTGGATAACTTGTGCCTACAATCAAAGGATTCGACACCACCCTATGAATGAAGGTGACCTAGTACTTTGAGTTGTACTCAATTCTAACATTCATCCTAACAAAGGAAAACTGGTACCAACTTGGGATGACCATTTCATATCTTGAAAATGTCTCCTATAAGTACATGTTTGCTCATGTACCAGTGGCACCTTGCTACCATGACCTTAGAATCAAATGCACTAAAAGAGGTACTATAGTTAACTTATATTACATTTGACGTACTTACATCTACGAGAATATGTTTTGTGGGAATTATGGTCCTAAATTGGTTTTTTTTTTTCACCAATTCACTGCTTATGATGTTTTATGGCATGTACATAATGTGACCTTTACAATAAAATTGTGTGTGATAGTTAATCCTCAAGATTGTACAATTAGGCACACTATCTTTTTATGCGCTCAACATAAGCCTTTACTTAAGCCCCAACTCCTAAATGGTGACCCTCCAACAAGGGGAACAAAGCATAACTGATTGAGTTGTGGATAACTTTATTATATTTTGGTGTACCTGAGGCAATTGGAAAAAAAGTCATCTTCAATAATGTAACAAGCCTGACCACAATTCAATCTCCATGCTACCATGACATGGAGATCTCACGGACTACAAACACATAGCATACAATACACTACTTCTCGAGCCATATCCTAAATTTGTATATCCAAACATCGCCCATAAATGATAGAAAAGGAAAACACCAAACTATGATTGTCAAAACATGATACATCACAAGATAGTTTATCAACAAAATAAAGCAAAACTTGTCAAATTGTTACGTTGAGAATTAGGAAAGTGGATGTGTTGCCACATCAGATGACAAGGGACCAACCATTAAGAGATCTAAGGATGGCCCTACTCTTTGCGAAAATGCATTGATATTGATCTCAGGCTCATCGCTCAGATCTTCAGTTTGAGAAGGCACAACTAGATCCATAGAAAAAGCTTCTCTTGCTTTGCTTATTTTGGGCACATCAACAACCACTTACTTACTCTCTCCCAATGCATCAGAATAGGCCCTCGACTCTTTCCGCTACTCAGCTTCATACTATTTATCCAATCCTAGTACTTGGCAACAATACATAAACATCAGCCAAGGAAAAACTCAACTTATATTTATGGCACTACTACTTAAATAAGGTAATGGTTCAATAAGGTACCTTAAATTTGGACTTCATCAGTCCACCCCCCACACCTAGTGATGCATCTTCAACCAAAAATTGTCCTAATAACCCATTGGATTTACCACTTGTACCAAACTCAAGAAGATCAAAGGTCATGATGCCTAGCTTCAAATGCACTTCACTCTAGCCAAGCACATATCCCTTTCTTTTTGGTTTTGTTCATTGCAAGCCAGAAGATCATTTGTCAGCTAATTGAACACCTTGTTGCAAATCTTCTATTTTTCTTTTTCCTATTTTTCTTGTACACAATGCAAGTTCGTCCACACATCATTTTGGCCCGCTTAGTGTCCTTTAAAAGGTCACTCAACTCCTCTCTTTTTTTGGGCAATGGATGCAATTTGTGCCATTAGCTATGCAATTTCCTACTAAAAGCCCACCTCAGTTGTAGACAACTTCTTAGTCAATTGCTCTGCTCATGATGCTAGTTGTCTGGCTTGTTTCCTCAGCCCAATTTGTGTTAGACTTAAGGTAGTCAAACGACAACAGATTTCCAAATTAAATTGCATAACCTATCATCAACAGAACTAACATGAAGAATAATTAGTCTAAACACATTACAACATAGCAATTGCCTCATCTTCAGTTTGGTTACCTGATAACACAAGCCCACAAACTTTTCCATTACTATTGACACTAAAAGGTTGGCTAAGATTCTAACATTTTTAGAAGAAGAAAATTTTCTGGTGGCCTTTATAGCAAAAAGAAGATCTTCACTGATAGTTGGACCTTCAATCACCTATTTTCCTTGCCATGGGCTTGGCAATGATGGAGTCGAGGCCAAAATCTTCATTTAACTCTATTCCTTAGCCTCTATTGTTTCTATTTCCATCCCTTGTGAATCTAAATGCTTTATATGCGAAGGATTTTCTACTTTATTGGCAACCCTAGTCAAGTCAATTGTGAAGTTGAAAATGATTTACTTTTCAAGGTACCCATCAAAGATCTAGTCACCCTCCTGTAAACCTGCATTTCTCACATGCATTCTCACTTGATGGCAAGACTTGCTTTTGATTAAGGTGAAAAACTATATTGTATAAAAAATGGTGTCACTACTTATTTTATTTATTTATTTTTAAAGGAAAAAAAATAAAACAAAAAAAAATGACTTTTGACTTTTGGAAAAGCTGTTTACAAAAAAATTGAGTTTGGGTATGGAGATCAAGTTACCTATCAAGAAGGTACCTCCATAGCACCCTTCTAAGCCCTAATGAGGTCTCTACCAACTAAGTTAAGGAAAATATGGCAATTGATAAGTTAATTATGGATACCTAGATAGGCTGAGGTGATTTCAAAACTCTATTATCACTAGTATGCCAAACAAGAGTTCTAAACACAATCATAAAGAAATGATAGTATGTGTACCTAAACCGCAACTTAAGCAGTATCACAAGACATCAAAGTTAGTTCAAACAACAAGATATATAACATACAACGTGCATTCTATTATATTCAAAATACTAGGCAATAATCAAGCAATATGAAACATAATTAAGCATGGGGGTATTTTACACACAAAGCATATCTATTTACAGAATTTAAAAGGATCAAAAAAAGGGAGAGGCGTACCTGGATAGCATACATAATTTACAAGGTGCTTCCAAAAATGGTGGAGTGGGTTAGAACAAGAATAATGACAAATAATAATGATAGTGAATCCTAATACACATTGTACATGTATAATTCAAATGAAATAGCAAGAACTTAGCAAGATCGAATGACAAGGAAAAAATAAACTCGAAGATGTACATCTCATGCAATCAACAAAACAAGACTTCATACATTGTCAAAAATTAGTTTAAGACCCTAAATAACATTAGCTATCGTATATGACATACATGTAGTTCAAGGTTAAAGCTAAACTAATGTACAAGAGAGTTAAAAAAGAATCAAAATTAGTGACCAAGACAAGACATGCACCAAAGGGGTAGAATAATAGTATTTACAAGAAAAATCCTAATTAAATATCTAGGAGCATTATTTGATCAAGGAATGAATTAGATAATATCCTCATTATTTCTAATATTGTAGACCCTCCATTTTGCCCATTTAGCACATGTCTTTAAGTTTACTTTCAATACTCCACAATAGCTGCTTGGGGGCCCACTGCTACTCATACTACTTATATTTTTTTTAGCCACCTTAGAGACTTTGGTTGAGGGATTATCTAACCCCCATTGTGACTCTTGGAAGCCTTAATTTAGACTTAGGTCTTTTCCTTCCTTGTTAGGATAACTTTTAGGTACACTTTTAGGATAGCACACTTAGTCATGTTTAGGTCATTTAGGCAATGTCCTAAACACCCTAGACCCACTTAGGTACACTTGGCCCATTAGACACCACCTTAGGCCCACTTAGACACACTAGGCCTATTTAGATGCACTTGGCCCACTTAGGCTCACTTGGGCCCACCTAGGCTCACCTGGGCCCATTTTGGCACACCTTAACCCACTTAGGTTTACCTAGTCTTGCTTAGGTCACCTTTTTTTGGCACATCTTTCATGTCTCATGTGGCTTGCATGACTTGCATGGCTCGTTTTTGCAAAATCACATGACTTGACTTTTTATTATTATATTTTTGTTTATTTTATTTATTATTTTGTCTATTTCCTCCTTTATTTTATTTTCCTATTATTTTATCACTTTTCTGTAATACTTGTCCTTACTTATCTATTTTAATTTAATAATTTTGTTTAAATGTTTTATTTTTTATTTTATTTTATTATTATTATTATTATTACTATTATTATTATTACTACTTTTACTCATTTTTATCATGATTATTATTATTATTTTATTTAATCTATTAACTTTGAAATTTTGTGGGGAAGTCCACCAATGGAAAGATTGAAAGAGATCACATGGGGTTGCATCTTGGTGGGATATTCAGGCTGCATACATTGGGAGTGGCAGCTGGATATAGGAGGAAGGATTTTAGACAGCCAGATTCACGCACAAACCAGATTCTTTTCAAGGAGAGAACACATTGTAAAACTGGGCGATAACCAGCACATTGTCATAGGAATCTCTATACACCGAACGCATTGCGACTTGAAAAAGGATGCTGCACCAATATCAACAATAGTCGCACCATTCTTGGATTATGGGAAGTCCACCAATGCACAATTGAAGGGGAAACATGCAAGGTTTTTTTAGATACATGAGCAGCACGCACCATAGTAATTCCTCCAACACACATAGGTTGTTGCATATTGAAAACACATACTACACCTTTAGATACATCAAATACCATCAAATTTTGAGGAGTGCAGCTACAATTGTGTTGAAGGAAGGTATGGAAGGTGTGCACGGTCCCATTGAGATTGATATTTGGAAAGTTGGAAAGAGAAATCTTGTTTTGGGAAGAGTCTTTATTAAGGGAAGTAAGATCATGGCTTCAAGAAGGAATCCGGGTCGCATATAGAAAGTGGGCAGATCACAACTAAAGGTAAGAGGAAGGGAGATTTTTATTTTTTTAGAAAAAAGGGGTTACTCATAGTTGTATCTTTTTTTAAAAAAAAAAAAATCTCTAAAAAAGCACATCTGAGAGTATATGAAAGGAAGATTAAAAGGGAATTTTAGGAGGATCCTCACGCAACCATATAAGAAGTGGACTACCATATAAATAAACATAAAAGAACAGGGAAAAAAACTAGGGACAGCATGCACAGATTTTGGGGAGAACAGGAAGGGACTCCATTCGGTCGCCAAGGTAGGAGCACAGAGCTGCCATTCATTTTTAAGCCTTGCAGACGCTCCATCCGCACCATCTATTAAGGAATCTTGTAGCCGCTTCATTCACACCATCCATTAAGGAGTCTTGCAGTCACGCCATCCATTAAGAAGTCTTGCATCTGCACCATCCATTGAAAAGCCTTATAGCCGCACCACACAGAAGAATCTTGAAAAAGGTATGTTAAAATTCTTTAGTTTAGTTTTTGATTCTTTGTTTTAGTTTGAAAAAGTCAAAATTTTATTAGTTTGATTCTTTAGCTTAATTAATCATGTTAGATAAGTTTCATGTTTTTTAATTTGGATTTAGTTTAGTTATAATTTATTTTTTAGTTTGGAATAGTGAAGATGGGCCTCCATTCTCACTACTTTAATTTGCTCGATTGTCAAAAATTTTACTTTGTGATTTTGTTTTCTTTTGTTTGTTTGGTATTTTATTTCTTATGTTTTTTTGTTTTCAAATTAATTTCTTTTATTTTAAAATAAAATACTTTTCTCAAAAAATCAATTTTAAAAATTCATTTAGAGTCCTTAGAATCAAAATGTCATTTTCTTAAATAACATGCAACCATGTTTTGATCGGTTCGCATCTTTTTCAATTTTCAATAAAAGTTATGGTTTTGAGTAAGACACAAATCCAAGCTTGTGGTCCCAAATAAATGGGATAATTCTATGCTAAATTTGTGTATATCAATTGGGGAATTGGTGAAACCCCTACATAAGAAAATTTTTCAAAACTCTTCCTTGTTGCCAGTTTTCATTCAACCACTGACCTTTTAGATAAAATCCAAAACTTGTATGATTTTCCTCACTTCTTGAACTTGAATTTAAAATTTCCCTTGAGTTAGAAAGCAATTTTGGAATAGAAGATATAAACGAGTCTTTAAGGGGGCTCTGTTTTCACCCAGTTCTAGATACCCGAAATCTTTTTGTAAAGATAAAATAACAGATGAATTTTTTTAATTTGATTCGATATTTTTCCTTAATTCTATACTTCTTGAAATTGATCTCAGAAATATAAAATATTAAAAAATATGCATTTTTAAGGGAGATATGATTTTTCAAAACTATACCTACTGTACATAATGGAATTTGGACATCTAATAAGTTGAAGTATTTTAAAAATATTTTTGAGCACTACCTAACCTTGGATTTACTTTTTCTGTGATATAGATACTTTGAACAATGTGTGTAATTTTTCATATGATTTTATGTGATCTCTTATTTTTTAAATAAAAAAATCATTTATGCATGCCACTTTTTTTTTACCTAATCTGGACCTTCTAGAACTTTTGAGTGTCTTTGCTACAATTTGTAATTTGAATGAGTGTTTGGTTTTTGGTATCTTATTCTAGATGTGTAGGAGTTGTTTCCTGAAATTTTTCATAATTAGATTCCACTCCAAGACTTTTTTTTTAGAAATTATTTTGTGACGCTCCCTTTTCTAATTGCATGTTGATGACTTGTACTTTGCTTGAAATTGTTATTATTTTTAGGGTCATTTGACTTATCTTGGCTCAATTTTGGCTTTGGTACTATATATTAGACATAATGAATATGTTATATAATTTGTACTTGTCCTAACCACTCTAGCATTTTTGGAGGAATCTTATAAATTATTCATGTTATCCAGGTACGCTCTCTATCACTTGCTTTTCGGAATTTTATGAACATGCATGTTGTTGTGAGCTATATTTATGTCTGATTCCATCTTTGGGTGCTTAGATGTATGTTAGATTTGTTTGGATAAAATGCATGTTGTGTATTATATTTTAATACTAACTTTGATGTTTTATGATAGCGCTTGAGAAGCAGTCCAAGTACACATTCAAACCTTCCTTTGTAGTTGTGATTTGATTTCTTTTTTTGGCATGCCAATTTTGAAGTCACCTTAGCCTAACTAGGTACCTTCAAGCAATTGATTAATTGCCATTTCTTCTTCAATCATTTGAATAAATGCTTAAATAAGACCATACATCACAGAAACTATGCTGACAAAGCAAAACTAAAATAACGGACCAGACAAATGCTGACCAAGACTCCAAGTTTGAAATGTAAACAAAGCAAGACACAACATATCAACTGTCAATATCAAAAAATCATCACAAATACATCAACAATCTAATAAGACATGCCATCATGGAAGATGTTGAACCTAATCTCCGAAGGCTTGTGAAAACTCAACCAGAAAACTCAAGATTGGTCTGCATCCTCACCTGATCAAGAGAATGGGATACAGTCATTGTAGATCCTCCATGTTGTCCCTTTAGCACATGTCTTTAAGTTTACTTTCAGTGTTCCACAGTGGTTCTTTGATGGCTCATTATTACTCGTGTAGCTTACCTTCTCTAAGCCACTTTGGAGACTTTGGTTGAGGGGTTTATCCAGTTCCAAATTATGACCTTGGTTGCCCTTCAAGTTTAGATTAGGCTTCACTTAGGTGCACTTTAGGTTAGACTTAGTTAGGCCTACCTAGTCTCACTTAGGTACACTTAGGCCCACTTAAGTTCAAAAATTGGCAACTACGTTGGGGACTTTGAGGATCAAACTTGAACACTAGTTGAGGAAAATGTGGTGTTTAATTGGTCAATTAGACGGTACCTTTTTTTTTTTAGGCAAGGTGATTTAGTTTGCTTGCTTGATTAGGTTGTTATCTTAACATGTGTTTATACTTGTTTGCCTTGAATGATCACTTGATTGCTTGCTCACTTCAGCATGATTCACTCTCACATATGTTAGATAGGACTTTGATAGTTTGATATTTATCTACTTCGCATGACTACTTGTTGCATGAAAACCCTTTCTATGGCATGATTGTATGATCGCTTGTCTCTGTTTACTAGCTCACTTTAGATTTAGGATTTTTTGGATGCACCCACATCTTTCACTATGCATTTTAGATTATCCTTGAGTGTTGAGAGATGGGAGAGCCTTCACCATTAAGAAACCCCCTGGAAAAACGAGGAAGTGCATGTGTGGAGGCGATGAGCACCTTGCATGGAAGCACCCTATCTCCTTGAAGGTGAGCAGAGGGTTGCGTACCACTGGAGGGTACAATCGCTTCTGTTAGGGATCCTTTAACCCACCCATTTTATCTTATAGAGACACCTTAACCTTGTAGGCTAGCCTAAATCCAATTAAGATTTCATTCCCATACGTGGGTGCATCTGTGGACCTTCAGGGCTGCCTTGGTCACGATTGGGTTCAGTTATCCCTTCTGTAGTCTCCTTTTGGAGTGATCAAAGATGGGTATTAGATTGAGTATATTTGGGCTACACTTCTACACACTTGTCAGTTGATTCCTACAGAGTCACCTTCGTACCGCACCTTATCCAGTGTTTCCATATTTGTAGGAGGGTTTACCATGATGAATTTGGATTTGCCTTTGTAGATTAGAGTTGGAGGTAGATTGACCAGAGTATTAGACCAGTCAAACCAGAGATCACATCAAAGGGATATGGACTCATAGATAGTTACCATTGACCAGTTTGCTGCAATCATGGCTTCAATCCAAGAAGCTATAACTAATCTTGGCCAGAGGATAGATGGGCAGCAGGCCCAACAGGTCTCAGTTCAAGAGAGTGCCTAGTTTGATACTACAGTACCACTACCCCCTCCACCTAGTTAGTCAGCACCACAGGTTTTACCTTTTACTCTGCATAGTTAGATCGAGGTAGCCCCACCTCCAATCACATTGCCTATCCCTACCTCAGAGGACCCACATTCACGTATGGATAGACTTGAGCAGAGGTTGAGACAGATGAGGACTTCAAACAGAGCTATTACCAAGGAGGATTTTGATAGAGCCCTAGTGTCCAGTTTACAAGCCAAGTTTAGGATGCCTGAAATTGAGAAATACACGGGCATAGGTTGTCCTCGCATCCATTTGAGGCTTTACAGTACGGTTATGAGGGCCCATGGACTGGATGAGGCCCAGATGGTTATGTTTTTCACCATGTCCCTGAGTAGTGCGGCACAACGTTGGTTCACTTCATTGGATGTATCACGCCATAGCACTTGGGATGATTTGGCCTAAGAGTTCTTGAGACAATTTGGGTTTAACACTATCATTGATGTCTCAAGGAGAGAGCTAGAGGCTTTGAGATAGAGGTTAGAGGAGTCAGTCACTTCATTTATCTCCCATTAGAGGGAGAAGATTTCACAGATTATTGATCGTTCTTCAGAGAAGGATCAGATTAGTATGATTTTGGGGAGCTTATAGCCTAGATTTGCTAAACACTTGATGGGATTTCCCCATATGGATTTTGGATCTTTGGTGTAGGCTTTGTATGGTATAGAGGAGGGCATTGCTAGAAGATTGTGGCCCGAGTCTTCTCCTACTGATTCTAAGGAGAAGAAGCCTTCAGGAGGACCAAGACTAGGAGATGTTGGTGATATTAGTTCAGCAGGGATGAGACCTCCTAGACGTTATCAGACAGTTGGGCAGACTTCTGGATTCTATTATCCACCCTCACCTCATGTGCAGTATAGACCACTTGCTCCTTCCAGAACCATGACTCCTACTTATCTACATCCAATCTCACAGCCTATTTTTGTTGCACATTTCACAGAGAGACCTCTTATGTCATACCCTCAACCCCAAGCCCCACAGACTACTATCCCTTTTGTATAGAGGCTGACATGACAGTTCTCCCAGCTAGGTATGCCTTTGAGTCGAGCTTTTCAAAAGCTCATGGAGGGTGGTTTGTTGACTCAGTTAGCTCTCATGCCTTTATCCCAATCCGTGCCACCTCGCTTCAGGATGGATTTACATTGTTCCTACCATCAGGGTCTAGGGCATGACATGGACCATTATACTACTTTGAAACATGCTATATAGGACTTGATAAACTAGGGTTTGGTTAACTTGGGGCGACTAAGTGTAACCACTAACCCTCTTCCTACCCATTCTACACACGCAGTGCCTCCACCTCTAGGAGATATTCATCACATAAACTTTATAGAGAATGACAATATACATATGTTGAATTGGGATGATGGATTACTCGAGCCGATTGTTTTGCATGACAGTTGTGAGGTTGATGGGGTTTCGTTGGGTCTTTAGGTTCCTACACTATTCAGTTTGATCCCAGATAGAGAACCATTCTAGTTGGCTCATTCTACACCTTTGGTTATTAGATACCAGGATACCACTGTACCGTTCACTTTATGGCCAGAGGATGATGATTTAGAGAGGAGAAAGATACAAATTGTAACTCATAGTGGGAGGATAGCTCAACCACCACCACTAGTAGTTAGGCTATTTGAGGGCAGCGGCTCATGAGGAGGTTAGGAGAGAGGATGATGAGGTTTTAAGACAGTTACAGAGTACTCAGGCCCGTATTTATATTTGGAGCTTATTAGCATCATCCATTACTCATAGAGATGCTTTGATTCAAACCTTGAGTCAAATCAAAGTAGAGACTACCACCACTTTAGAGGGATTGATTCATATGATGACGGCCAGCAAGGCCACTTGCATTGTGTTTTCAGATAATGTTTTGTCACCTGAGGGTTTAGACCACATACGCCCTCCATATATCACAGTTGGTTGTTCAAGTCATAGAGTTCTATCTATCCTATTGGACAATGGCTCAACCTTAAACGTCTGTTTGTTAGCCACTGCTATAGCCCTTGGTTTCGCACCTTCAAATTTTGGCTCTTCTACTCAGACAATCAGAGCGTATAATAGCACCAAAAGGGAGGTTATGGGTACCTTGGTGATTGATTTGCAGATTGATCCAACCACATTTTCTACTTTGTTCTAGGTTTTGAGGATTCCTACATCCTTTAACCTACTACTAGGCCGACCTTGGATTCATAGAGCTAGAGCTATTCCTTATTCCCTTCATCAGAAGGTGAAGTTCATTCATGATGGGCAGGTCATCACAATGTAGTCTACCAGAGAAATGTTTGTCTCTTCTGAGCCAATACTTCATACCAGTCATAGTGAGGATGACCTGTTCTTGACTGGGTTTACTTTTGATGAGATACAAACTCTTGAGATTGAGGATTTTTGTAGAGATTTTGTAGCTATGTCATTTGATCAACACAATAGCACAGTGGTTCATAATATGATAAGGGGTGTGACTTTTCTACCTAGAATAGGGTTAGAACGACGTCAGTAGGGACCCAGTGAGTTTATAGCTACCATTGACCATGATACGACATTTGGACTTGGGTTCATTCCTACTGAGGTCGATTAACGATACATGGCGCGACTACGCAAGGAAATGGTGAGGGCCCGTTTGTCCCACACACCATTTGATTATCCTATTCTTCCCTATAGGATGAGTTTGGCCAACCACTTTGTCAGAGGATCAGAGATTCAACCCCATCTAGAGGAAATTGACAATGTGGCTAATATAGATAGAGAGATTGAGCTTCAGCATCTATTTCACCAGTTACAGTTGAGTGATGGGGCTCCTGGCACTTCGATTTCTATGATGATTATTCCTCCACCTCCAGATCGAGCTAGTTTGTTGTCCCTATGCTTTCCAGAGGAGGTCACTGATGATGGAGTGATTGTTGATCCCGTTGAGATAATTGATGGAGTTGTTCCCCATGATAAGTACCGAGATAAGATGGACATGATGACCGTGAGTCAGATTACCAACATTGTTCAGGTTCAACCTGCTTCACCATTTGATATGTTTGGGGTGTCTATCGCTGAGGTTGTTGAGGAGACCTAGACTATTCCTATTCCAGAGCTTTTAAAGGATGATAGTTGTTTGTTTGAGGGCATTGTTAGCCCAATTGAGGAAGCGTCCGATGATTACTACTCAAAAAGTGCTATTTCATAGCTTGTAATTAACTCTTTTGAACTCTCTTGAGTAGTGATTATCACCTTTTAACCCAATTAACATATTAAGGGCCTTTGCATTTGTTTCTAATCAAATTGTGTTAAGTTTTGGTGTTTTTGATAGTTTTTTGCTCACCAAAGCAATGTAAGAATGAGGGAGAGTTGTATATAGTTCATGGCAAAGCCTTTGGAAGCTCAAATTCATGAAGAACCAAGCTTTGGAGCCCCATATTCCTTTGCCTTAGTCGGTTTAAGTATGCAAGGAAAGAGCAACAGAGAGAGGGAAAACAGAGTGAAGAAAACAGAGCATAGAAGCTGCAGTCTTCCTTCCCACTTTTGAAGCACTTTCCGAAGTCCATTTTCTACATGCTATATACCGTTGGAAATCTCTGGAAGTCAAGAATCCAAAGCTTCAAACCGTGTACGATTTGGAGCTGAAATGAGGAAGATATGGCCTTCGGAAGACAACTGCATCCAGCTGAGGGACAATTTCGCACCTTGCGAAATTGGAACTCCAACGTGCGAAATTTTAATCAGCCTTGCGAAATGGAAATGGATGGCAGCTGTGCATTCTCGGTGAAGCCCAACATGCGAAAGTGATTTTTTAACTTGCGAACTTGAAGCTCAACGTGCGAAAGTGGATTGCAACATGCGAAATCAACTTGCGAAATTTCGCAAGTCACCATGCAACGTGTGAAACTAGGATATTTGTTCACCGACTCTTTTTCTTCTGATATTTTGTGTTTAAATCTCCATTTTCTCCTTGTATTCAGCCACTCATGTAATTCCTTAGCTAGGAAGTATGGAAAGAAGGGTAAATTGTCTTCCTATATAAACTCTTTTGTAAACACTTATGAAGGGATGCTCGGGAACTTGTTCCAAGAGACCAATTTTTATATAGAAAAGTTTGGAGTCTTTCTTTACCTTACCTTCCCATTTTGTTTCTATTTTCTTACTAGCCAAACAAGCTCTGAGGAGGTTTCCTCAGAGAATGAGTGGCTAAGCTTTTAGTTCCTTGGAGTTAAGGTTTCCGGGAAAGGTTCCAATTGCAAGAATGGGTAGTTTTGTGGTTTCAGCCATTAAAGAAGAGAAAGTGTGACCCGTTAATGATTTCTATGTTTTTAGTTAACTTAAAACACCTTGCAAGTCACCTGAGCCAACACTTGGTAAGGCAAGTGATCTCCGTCCATAGAGATGCACTAGTTTACCTCTTGCGAGCTTCTGGGAGGTGACTTGAAGGTGGGATTTTCTTGAATTGCCAACACTTGGTAAGCTTTTGGACTCCAAGGAGACATCCATTAGTTATCTCTTGCGAGCTTGGGACGGGAAATCCAAGGTTAATGATCACCTTGAATGGCATATGCTTGGTGAGAGGCACGAGCCATTCCAAGTTGCATCAGTGAGAAGGATTTATTGCTGAAATCCATTAAAGGGAAGCATCTGTATAACACCGGTTAGAGAATTGACTACATGTTAATTCTCTAATGCGAGGAATTGAACCAAGTGACCGGAGCTCTGTTTTTGCATGAGGAACCTCCCCTGTGAACCTAAAACTCCAAGGAATGTTTTTCTTCGTAAGTAATTTCCATCACCTTCTTTTTAGTTAGCTTGAAACTAAACCTTTTACAACTAAAGTTTGCGTTTTCTTCTTAAGCCAACCTTGAAATGAAAAAGCACCAAATTAGCTATGAATTGATATCAGTTGTGAGTTGAAAACCCTTCCCAGTGAACTATCCTAGAGCCACTATGCTATACTAGTTGAGACTATCCTAATGCATGGTGATATAGGTTATAAATTTTGTTGATTACTCCCTCACTCAAGGAACATTAGCTGAATGTGAATCAGTTGAGTCACCAATTGGGCACGAATCATCCGACCTTGTGGACCCACCTCTTTCATTTGATGTTTTATAGGGATTTGTCTCCCGCTCTGACGATGTTTCTATTGCTTCATTTATGGATTTGAGTATTTTTTAGTATTCTTCTGTCTCTTGTGATAGTATATCTATATTTATACCCCATTCACCCACTCCACAGATATTTGATGTAGATGACGAGATTGCACAACCCTATTCAGATAGAGACTCTTTTGATCATGACTCAGTTCCCATAGATGAGAGAGTTTCACTTGCTATAAAGGATGTTGAGACTATTGATTTTGGCATAGAGGACCAGCCTAGAGAGTTGAAGATTGGTTCACCCCTATCTACAGATGAGAGGGATAGACTTATTCATTTACTTAGATCATATTTAGATGTCTTTGCATGGTCTTATGAGGACATGCCTAGTCTCGACCCCTCTATAATCCAACACCACTTGCCTGTCCTACCACATGCCAAACATATTAACCAAAAATTGAGGCGATTGCATCCATGTTGGAGTCTGCAAGTGAAAAAAGAGATTCAGAAACAACTCAGTGTTGGATTCATATTAGTGATTGAGTATCCAGAGTGGTTGGCTAACGTCGTCCCTGTTCCCAAAAAGGATGGAAAAATTAAAGTTTGTGTTGACTTCAGAGACCTAAATAAAGCCAGCCCTAAAGATGACTTTCCCCTTCCACATATTGATTTGTTGGTCGATAGCACCACAGGCCATTCGATGTTGTCTTTCATGGATGGATTTTCAGGGTATAATCAGATTTTGATGGCTCCAGAAGATATGGAGAAGACAACTTTTATTACTGAGTGGGGTACCTACTGCTACAAGGTTATGTCATTTGGATTGAAGAATGCAGGAGCCACTTATTAGAGGGCTGCTACTACTTTGTTTCATGACATGATGCGTAGGAATGTTGAAGTTTATGTGGATGATCTGATTGTGAAATCCCAAGATAAAACAGATCACCTAGCAGCTTTAAAGAGATTCTTTAAGAGGATTCGAAAATTCAGATTGAGGCTGAATCCCAAGAAGTGCACCTTTGGAGTGACTTCTGGGAAATTATTGGGGCATATGGTCAGTGAGCGAGGCATAGAGATCGACCCAGATAAAAATGAATGCCTATGCCGAGGACTGAGAAAGAGATCAGGGGTTTTTTTGGGTAGGTTACAATACATCAGTCGTTTCATAGCCAGATTGACAAACATATGTGAGCCCATCTTTCATCTTTTGAGGAAGAACCAATCAATAGTTTGAAATAAAGATTGCCAGCTTGCATTTGAGAAGATTAAGGAGTATTTGCTTTCTTCTCCTGTTTTAATGTCTCCTATGTCGGGACGTCCACTTCTTCTATATTTGTCAGTTTCGGACATGACCTTGGGATGTATGTTAGCTCAGATTGATGACTCAAGGAAGAAGCGAGCTATTTACTATCTGAGTAAGAGGATGCTGGAGTATGAGATGGGATATGTTATGATTGAACTCCTTTGCTTAGCACGAGTTTGGGCTACTAGGAGATTGAGGCATTACATGACAGAGTATTCAATGCATTTGATATCTCACCTAGATCCGTTGAGATATTTATTTGACAAACCTGCGTTGACTGGTAGACTGATGAGATGGCTCGTACTTTTGACAGAGTTTGATATTCAGTATGTTTCTCAAAAGTTTATTAAGGGAAGTATTGTCGCCGATCGCTTAGCCTCATTATCGACATCTGAGGATATACTAGTTGATGATGATTTTCTAGATGAGGAGTTTGTTACTATGACTAGCTTATCAGGATGGTGTATGTACTTCAATGGTGCTGCCAATCAGTTAAGGTATGGGATAGGTGTTCTGTTGGTATCCCCTCAGGATGATCATATTCCGAGGTCCGTTCATTTAGCATTCTCTAATCAACATCCTACCACAAATAATATAGTTGAGTATGAGGCTTGCATCCTTGGTTTCGAGACTGCATTAGAGCTTGGCATTAGACAGATGGAGGTATTTGGTGACTCCAATCTAGTACTCAGACATATTCAAGGAGATTGGAAGACTAGGGATGTAAAGCTTAGGTCGTATCACGCTTATTTGGAGTTACTAGTCGCGAGATTTGATGACTTGAGATATGTTCATTTGCCTAAAGCACAGAACCAGTTTGCCGACACCTTAGCTACCTTAGCTTCTTCTGTGGACATTCAAATTGATGTAGTTGTATGTCCATTGTTGATTGAGTTGAGGTCTGCACCTACTTACTGTTTTCTGATTGGAGAAACAGAGGTCCAAGATGATCTACCTTGGTATCATGACATTTATCAGTTTCTCAGATCTAGCACATAACCTGAGGTAGCCACAAAAAAAGATCGGAGAGCATTGAGGCAGTTGGCCACTAGATTTGTGATCTATGGAGCTATTTTATATAGGTGATCAACTGATGGTATGCTTCTATTATGTTTAGATCGAGATTCCGCAGACCGTATGATGAAAGAGGTTCATGCAGGAGTTTGTGGTCCACACATGGGAGAACACATGTTGGCCTGTAAGATTATGAGGACAGGGTATTTCTGGTTTTTTATGGAGACAAATTGTTGTCAGTTTGTTCAAAAATGCCCAGAGTGTCAGATTCATGGTGATCCCATACATGCATCGCCATCAGAGTTACACACTCTGACCTCGCTATGGCCATTTTTCAGTATGGGGTATTGATATTATTGGGAATATTTCACCAAAATCTTCTAGTGGTCATGAGTTCATCCTAGTCACGATAGATTATTTCACCAAGTGGGTGGAGGCTACATCATATACGAGGTTGACATTTGCTAAAGTTGCTAGTTTCATGAGGTCACACATCATTTGCCGCTACGGAGTTCTTCATGAGTTGGTCTCAGATAGAGGGGTCCACTTCCAAGCTGAGGTAGATACTTTGTTGCAGAAGTATGGCATCCAACATCATAGATCTTCTACATATAGGCCATAGACCAATGGGGCAGTAAAGGCTGCAAATAAGAATATTAAAAGGATTTTAAAGAAGATGGTTGAGACTTCTCGAGATTGGTCAGAGAAACTCCCTTTTGCATTGTGGGCGTACCGTACCTCTTTTCGCACCTTTACAGGAGCTACACCTTACTTTCTAGTGTATGGTATGGAGGTTGTTTTGCTAGTCGAGACAGAGATGGGTTCATTGAGAGTAGCCCTTGAGCAGCTGATTTCTGAGATAGAGTGGGTTCAAGCTCGATGTGATCAGCTTAACCTTTTAGAAGAGAGGAGATTGAGAGCAGCAGATCATGTTCAGGCCTATTAGAGAAAGATGGCTTGTGCCTTCAGGAAATGGGTTAAGCCTAGACCATTATAGAAAAAGAATTTGGTTTTGAGGATCCTCAGAGGTTTGGTTGGAGACCCTAGAGGAAAGTTCAGACCTAATTGGAGTGGGCCTTATGTTATTTGAGAGTTGACTCTAAAAGGGGCTGCATGGTTGATCGACTTAGATGGAAACCAGTTTTCAGAGCCTACTAATGTGGATCAATTGAAGAAGTATTACGTTTGAGATTATGGTCGCAAAATGGGTGGTCATCATTTCGGTTAGCCTTACACTTTATCACCTTTATTGATATATTAGACCGTTGCTAGCCCATTGAGCCTCATGTGGTATGTTATAGTCTTTTTTTTCTTTTCTATAGCCTTGCTTATCATTTCCATACCCAGGTTGGGGCCCTTTGATGTATAGTTATGCTTTGCTAGGAAAGTCTCATGAGCTTTGGACTTATAGGCTTATCTTCCTCATCCTTGCTATTATCACCTCACTACCCTATCTGTTACATTCCATTATTTTCACATTTTAATCTTCATCCCGACTTTTATCATTGGTCGCTACATTTCATATTTTTTTTCACTTGGAATGATGATTTTTCACATATTAATGCATATAGGGTAGTCGTACCACTCCCTTCATCCCATCGTTTGTCATTGATTCAAAGATTTTAGCTTGAGAGGTTGTCCCATGGGATAGGGTTTCATGTGTTCATCAGTGATTTGAGAGAGTTTATTAATTCCTTGTAGTTTCTCATTGGAGCATGATTTATTGATGATCAGAGCATGCATATTCAAAAACAAAAAAAAACAAAAAACAAAAAAAAAAACAAAAAAACAAAAAAACAAAAAAAAAAAAACGCAGTGATATGTTTATGCTTGATATCCTACTCCATTGAGCATGTGTCACCTTTTTAAGTTTGTTTATTGGGTTTATCATTGAGAGTTTTGCAAGTTTTCCATGAGGACTTTTTCGCTCCTTGAGTCATTTTCATTATGCAGTTAAAGGGGTAAGAGTTTTCGTGAGAGATTTTAGTTTTGTGAGATCCTTTGTTTCTTGGATCAAAGTTGTTGTACCTTATAGGTATGAGAGTTGAGTAACCTTTCACTAAAGTCTCTGAATCAGTGTCTTCACTACTACTCCATCATGGGTGAAATGATTTACCATTATTTTACTGATATGCATTGCTTATCATTCCTTTTTACTTTCCCACTACTTTCATTTGATTTCCTATCATTTCTTTCTTATTATTTATTCCATCTTTTGTCCTATTCTGACACCTATACACCTTTCCGATTCGACACATTTCTTCACATCATTTACATGACTTGCTATTGGCTTAACCGCTTCTCCTTCTTTCTTGTTTCATCATCGACATCCTTTTAAGTTCACATGCTCATGAGATTCTTCTACATGTTGTATGCTATACACGGGGGTATGGGTTTGATCATTGGGTATTTGAGCCTAGTTTTTTTTCGTTTCTTTACCTTTTCACCCTGGCCTACGTTATGTCCTGTGTCTTAAAACCACCTTGAGACCATGAGATCAGACGTTATCTTTGACAATCTTCACTTGGACAGGCTTTTGTAGATTGGTTGAAGTATAGTCGTTACTATGTTTCCTCTTATAGAAGATACTTTTGGAAGCATTTGGTCTCTCTCTTGCTTGGTATATTGATGTTTGATGGATTTTTTGAGTTTGGAGATAGTTCATTGATGATATCGGATTCATCCTTTTGTCGTGCATCAGATATCCACACTAGGCATACTCCCCTCTCCTTGATGAGATTGTGTTCGGGCAGCAGTGCATAGATGGATGATCATTGTTGGTTGTTTACCTCACAACTTCGACATCAGATATCCATACTGGGCCATATTCCCCTCACCCTGATGAGATTGTGAGCAGCAGTACATAGATGGATGATCATTGTTGGTTGTTTACCTCCCGACTTCGACATCAGATATCATACTAGGGCATATTCCTCTCTCCTTGGTGAGATTTTGTTTGTGCAGTGGTATGAGGATGGATGATTAGTATTGGCTATTTACCTCATGACTTTGACATCATATCTTATACTGGGGCATATTTTCTCATTTTCTTTGAGCATCCTTGAGATTGAGTTAGTGGCCAGCTAGGTTTTAGATTAAGTACTAGTTTGGAGCTTCCGACGATTGACTGTATCAGGACCATTTGATTCGTCCCCAATTGGTGTTCTGATTGATTTAGATCAATCAACTGATGTACCTTTGATTCAATCCTCAGACGGGAGTTATCAACAAAATTTATAAACCTATTTCACCATATACTAGGGTAGCATAGCTAGCATAGCATAGTGGCTCTAGGATCGTCCACAGAGATGGGTTTTCACTTCACAATTGATATTAGTTCAAAAGCTGAATTGGTGGTTTTCCTTTCCAAGGTTAGCTTTAAACGAAAACATAAGTTTGCATGGAAATGGTTTTAAGCTAACCAAACATAAAGTAACTAAAATTAACTAGGAAGAAAGGTGTTTCTTGGGATTTCAGGTCACTAGGATCAGGTGCCATCTACAAAAGAGGAGATTCCGGTCACTTGTTTCTTTTCCTCGCATTGGGGATTTAACATACAGTTATTTCCCGAACCGGTGTGGTACAGATGCTTACCATTAATGGTTTCAACACTAAATCCCTCTCACTGATCCATCTTGCAATGGCTCATGCCTCTCACCTAGCATTTGCCATTTAAGGGGATCTTTAACCTTGGACTTCCCTTCTCAAGCTCGCAAGAGATAACTAATGGATGTCTCGTTGGAGTCCAAAAGCTTACCAAGTGTTGGCAATTCAAGAAAATCCCACCTTCAAGTCACCTCCCAAAAGCTCGCAAGAGGTAAACTAGTGCATCTCCACGGACGGAGATCACTTGCCTTACCAAGTGTTGGCTCAGGTGAATTGCAAGGTGTTTTAAGTTAACTAAAAACATAGAAATCATTAATGGGTCACACTTTATTTTCATTAAAAATTGAAACAACAAAAACTCACACTTATGCATGTCGGCACCTTACCTGGCTTCCTTCACCCAAGAGACAAAAAGTCTAGCCTCTCATCCTCTGAGGAAACATCCTCAGAGGATGTTTAGCTAGAAAGAAAATAAAAGAGAAAACAAAGATGCTAAGAAAAAGTAGAGCAAGGCTCTGTATTTTACTTCCTTCCAAAACTATACAAAGTTTGGTCTCTAAGAACAAGCTCCCCGAGAGATCGATCATGTAAAGAAAATTACAAACTATATATAAGAGGTTATTCACCCTTTGTTCTTGCTTAAAGACTAAGGAATCCTATGATAGGTGGGTTACAAGGAGAGTTTGGGGATTTAGACATCAAATATCTAAAGCAAAAAATCTCAAAATTTCGGTTGCAAATATCGGGAGCTTCAGGAGAACACCGCGGCACTGTGCAAAATGGCTGCGAAATTTTCGCAACAAAAGGACAACATTTTCGCAGCCAAAGGGGAATTTCGCAGCTGTGCAATATTCTGCCTTCAGCTTAGAGTGATCTGCTTGCAATGGCTGTTCAACTCCGAATCGCGTACCGTTTGAAGCATTGGATTCTTGACTTCCTAAGATTTGAAATGGTATATAGCATGTAGAAAATGGACTCAGGGAAGTGCTCCAAAAGTGCGAAAGAAGACTGCAGCTGCTGTCCTCTGTTTTGCTTCATGACAGATTTCTCTTTGCTTCCCTTCCTTGCATTCCGGATTTGCTTATGGCAAAGGACTTTAAAGCTTCGGTTCTTCATGTTTCTGAGCTTTCCAAGAGCTTTGCCATGGATTCCAAAGAACTCTCCTCAATATTGGATTGCTTTGGTGATCAAATTACTAACAAAAGCACCAAAACTTACACAATTTGATTAGAAATGATTGCAAAGGTCCTTAATATGTTAATTGGGTTAAAAGGTAATAACTACTACTCAAAAGTGTTTAAAAGAGTTAATTACAAGCTTACAAAATAGCATTTTTGAGTAGTAATCACCTCCCTACATGGATTTGTTGAGATAAAGATGGATCACATCAAGTTTCACCTGAGGAGCATGGGTGGATCCTTTAGCCAGATGTTCATGAGATAGATTTGTTTTCGTCATTATTACCTTGTAGATTAGATTATCTAGATAAGTCGGGATATACACACTTTGAGATTTACCTTTTGAGATTCGTCGATAGAGTAGCTTTTCAGACACAGGGAGCTCTTTCAATTTTGACTTTTCAGAGGTTTTTCATGATGTATTGGTTCCTGACCCATTGATTTGAGCAGATGATTGATTTACTAGTTGTTTTAACAGTGCGATCACTCTAGATACTGGAGCATATTTCCCTTCCTAAGTTCAGTTGTCCGACCCTTGGCATTTTGAGTATACAGCTTTGAGCCCATTTACTTCCTATCCACTTTCAAGTTGGTCTTCTTTATCTGTTCCTTCTAGGCCCTGAGCCTCGTAGCCCTGAGCTATTCATTCCTTCTAGACCCTGAGTCTTATAGCCTTAAGCTATCCTTTCCTTCTTAACCCTAAGTCTTATAGCCCTGAGCTATCCTTCTTCCCTTAGGCCCTGAGCCTGGTAGCCCTGAGCTATCATTTTCTTAAGACCCAGAGTCTTTCCAGCCCTGACCCGAGCCTTCATCATTTGGTCGCCCATGAGTGGTTTGACCTGGAGTTTGCATATCGCACTCTCCTTTTAGCTGATAAGTCATAGAGCTTGGAGTTCACAACCTTGAACTGTTCTTATAGCCTTGAGCTATTCATTGTAACCCTAAGTTACTCATTGCATCATGACCCAAAGTCATTCATTCCATCCATAGCCCTGAGTTATTCATTGTAACCCTAAGTTACTCACCCTAAGTTACTCATTGCATCCTGACCCAGAGTCATTCATTCCATCCATAGCCCTGAGCTATTCATCGTAACCCTGAGTTACCCATTGCATCATGACCTAGAGTCCTTCATAACATCTTGAGCCCTAAGCTCACGACCCAAAGTCGTTTGCATCCTTCACATCCCTAAGATGTTTCGTTTTCATCATTCTAGCCACTTGCGAGTGGCCTCAACCCGGCATCATGAGCCAGAAAGCATCTTGATCGGCTATCCATTTAGAGCTCTGAGCTCACGACCTAGAGTTGTTTTTCTTATTTATGTCCCAAAGTCATTCTATCCATTTAGAGCCTTGAGCTCATGACCTAGAGTTGTTCTTCTTATTTATGACCCAGAGTCATTCTTTCCATTTAAAGCCCAGAGCTCACGACCCAGAGTCATTTTTCTCATTTATGACCTAGAGTCATTTCTTTTCCATTTAGAGCCCAGAGCTCACGGCCTAGAGTCATTTTTCCCATTTATAACTCAGAGTCATTCTTAGCATTTAGAGCCCGAAGCTCACGACCTAGAGTCGTTCTTCTTATTCATGCCCCAGAGTTATCCATATCATTTAAAGCCCTAAGCTTCTGACCCAGAGTCATCCATATCATTTAAAGCCCTGAGCTTTTGACCTAGAGTCCCCCTTTATATTTAGAGCTTTAAGCTCATGACCCAGAGTCATTTATCCTATTTCTGACCTAGAGTCATTCATTTTGTTCACAACCTAGAGTCATTCATCTCATCCATGACCTTGAATCATTCTTTTCATCCATTTCCATCTTTGTGCTACTCATCACATACCTTTCTCTCTTTACCGTCATTCTCCCCACATAGAGTTGTTCCATCCTTGTCATTGCAACCCCGTGTTTTGATCTTACTCTCGTCATGTGATAAGACAAAATCTCTGGTCTTTCTTTAGTTCTTCAGTACAGTTCACTTCATTCCACTCATTATTCGTATTTCAACTCACATTCTCTACACTCGTGATCTCTATCGAAGAGGGGCATATTTGTAGACCCTCCATTTTGTCCCTTTAGCACATGTCTTTAAGTTCACTTCCAGTGTTCCATAGTAGTTCTTTGATGGCCCATTACTACTCATGTAGTTTACCTTCTCTGAGCCACTTTGGAGACTTTGGTTGAGGGGTTTATCCGGTTCCACATTATGACCTTGGCTACCCTTCAAGTTTAGATTAGGCTTCACTTAAGTGCACTTTAAGTTAGACTTAATTAGGCCCACCTAGTCTCACTTAAGTACACCTAGGCCCACTTAGGTCCACAGTCATGCTCAATAGTGAGATAAGTAGGCTCAATATCTGTTAGGCTTTGAAATGATGGATGTGGGTGTAACAATGTCAAAGACGAAATGTCTGATGTGTAACAAAGGTAAGTGGATATCCAAATCAAACTAAGTATGTTGAGAAAACTAAACCCAGGGTGTCAACAACTCTATAACCCATCAAAAATTGCAATCATAAACAGAAGGTTGAGTCTCAATGCCAAAATCGATAAGATGGTTATGCCCTAATATGAATACGTCCTCTCAAAATAGGCAAGCCTCAAGTATAACAAATACCTTCGAAATCAATCATCGATGAGTAGGGTATGCCCTAGTATAAGCAATCTCTAAAATGATCAAGAACCAATATAGCTCTCACAAGTGTCTGCACCATGATTCAATTACCTAAAAAATCCATCAATACCAATAAGAAGACTATACTCTTCCAAAAAGGATGACTATGTCCCAAAAAAATCTATCATGTGAGAAGGGTATGCTCCTGTGTAAGAACATCAAAATGAAATCTCTTATCCATGCATCATACTCCAATATAAAAGGAATCTGATCACCTCCAAGGAAAGGCTATGACTCAAAATCCATCATCGTCTGAGAAGGGTATGCTCCTGTGTAAAGTAGACCAAATGAAATATACCAATCATGTCTCATACTCCAATGTGAAAAAGGATGTATGATCTCCTCCAAGGGATGGTCATGACTCAAAATTCATCATCGACTAAGAAGGGTATACCCCTGTGTAAAGTAGACCAGATGAAATATAGCAATCATGTCTCATGCTCCAATGTGAAAAAGAACGTTTGATCTCCTTCAAGGGATGACCATGACTCAAAATCCGTCATCGAATGAGAGGAGTATGCCCCGATGTAATGGTCATCTAAAAATCAACCCCCGACCAAGGAAGATGTGCCCCAATGCAATATATTAAGCAGAATGGTTGCATATCAGATAAAAACTCTCTAAGGTGGCTATGCCCTTGTAGGGTCATACCATAACTCCTAGTCCATCATAATCAGAATGCTCTCAAACCAATCTCATATATTGCCCATGTGAGAGCTATCAAAACACAATGCATGATCTAGCGGCTATGGGGGGCTACTGTCATAATCAGGATCTCATCATCCTCTCTCCTGACCTTCTCATGAGAGGATGTACCCTCCAAAGGTCTAGCGGCTGTGGGGGGCTACTATCATACTACCCTACCTCCGTGAATAACATACTATATATTTAGAGTATGAACATCATCAACATTTGGAGTATGGACCTCATCAACATCTGGAGTCAAAATAAACGGAGTCTGAACACTATAACATGGGAAATTCAGTGGCTCAACTAGGGTTGACTATGCTGGTGTCACATCAGGAACCAATCTGAATGGTGTGGGCATCCTGCTTCGTCCCCAATTGGTGTTCCAATTTGATTTTTGTTCAATCAACTGGTATGCTTTGATTTCAATCCTCAGGTGGGAGTTATCAACAAAATTTATAAACCTAATTCACCATATACTAGGGTAGCACTAGCTAGCATAGTATAGTGGCTCTAGGATCGTCCACAGAGATGGGTTTTCACTCCACAATTGATATTAGTTCAAAAATTGAATTGGTGCTTTTCTTTTCAAGGTTAGCTTTAAAAGAAAACATAAATTTGTAATGAAATAATTGGTTTTAAGCTAACCAAACTTAAAGTAACTGAAAGTAATTAGAAAGAAAGATGTTTCTTAGGGTCTCAGGTCACTAGGATCAGGTGTCTTATACAAAAAGGGAGATTTCGGTCACTTGAATCTTTTCCTCGCGTTGGGGATTTAACATATAGTTATTTCCCGAACCGGTGTGGTACAAACGCTTACCATTAAAGGTTTCAAACACTAAATCCTTGTTATTGAATCATCTTGCAATGGTTCATACCTCTCACCTGGTATTAGCCATTCAAGGTGTTTCTTAGCCTTGGATCACCCTTCAAAAGCGAACAAGAGATAACAATTAGACCTCCATGGAGCAAGATTGCAAGCAATAAGAATCCATGGAATTCGAAAGCTTACCAAGTATTGGCTATTCAAGGTGATCCTTAGTTAACTAAAAATATAAAAACCCTTAACGGATCACACTTTCTCTTCATTAAAAACTTAAACAAAAAAAACTCACACTTTTGTATCCAGAACCTTACCTAGCTTCCTTTACCCAAGAAACAAAAAGTTTAGCCACTCATCCTCTGAGAAAACATCTCAAAGGTTGATCTGCTAGAAATCAAAATAAAAGAGAAAACAAAATGAGAAGGTAAGGCAGAGCAAAGCTCTGTGTATTACTTTCAAAAACTATACAAGTGTTCTCTAGAAAAGCTCCCGAGATATCGTTCAAATGTTTTCAAGAGATATTATATAAGGAGGCTATTTACCCTTCCCTGATTACTTCCTAACTAAGGAATTACATGAGTGGTGGATTATAAGGAGAAAATAGGGATTTATACACAAATATTTGAAGAAAAATATCAAAAGGAGTCGGTGCGCAAATATCTCAACTCACAAGTGGAATTCGCAAGTTGATTTCGCAACTTGAAGTCCATTTTTGCAAGTTGAACTCCAATTTCGCAAGTTGAACTTTCATTTTCGCAAGTTGAACTCTCTGTGACTTGGTGACTGCGTTCCTCTTCCATTTCGCAAGTTGCAAAAATTTCGCAAGTTGAACTTCCAACTTGCGAAATTGCTTGGTTGATGATTTCTTCTCTTCTTTTCTCCCTTGCATACTTTGAATGACTTTGGCAAAGGTTTATGAAGCTCCAAAGCTCGGTTTCTTCATGAATTTAAGCTTCATCTTGCTTTGCCATGAACTATACAAAGATCTCCCTCATTCTTGGATTGTTTTGGTGATCAAAAAGCTATCAAAAACACCAAAACTCAACACAATTTGATTAGAAACGATTGCAATGGGTCCTTAACATGCCAATTGAGTTAAAAGGTAATAACTACTACTCAAAAGTGTTTAAAAGAGTTAATTACAAGCTATAAAATAGCACTTTTTGAGTAGTAATCACATATGTGGGCCCAAGGTCATTACTCCTACCTCGTAAATCCCATCCACTACTATAGGCTCCGGCTCAGACTCATCCCAACTCAACATGTGGATATGATCATCAAGCTCAGTAAAGTCAATGAAATGTATGCCATCGACCGAAAGAGGAACTACGTGTGTAGTATGGGTTGGTAATGGGTTAGTGGTTACACTTGACCGACCCAGGTGAACCAAACCCTGATCAATCAAGTCCTGGATGGCATGTCTCCAGGAAGTGCAACAGTCAGTCTCGTGCTCTAACCCTTGATGGTATGCACAATGAAAATCCATCCTGAACTGTAGTGGGATAAGCTAAGACAATGGCCTAGGAACAAGAGCTATCAACAATTCGACCTTTGTAAGCTTCCGAAGAGCTTGGCTCAAGAGCATACCCAACTGCAAAAACTATCTCTGTGTCCTCAAAGCGAAAGGACCGAAAGTCTGCGGAGCTCTAAGTCTAAGGTAGGACACTGGAGGTCTTGTTGTAATCCGACCACATGTCTAGCAAATCGAGGCTACAAGCTTCTCATAATCATGCTGATCTGATCCCTCTCAAATGGCCTATCAATGATCTAGGCAATCTTCTCCCTCAAACGGGAAATGAATAATATGACTATCTTATCGGGCCTCTGTCTCAAGGCCTCCAACTCCCTACGTAAGACATCTATGACAGTGTTAAATGCAAACTTCGTAGGAACTCTTGGGCTAAATCATCTCATATACAATAGCGTGACACATCCAAAGAAGCAAACCAACGTTGGGCTGCCCTACTCAAGGACATGGGGAATAGCATAATCATATAAGCCTCATCTAAACCGTGGGCCCTCATCACAGTGCTATATAGTCTCAAATGAATGTAGGGGCATCCAATCCCCGTGTATCGCTCGATCTCTAGCATCCTGAACTTGGACGGCAAACTGGCCACTGGTAGTCCATCAAAATCATCTCATACCATCCCTCCATCTGATACTCTCAATTGTCTCATCCTCTACTCAAGCCTATCCCTGCGTGCATGGGCATCCTTCGAGGTCGAAACAACCACAATGGCAGGCGATGGGGCAACCTTAGTCTGACTCTATAAAGTAAATGGTGTAGGCTATGGAATTGTCTAACCAAGTAGGGAAGGTGGTGGTATTTGAGTGTCCTGCGGAGCTGTCTGACTAGGAGGGAGAGGTGGCCGAATAGTGGGATCATATTGCACACTCTCCTGAACTAAAACCTATGGGGCCTACTACACATCCATCCTCTAGCCAAGACTAGTTATGGCCTCCTGAATTGAAGCCATAGCAGTAGTGAACTGATCAATTGTAACCACCTGCGAATCCATGTCTGCCTGATCTAACTGGTTTAACACTCTTATCAATTTACCTCTAACTCTGATCCAAGAAGCTAGACGCAGATCGAACTTGACAATACTCTTGGAATAGTGGAAATACTGGATAAGATACAATATAAGGGAAACTTTACAATGAATGTCTATCAACTATGCAGGAAAGTAACCTGGAAGTACTCAGACTGATATCCAATTCTAAGCAAATATATAAGAGACTACTACGAAGGTAACTAAACCTATCACTGTTAACCCAGCTCTGAAAGACCATAGATGCACCCACGTGTATGAAGGGAATCCTAATGGGGCCTAAGCTTAGCCTATAAGGATAAGGTGGCTCTAAAAAGGGAAGAGTGGACTTTAAAGGATCCTTAGCAGAAGCGATCATACCCTCTGGTGGTATGCAACCCTCTACACACCTTCGAAGAGACAGGGCGCTTCCATGCAAGGTGGTCATCACCTCCACACATGCACTGCCTCGACATCTCAAGGGGTTTCCTATGGTGAAAGTTCTCACAACTCTCAACACTCAGTAGTCAATTAAAGTGCGCAATGAATGGTGTGGGTGCATCTAAAAATCCTAAGAAGCTAAAACAAAAAAATAAACACATTGGTCACATAAATATCCATGAACCTAGCTTTAGGCTATACAAGTCTTCAAAGATCGGACTCCAATCAGCATCAGTGTGTCAGTTTCCTCTAGAATGCTCCCAAACATCGATATAGCCTGTTGCTAAACCCTACTCTTAACCACTAGCTCGGTCAGAGAAACAAACACACATAAGGCCTCACACTTACAAAAGTAAGAGCCGAAATAAAGGAAATGACCGAAAATAAAGGGTTGGAGGTAAGGGGATAGATGTGCGACCCACATAGACAAACAACATGTAAACACATAGGAGAAGAGCAGTCATGCAACAAACAGTCAAGCAGGGCGCAAATATATCATCCATGTCCACACACAAGCTAAACAACAACATGACAATCAAGATGAATAGTAACAAGGATAACATACTAAGAAATGATTAAGATAATATTACAAGCAAGAGAATCAACACTAAGACAAATAAGATATATAACAATATGAGCATACATGTCAAAGTGAGTAAGATAATTATGGCAAGAGCAGAATTAATATGCTAAAACAAGCAAGAGAATCAATCAATATTATCACCATGTCAATATTGCAAATGGATATAGCAATCAAATATGAAAAAAAAAAAAATACCACATTAAAATCCTCAATGTGCTATGATCACTCAAGCATAAAAAAACACAAAGAGAAGGTATCCATCAATCGACTAATCAAACGCCACATTTGCTTCAACTGAAGTTCAAGCTTGACCCTCAAATATCCCTAGTGAAGTCGTCATTTTGTGGACCCCGCATTTTTGGCACGATGCTTTCCTACTCGATTGGTGAGACTCGTTTTTTGTTTATTTGGTGAAAAATATGATTTTTAGAAAAGACTTGGAGTCATCACTTATTTTTGTTTTATTTTTAAGGGAAAACAAAATAAGAAAGAAAACCCTAAGTGTGACTCCTTATTTTGAAAAAACAGTCTATGGAAAACCAAAATTGGGTTCGGGGGTCAGGTTACTTATTGGGAAGGTACGGTAAAAAGGTTGTAGCATCCCTTTAAGTCCCTAAAAATGGGTCTCTACTAAATAAGGTGAAACAGACATGACAATTAACTAGGAGATCAATGGATACCAAAATGATCATAGTTCAAAAACAAGTCATGATAACAAAATAATAAACAAAGTGAGGGTGAAAACATACCTTGGTAGCAGGTAATAAAGCGTTGTCATGAAAACAAGGTTAGTATATAATGACAAGTGTAAAAAAATCTCACACAAAATCGATCAAAATCAAACAATGTCAATCGCACAGTTTACTTAAATTATTTTTTAAAGCAATGTTATGAACGTTGAGCCCCCACCAAAGCCTAATTTATTTTTGTTATGAATTAATTCTCATAAATTCTATTATTTTGGAATTATGAAAACTTATTCATTTTTTATATTTTAAAAAAAAATGAAAATGGGAGTTTCGAAAATTAAATTTGAAAATTGGAATTTTGAAAAAAAAAATTATTTGAAGATGACATTAAAAAATTAAATTTGAAATTTTGGAAATTTGGAAAATTATTTGAGATTAATAGTTTTAAAAAAATTAATTTGGAATTTTGGAACTTTGGAAAATTTGGAAAATGGTACTTTTAAAAAAATTAAATTTGAAATTTTGGGATTTTGGAAAATTTTAAATTGTTATTTGAAAATGGTATTTTAAAAATCAAATTTAAAATTTTGGAAATCTGGAAAATTTTAATTTGAGAATTAAATTTGGAATTTTGGAATTTATTTGAAGATGACATTTTTTAAAAAAATTAAATTGAAATTTTTGGAAAATTTATTTGAAAATGGTATTTTTTAAAAAATTAAATTTGGAATTTTGAAAATTTGGGAAAATTATTTGAGAATTGTATTTTAAAAATTAAATTTGAAATTTTGAAAAATTATTTGAGATGGTATGAAAAATGGAGAATAAAAGTTAAATTTGGAATTTTGGAAATTTTGGAAAATTATTTGAGATGGTATGAAAAATAGAGAACAAAAGTTAAATTTGGAAATTAGAATTTTGGAAAATTGGATTAAAGTTTTGTAAACTAAATTTAAAATTAAATTTTGGAAAATTATTTCGAAAATGGATGCTTTGAAAATTTGATTCTTAATGAACCTAAACACTATAAAAGAATGAGAAGTTGTGAGTTAAATTATTTGAAAATTGGATTTCCAAAAAAGTAATTTTTAAAGGACATGGGCTTTGAGAATGGCCTAGGAGGGTGGTCATGCATGGCTACGTAGGAGCAATGGGATGGTCATATGGTGGCCATGGGTGAACCATGAGCTGCATAAGAGTTGGAGAATGGCCTTATGGTGGCTATGGGTGAGTCGTAGGCTACATGGGAGTTGGGTTCCGTGGAGAATGAACAGTGGAGGAGGTAGAGAGAGAAGTGGGTTTAGAGGGTTAGATAATGAGTGGAGTTGTAGGTGGCGGATATGGTGGCCGTGTGGGGGCTTTGTGGGTTGCATGTGGATTGTGGGATGGCTGTGAGGGCTATTGTGGCTACATGCGAGCTGTGAGATGTCCTTGAGGGTCTTGTGTGGGCTATAGGTGATGGTGTGGAGGCCATAGGTGAACATGTGGTGAGGTGCGAGCGGCATGGGTGAGCTGTAAGGTGATGGTTTGGAGGTCATAAGTAAGCATGTGGTGAGGTGCGGGCTGCATGGGTGAGCTGTGAGGTGCATGTGTGGGTTGTAGGTGATGGTGTGGAGGCCATAGGTGAACATGTGGTGAAGTGCAATCGCTGTGGAGGCCATGGGTGAACTGTGGAGGCCATGGGTGAGCTGTGAGGGTGGTCGTGGGCTACATGGTGGTGGCTGTGTGGTGGAGGTGGAAGTGGCAGAGCCATGGAAGGAGGCATGTGTGCATTTCCAAGAATTGGGTGTACAAAATATCCAAATGGAACAGAACTGAAGAAGTTAGAATTTGGTGGAGGGGTAGATGGCATGATATGTTAAAGACCTTGCATACCACTAGTAGGTAATAGAGGAACAGGAGCCCAATACATTGTTTGTTCTTGTGAATGGAGAGTGCTAGCGCACTAGGAGGTGGTGGAGGCACTAACATTTTTGGGCACATTTGCCCAAAATGTGGGCAAGCAGCAACGCTGGCGGCGGTCGCATGTGATGGGCATTCTAAGTCCCTAAATATGAGGGGTATTGAGAGTTTTGATGAGCAACTGGGTATGAATGTGCCACCGGGGCACTTCCATAGACTAGTGGAGGTGAAAGTGGAGGTGGAGGCATGTGAAATTTTTGAATCATGGCAGGTGGACCGGACTGGTACATGGGGGCACCTGGCGCACTAGCATAAGGGGGTGCAGTTGGAGAAAGTCTTTGTTGGAAAGGAGAAGGAGGCTCAGGCTGGCGTTGATGGAATGGTGGCATTGGTGCCCGATGAGGACCTTGCCCATACCGAGGACCATAATTTCCTTTACCATACTTCCCAAATTCTAGGACTTGTAAATCAGTTTCAAAGCCACGTCCTACTTTATCCTCAAGTCAACCAAGTCCCTTATAAAACCTTAATCAACTTGTAAATCTTCATCTCAAAAATCAAACAAGTACCTCGGGAACATAAATCAACTCGTAATATTCATCTTAAAACCCCTAAACTCTTTTTGTAAAAATTGAAACAAAAATACCTTAAATAGAAAGCTCACTTCTGCACTTGATAAATCTCCCTTGCAAGTTCAAATACAATGCAATACCTTGTTGATGAATTACAACCTGGAAGTAGATACCTAATTGTTTCTATTCCCCTGTCTGACTGTCCCTCTGCGTCTTGAAACAAGTAGAGAAATAAACCTTTTTATTTTTCACGCTCTATTTTATGCAGATGCTGGAGGTGCTCCTCTGGTCCTCCCAAAACGAATTTAAGATATGGACCAAAATATAACCTCTCATGTAATGCGCAATAAAACTAAAGCAGATTGAGATTATTTCTAAACCAAAACCAGAGAAGCAAAAATGGATTAACAACAACAATCCAAGAATCCAATAAAACAAACATATGGCCTGATATTAGACCTAAGTCATGTAACCCACAGAAAATAGCAAATAGAAAGGAATGATCACATGATAATCAAGACAAACAAGGAATCCACAATAGACATACCTGAGAGTGCTCCTTTACAAGGTCTATTGGGCTTCTAGCAGGCTCTTCCTTCCCTCTATATGTCTAAGAACCAGGCGACTCTCCTCTACTACTCTTCCAACGAAGAACTTCCCAACTCTCACATTTTCTCTAGTTTCCTCCTCAATAATCCATCTCTCTGTTTTCTCTTTATCTCTTTCTCTACTCTAACAATTTTCTCCTCTCTAATTTCTGCAGACCTCTCTTATATCTCTCTTTCTCTCCTTAAATCTGAATCCTTTCTTCTCTCTAAAAGTCACCCATCTCTCTTTTTCTTTTTCGAAAATCCTTCTTTCCCCATGCAGAGAAAACCCCTCAGAAACTCCTTTTCTTCTTTTTCCTAAGCCTTCTTTTCTTCACCTCTCATTTTTTTCTTCAAAAAACCGTTTTTTCCATGTAGTCCACCGGTTTTTTTAAAGTAAATAAAATAAAATAAACATTTAAAAAAATAAAAATAAAATAAAATAAATAAAATATAAAAATATAAAATATATAATAATAATAATAATGATAAAATAATCAATAATAAAATATAATGGTAAGAATAATAAAGATAATAATAAAAATAAAGATAACAAAAATATACAATGACCAAATATAAAAGGTGAATAAGAAATGAATCAATAAATAAATAAAATAATAAAAATAAATAAATAGATATAAGTACGTGATGCATATTCATGCAAGCCACATAAGCCATGTAAGCCATGTAAGCCATGCAAATAACTTAAGGGTGCTGAAGCAAGCCTTAAACGACTAGGCATACCTAAATGGGTCAAGCGTGCCTAAATGGGCCAAGTGTGCCTAATGGGCCAGGTGCGTCTAAGTGAGCCTAAATTAAGCTCAAAAGGTAGCCAAGAGATGACTACGATTCAAAAGAGAAGTATGGGAAGACACTTGGTGTCACATCTATTAAGAGGACAAAATGGAGGGTCTGCACCATCTTGGTGAGTTTAGCAATGGCTCGAGCCATCTCTGTTAATTGTTCATCTACGGATGTATTGCTGGTGGCCATTACCAACATAGTCATCAAGAATGGAAAAGTAAAAGAGTTAGAACGATTGGAATAGTTTTCCTCCTTTGATGTTCCACTTGGCGATTTGGAGTGTGAGACGGTGCTGGAGTTGGTATCGATAACAGAGCAAGGAGACTTATCCCCAAAGTCTTTTAGTGCTAAAGGAAGTTTTCCCTTGCTATAAGGACTATGGCTCTTTGCTCCCAGAGAAGCCAAAGTGATGCATGGTTAGTGCTCATCATGTGTTCTTACCGATTTTAACAAACAAGTAGACTCACTTGTTTGTTTTGTTGAAGGTGAAGATGTTGATTTCACTTTGCTATGAGTCATGGGGCTCATAGTGGTGTTGTGTTTTGATTGCACAATGATGATCTTGTCATTGCCCTTGTTGATGTGCACAACTTGAATTCTTTTGGATGTTATCGACATAGTAGTGATTAATTTTCTAATGAAAAAGATGAGAGACAAAGAGATTCCACCAGGCGTGTCAAAAATTTGTACGCACAAATTTCCTAAAGGTCCTGCAAAATTAGCAAAACAAATAGGAAAATAATACAAACAAAATATTTATTAAAATTAAAAATATTGCGGGTACAATCTCAAATATAATATTCTTTACAAAAGAATATTTTTCCTCCGATTCTTTCACTTTGACCACAACTTAAAGAACAACAATGACGTTTTCTTGATTTCGAAGATCAATCAAGGTCCACAAATGGCTTATTCTCAAATGAACTCGTTAAATGGGGAAGAATGCGTGTAATAGTTCTTTTGTCGTTTAGCAAACTTGTAGGGAGATTTGATGAAGTTTTTTCTTTGATTTGATGAAGTTTTTTCTTTTGTTGTGAAACATCGTTTCTCATACAAAGTCGCCTTTGGATTTTCTCCCTAAGATTTTCCTTTTTGGATTTTTTTGATTTCTGAATTTTTCCTCCCTTTCTTGAAAGAAGACACCTCTATTTATAGGTGAAGATAGGGAATTTGAATTTCAAATTCCTAGATTTTAGTTACTTAATTGAAGGGATTTCGTTCCTTGATTTTAGTAACTTTTCTTCTCTACTAACAACATAATAATAATAATAGTATTTTATTATTATTATTATTATTATTATCTTTTTTGTAGTTGAAGATTAGTTTCCCTTTTTTTTTAAGGAAAATTATCTATAAGAGGATATCTATTTTATTTATTCACTTATCCATTTATTTTTCAGTTTTGAAGACCAAATGGTAATTTAATCCACTAAAATTTTTATGCCTACAATAACTTTTAAAAAATCTGGTTTTTTTTTCTTCCAATTTTTAATTTCAAATATATTCTTATCTTAAATAAAAAATATTCAAAGAAGAAAATTATTTCAATAAAAAACAATGTAACTTTAAAAAAACATGATTTTTTCTTTAATTATTTTATTTTTTTCTTTGTCTTTCTTCTTTTTCTACAACTCTATTTCTTATTTGCATCCATTGTGGTAGGGAATATTCAATTCGGTTATGTTTCTTTTTCTTTGGCTTCATTTGCTTAGTAGGATAGAGTCCCTCTATGTTTTAATAATGAGGTCGTAAAAATGTGAGTTTTAGCCCAAATAAGGATGTTGTGTTTTGATTTAATAGGAACTTGTATAAAAAATTGGTAAAAAATTAACAGTATTATCTTCAATAAAAAATATTCAAATTAAAAAAATTATTTCAATAAAAGATAATGTAGCTTTTAAAAAATATGGTTTTTTTTTCCTATTTTTAATTTGAAATATCTTCTTATCTTAAATAAAAAATACTTAGTTTTTTTTATTTATTTTAAATATCTTCTTTCAAAGGAGTCCTAGTTGAATTCTAATAGATAATGAAAACCTAGTTGAATTCTAATAGGTAATGAAGTCCTAGTTGAATTCTAATACTATAAAATAAATTGATTATGCAAATTTATGAGATCAAATTTTAAATTAAAAGAAAAAGAAAGAAATTTTAATTAAAAAAACCTATTAAATGAATTAAATTTTAAAAACAAAAAATTAACGATTTTAAATTAAAAAAACTATTAAATGAATTAAATTTTGAGAACAAAAAAATTAATGGTTTTATCTTAAATAAAAAATATTTAAAGTAAAAAATTATTTCAATAATAAAATAATGTAACTTTTAAAAAATCTTCTTCTTTTATTTCCAATTTTTAATTTCAAATATTTTCTTATCTTAAATAAAAAATATTCAAAGAAAAAAATTAATTCAATAAAGAATAATGTCACTTTAAAAAAATATGATTTTTTATTTTATTTTATTTTATTTTTTTTCTTTTTGTCTTTCTTCTTTTTCTATAACTCTATTTCTTATATGCATCCATTGTGGTAGAGAACATGCAATTTGGTCACATTTCGTTTTCTTTGGTTTCATTTAATTAGTAGGATAGTGTCCTTCTATGTTTGAGCAATAAGGTAGTAAAAATGTGAATTTTAGCCGAAATCAGGTTATTGTGTTTTGATTTAATAGGAACTTGTATAAAAAATGGTCAAAAAATGGTGAAAGGGAGCGTTTTCTATTTCTTAATCCTACAACAGTCTCTAAGGCGAATTGATATCTCCATAAATAACCAAAAGATCAAGGACTATTGTTGATATCAACTATGCCATAAGGAGAGAGCGGAATATGTGTTTATTCCATATAACCTAGAGTAAGTTTTCATGAATATCATGTTTCAACGGTTACATACAATTTGAATTTCTTAATGTTGTCTAACTTAGATTTTTTTTCTTTTTTCTTATGTTATAAATTTCATTGGGTTTCGGTGGTACTTCACCTTGCAACAATGACATGTTACTAATTAGATTCACTCTCACAAAAGCCCTACAATGATATTAAAGATGTTATGAATACATAAGTGTCATTATTCTTATATTATCAAATGAGGAAATGTTCCCAAACCATGTTTGTTATCCATGTGTCCCTTTATAATATAGTTTTGAAGTCATTCATGTAAAAATAAAAAAGTATTATATCGAGTGTTTTTCTTCTCGTCTTATGATTGTTAAAATTTTTATTTATACTTATTTTCATTGTTCCAAAATGTAGGGCCTTGAGAATATGATCACCTGAGATAAATAAGAAAACATCAAGAAGGGAACCTATTTGGAGAAATGTGATGGTATTATAGGTTTCTTAATTATCTATTTTTTTAAATGTTGATTTTAACGTTTCACTTACTAAGATATACTTGTACCTATAGTGCCCACAAGAAGCTGGTGTTAAATGTGGTTATTTTGTTATGCAATACATGAAGGAGATAATTGCAAATTCAAGACTGCTCACATTAAAGGTATATGTAATTTAATCTTAAATATATGATATAGTTTAAAACTTATACAGTTTATTTTATTAATGTGACATATCTTTGTTTTACTTGATCAGTTTGAAGGAAGAAAAACCTATTAGTATTATTAGAATGATGGTAGGTAGTATTGTCTATGATGAAACATATATTGGTTTTCTAATTAAAATAGTAAAAAAAAAATGTTAAATTATTAAATTCTTAGCACTATTATACTCAACTGTTTAAGGTTTGACTCGATCTTATGTTTGAAATTTGACAACAAGTGAGCTATACTCTAGATCCTCACTTAAATTAATTTTATTATAGAGAAACACTACTTTGTCATGGTAAGATAATTTTTCAAAATTATTAATTACTTGATCTTGAAGACTTAATTTGCATTATTGAATTTTAAGTTTTTGTGTGATTTTTAAAGTAGGTCTTGGAGATATTTTGAAGTTGATTATTTTTTGTGCAGGGAAAGCAATTTTTTCTAATATGGAGTTTGATTATTTTCTCATTTGATAGATTGAAGATCGTATGGAAGTTTTATGGGTAATTTGTATTTCAACTGTTTTGACATGTTCAAAACAAATTATTAAGAATTTTAATGGGAATTTTCTTGAATTGTACTTTCTTTGAACATATTTTATCATAGTTGAATTTAGGACATAATATGATATGTAAATTTATTGGGTATGAGAATTATTTTTATGAATGATCAAGTAGATTCAATTTTATATAGTAATTTATTGAGAATAAAATTTATTTTATTAATAGGTGGTTTAATGACTATATTTTTTTAAAGAATTAACCCATTAAACAAATTGAAATAATAAGATTATTTTAGATGGTGGTAATGTTGAAAAAAAATGTAAATAAAAACTTATCTGGACAAGAAAGTAGTAATCAATATAATTTTATGTTGACCATAAAATTGAGTCAACATATATATATTGACAGTAATAAGGAACATCAATACATGCCTATGGTGATAGCCAAAATAGTGACAACATATCTTAGACTTATGTTGACACCTCGATCAATGATGCTAACCTTTGCCGTAAATATAAGCCAATAAATATTGATGGTGAAACACGGTCAAACAAAACCCTTTTTTCTTGTAGTGCACCTTGGTTTGGTAGCCTCCAATATTTTACATCCATTAGACTAGATATCACTCACATAGTCAGCATAGTGTCCTAATGCATCCAACAACCAACTAAGGAAGATCCCAAGGGTGTGAAACAAATACTACACTATTTTCGCTTTGTTAACTATTAATTAAAATGAGAGTATATCTCTTTCTATTTATTAACATATTAAAAGAAAAATTATTTAGATAGTAATGGGAATTTATTTCTTATTCTTATTCTTTTCTAATATCTTAAATAAAAATCATACAACATTCTTTTTTTTTTTTTCCTAATTGATCGCTTAAAAATTAGAAAAGTTCAAGTAATACTAGAAAATTTAAATGTAAAGCCTTCTATTTGAGGGGACCTTAGGCCACTGCTTTAATTAGTGGCCTTAAAGTTGAAGGAAAAGTCGCTTCTGATGTTGAAGTTTTGGGCTGTAGCAGCAAAGAAGAAGGCAATCTCCGCTGCCAAAATAACATAAGGGGGTTTGAATACCAAATGTGAGAACTTCAGTGTACAGGCTATAGAAGTGCATTTCTATTTATCTCTTCTTACTTCACAGTGACTCCCATCTCTCCTTACTTAGGCGTCTTCTCCAACTGCCTTTCATCTAACTGCTATAGAACGTAGAAATAAGTTCCTGATTTCTTGATTCTTTACACAAAAGAGCAAGGAACAGAAGAAGGTTAATTTAGAACAATTAATAAATTTTATTTTTTCCTTCGTTCCATTGTTTGTCATCATTTCTCTGCAGAAACCAAAACGGTCCCCTTGCAATATCATCATCATGATATTCATTCTACACCTTCACAACCCTTGACAGTGACTTAACTCCATCTTTCATGGTGTCGGCCAAGTGGGACCGTTCTTTTTCTTCTACCTCTTTGTTTTCTCTTCACATGAAACTCTTGCACTAAAAATGAAAAAGAAATGATTGATGGTCCTTTCAAAATCTTCATAAAAAAATAAAAAATAAAAACCTTTAAGCTTATGTTTGCCATTTCTCGGAAAGTTTGGAAGAAAATGCAAAAAAAAAAATATATATATATATATAGACAAAAAGTAGGAGAAAACATGAAAAAAAATAAAAAAATAAATTTAAAATTAATAAACTATTTTTGTATCCTATTTGAAACTTATTTCACTTATTTAACTATTCTATATTAATGTTAAATAATTTTGAAAAAAATTATAAGTTTGTTATTAATTTAAATTATATTTAATTTAATTTTATATTTTTCATAATAATATCAAACATAGAAAAAAAAATTATTTTAATAATTTATTTTCTTTTTTTAATACTTTTCGAGAGCCAAACATATACAGGCTCAACGAAGCGAGATCAACATATGTGAAAGGGTTTTCAATATTAAATGAGAAATGAAAACCATTAGCCTAGGTCTGTGAATGAGCCATAATTATCTCAAGATGAAAAGTATTTAACTCATAGTTGTATGAATGTCAAGTAAGTGTAGTAAATAAATTAGCTGCCAAATGACAAACAAAACAAAATCTTAATTAGTACCAAAAAATAAAATAGCATAAAATAAATAAATTAAAAAATCAACAGAGGGATATGCAGCAAGGCGTCCTCGTGAATATAATAGATAAAATATTGATGCCGGACGTACTAATAACAGTAGCAGTAATGGTCCCGACAATTTTCTGTAGGTTTGATAATTAAGCCAACGTACTCCAACTACCCACAAAGATATCAGATAATAATTAAAGATATCAGATAATAATTGACAAAAATAACCCTCTTATTCATTTTTATTTTTATTCTACTACTCAGCCACTATTTAACCATTTTTAAATTTTTCATTATTTTTTTAAACTCTTTTATAAATAATTAAAAAATCAATATTATTTTCTATTTTTAAATTATAAACAAAAAAAAATTATACTAATGATTCAAATGCTATTTTAGAAAATACTTTTTTAAAAAATATTAATTTAAATAAATAAAAATTATCTTTTACATTTTAGAAGTAAATAATTTAATGATTAAAATATTATTTAAAATAAATATATTCACTATTTTCTTTTCTTTTATACTAAAAAATATTTTAAAGTTTTTTTTTACTATTATAAAATAACAAGTTTAATTTTTTTTTTTTTAAATCTTCTTCCTTCTTTATTTTAATAACTTTTTAAACATAACTTTTAGTAATAAGTTATATGAAATGTTGCAAATTTGTTTATTAAGGATTTTTTTTTTAATGATTTGAATTAATTAAAAATTTATTAAAATAAGAAAAAGAAAAAGCAAGAAAAAGGATGGATGGATAGTTTTTATTTTAAATACCCAATTAAAATGTTTTCTTATGACCTAATTTTAGAAGTGTATATCAATACATAGTAGATATTAAATTTTTCTTATATAAAAGGGTTGAAAGGTATATTTACTCATTTTAGATGAAAACAAGTATTTAAAAATTATATAAATTATATTTGAGTTTGGTTTAAAAATATTTTTCTAGTTTTTATTTTTTATTTTTAAAAATAATTTTTATTTTCTATATTGTCTCTTTTTGAAAATACGTTTAATTAAATAATGAAAACTTTGTTTAGTACTATTTTTTTATATGAAATTAATAAAAAGAATTAAATTTCATTTATTCATTTATTGTGTCATTGTACAATGGTATTACATTAACTGTACAAGGGAAATGTACTAAATATACAAGGGTGTACAAGACTACCCTTATGAGTATAAAGGCCTTTATGAAAGATTTCAATCGATTCTAAACCATTCCTTTACTTTTCTTATCATTCATGAATTGTGCACATATATTATGCACTTTATTTAATTCCCATATGAAAATTCCAAAACTTTCCCCAATAATGATATTTGGGGGGGGGAATTTGATCCTAAGTCATCCACCATTTTCTCAACTAAACCATTGAAAATATGATTAAACACACATGAAAATTCCAATACTTTCCCCAGTAATGATATTTGGGGAAAAAAATTTGATCATAAGTCATCCAACATTTTCTCAACTAAACCATTGGAAATATGATTAAAACACACCTACGTGGACACATAACTTACAAAGGATATGGAATTTGTGTCACTGTACGTACAAGGGTATTATACTAATTGTACAAGGAAAATGTACCAAGTGTACAAGGATATACAAAACTATACTTTGTGAAAAATTTTAATCAATTTTGAACGACTAATTTATTTTCCTTGTCATCCAAGAGTCGTACACCTATGTCATGCACTTTATTTAACTCCCACATAAAAATTCCAATATTTTTCTCAATAATGATATTCGAGGAAAAAATTTTTACCCTAAGTCATCCACCATTTTTTCAACCAAACTATTGAAAACATGGTTAACACACCTACATGGACACATAACTTAGGAAGGATATGAAATTTGTGTCACTGTACACGGGTATTACATTAACTATACAAGGAAAATGTGTCAAGTATACAATGATGTATAAGACTCCTAATAAGTTTTATATGATTTTTAAAAAACTTGAGTTTAACATTAAGATGATTATTGACTTTTTTTTTTTTAACCAAACTATGTCATTAAAACATTCCCTACAAAAATTAATACATAGGAAATAAAATTAAAATCAATCATGTTTGAATTGTTCATTATAAGTAAACTAAATGAAATATATATTTTTACTATTTTGTCTTTATAAACATAATTCCATTGTTATCAATAGAGATTAAAAAATTATATTTAAATGGAAGTAAAATAAACAAAAATTATTTTCGTAACATTTTTATTTTTTAAAATCATTAATTTAAATTATGAAATTAGTTTTAAAATTAAAAATATTTGTTGTAATTATAGTTTTGAAGATTTCATGATTTTTATCTTATTACTTTTAAAAAATCGCTTTAATAAGAAAATATTTATTTTAATGGTTTTCAATATTTAAATCTTTATTTAAAAATATTTAGGATTAGTGTGGGAAGCAATTAGATAATTTTGGAATTGAGAAATTTTGAATATCTTGAAGACTTTAATTATGCCCATTACTAGAAATATTGTCTTCTTAATTAATATTATATGTATATATGCATGTGAGTGTTTACATTATTTTCGAAATAATATAAGAAATAATAAATACCATGTGTCTAATTTGCAAGTTAGAAAGAAATAATAAACACCATGTGTCTAATTTGCAAGTTAGATAAAAATAATAATATTTTATGAGGCATTTAAAAATTATTTAATATATATGAGAAATAATATACAACATATATATTATTTTGTAAGTAAGAAATAAAAAAAAAAATATTTGCTAAGGTATTTAAAAAGTATTTATTATATACATTATATAAGTTTGAAAAAAAAATAATATTTGATGATGTCTAATTTGCAAGTTAGAACAAATAAAGAATACTAATATTTTATGAAGTTTTAAAAAAAATTTTAATATATATGAGAAATAATATAAGTTTGAAATAAAGGATAATATTTATTATAATGTAAGTTTGAAAAAAATAATATTTGATGAGGTATTTAAAAGTTATTTACTTTAAAAATGCATTTGGTAATAATAATTTTTAACCATTTATCTTTCATATTTAATTTAATGGAGAAAAATAATTGGAAAATGATTCAACTTGGTCCTACTAATAAATAGGTAAGAGAAAGATAAAAGAGTTAAAGAGATAATGAGAAAGGTAGTGCCTAGTTTTTTCATTTAATAGTTAAGAGTATTTTAGGGATTTTTTAATGGCAATATCCTTCTTCTCAATTTTTACTCTTTCATTGGGTTTTGAGTTTAATCATGGGTGATAAGAGAACTTTACCTTAATTACCAAGCCTAGTTGGGCTAAAAACACAATTCTCCCCTCTTAAAATCAATTAGAAGTAATATATGAAAATTTGAAGGGTATATTGGTCTCTTAATATCTTATATCATTTCCATCAATTCCGTAAGTTATACGTCCTAAACCTCAATTTTTGGCACCAGCTGGCCAAAACACAATTGTCCCTAAATACTATACCTTTCAAGAGTCAGACACCCACCGTTGAACCTTACAAATAACAACAGCTCGTTTCAAAGTTTCTTATCTTTGCACAATGGGCAGCCTCTCCTTCAACACCTTCAGCCCTCTGGATCCAGAGAGTTTCTCCGAGGAGTCCAAAATGGTAGTCGATTTCATTGCTGATTACTATAGAAATGTGGAGAAGTACCCGGTTCAAAGCCAAGTTGATCCCGGGTACCTCATGCACCATTGCCCAGACACTGCCCCATATTGTCCAGAGCCCCTGGAAACCATTCTCAGAGATGTATCTGATAGCATCATTCCAGGCCTCACTCACTAGCAGAGCCCCAACTTCTTTGGCTATTTCCAAGCAAATGCTAGCACTGCTGGCTTTCTTGGTGAGATGCTTTGCACTGGACTTAACGTGGTAGGCTTCAACTGGATCGCTTCGCCTGCCGCCACTGAACTCGAATCCATTGTGATGGATTGGGTTGGGAAAATGCTTATGCTTCCACCTTCATTTCTTTTCTCAGGAGGTGGTGGCGGTGTCTTGCATGGAAGTACCTGTGAGGCCATAATTTGTAGTTTAGCTGCTGCAAGGGACAAAGTTCTCGAAAAGATCGGCCATCATAAAATAACAAAGTTGGTGGTCTATGGTTCTGATCAAACACATTCCACCCTTCAAAAGGCCTCAAAGTTGGTTGGTATTCCAACCTCAAATTTTCGAAGCCTCCCCACGTCATTTTCAAATGATTTTGCACTATGCCCAGACGATGTTCGCGCAGCAATGGAGGAGGACATTGGAGCTGGCCTTGTTCCGTTGTTTCTTTGTGCCACTGTGGGAACCACATCCTCTGGGGCTGTTGATCCTCTGGAGGCGCTAGGGCACGTCGCAAAGGCCTTCAAGGTGTGGCTCCACATTGATGCAGCTTATGCAGGAAGTGCCTGTATATGTCCCGAATTCAGGCACCATTTGAATGGGGTTGAACTTGCACACTCGATTAGTATGAACCCCCACAAATGGCTTCTCACCAACATGGACTGCTGTTGTCTATGGATTAAAGAACCAAAGCTATTTGTGGATTCATTATCAACTGCTCCTGAGTATCTGAGGAACAGTGCAAGCGAATCAAAGAAGGTCATAGACTACAAAGATTGGCAAATAGCACTGAGCAGAAGATTCAGGGCCATCAAAGTTTGGGTGGTGATTCGAAGGCATGGCTTGGACAACCTCATGTTCCATATACGCAGCGATGTAAACTTGGCCAAGCGATTCGAGGCACATGTAGCCAAAGATCCCAGATTTGAGGTTGTGGTGCCGAGAAGGTTTGCACTGGTGTGCTTCAGACTGAGGCCCAAAGAAGAAGGGGAGGGCACAGAGCTGAACTCAAGGCTGCTAATGGCTGTCAATGGAAGTGGTGCTGCATTCATGACTCATGCAGTGGTGGGTGGGATTTACATCATACGCTGTGCAATTGGGTCCACATTGACTGAGACTAGGCATGTTGATAGTCTATGGAAGCTTATTCAGGAAAAGGCTCAACTCGTACTGCAGGAGCCTGGTTTGGCGCTGGAGGAAGACTAGTAATATAATTACGTACTCTGTTGGGTCTAATGCATGTTTCTTTCTCATTTTAGAAGGATATTGTTATGTGTGGAAAATAATAAGATCTCTACTGATCTTCAGTAGGCATCATATCATAATAAGGGGTGCGTTACGTATGATGTGAAGAACTATGATCGACAATAATAAATCTCGAGCATAGATCCTTGCATAGGAGTAAGTGTAACCTCATTGCATGCTGTTGTCCGTTGATATTGCAATTATTCTAGTGAAATATATGTGCATTTGGTTTTTATTGCCTTTGTTGTTGTGGTCTCAGGTAAAGAAAATATTGATATCAGTTACAGTTACATTACATTTAGTTCTAAAAGGTACTCAAGAAAGAGAGAAAAAAAAAATCCTTTATTTGGTTGTCTTATTAAAAAATACCAATGAAAGTCAAATATAATTTAAATTAATTAAAAATTATATTTTTAAAATTATTTAATCTTTATATAAAATATTTAAAATAAATGAAATAAATTTAAAACAATATATAAAAAAAATTTAAAGCAATGATACCAAGTTGTACAAATTAATAAGACTTAAATAAACATATGATATGACATTTAATCACGGTTTTTTTTTTTCTTACACTCCGAATTGGTATCGTGGTTAATTTCCCTTTATTTTTTATTTTATCTACTTTTATCACATACTGATTATAGTTTGAATAGGGTTGAGTTGCTGGTTTATTTCACAGTCATATGTGTGGTCGTTGTGAACTCATGATTGGATATTCTTGTCATCTTTTTCATGAAACATAGCTAGAACTCTCGGAAGTGGGAAATCGGACAAAATCAAAACATTTAAGGAAAAATTGTGTTTTGGGCCAACTGGGCCCAAAAATTAAGGTATGGTCCATACAAGTTTCATATTTAAGCCGAACACCCAATGAAAGAGTGGAAATTGAGAGTAAGGATATTGTCTTTAAAAAATCCCTAAAATACCCTTGACTATTAAATGAAAAAACTAACAAATCACCTCACCTTTCACATTCTCTCTTTGACTCTTTTGCCCTTCTCTCACCTATTTAATAGTGGAACCAATTTGAATCATTTTTCTTCATCAAATATGAAATATGGTTAAAAATTATTATTACCAAATGTATTTTTGAAGTGAATAACTTTTAAATACCTCATCAAATATTATTCTTTTTTTCAAACTTACATAATGTATAATAAATATTTTTAAAATATATCAAAATTTTACATAATATATAATAAATATTATTCTTTATTTCAAACTTATATTATTTCTCATATATATTAAATAATTTTTAAACACCTCATAAAATATTAGTATTATTTGTTTGTTCTAACTTGTAAATTAGATATCATCAAATATTATATTTTTTTAAAATTTATAGAACATATAATAAATACTTTTTAAATACCTCATAAAATATTATTAATTTTTTTTTTCTAACTTGCAAATTAGACACATGGTGTTTATTATTTTTTCGAAAATAATGTAAACATTCACATGCATATATATATATATATATATATATATATATAATATTAATCAAGAAGACAATATTTCTAAGACTATTTACTAACCTTCCAATAATTTTGAAAGTGTAAATAGGGTAATTGGCCGAATTAAAGTCTTCAAAATATTCAAAATTTCTCCATTCCAAAATACCCTAATTGCGCTCCACACTAATCCTAAATATTTTTTAATAAAGATTTAAATATTTAAAACCATTAAAATAAATACTTTCTTATTAAAGCAATTTTTTCAAAGTAATAAGATAAAGATCATGAAATCTTCAAAACTATAATTACAACAAATATTTTTAATTTTAAAACTAATTTCATAATTTAAATTAATGATTTAAAAAAATAAAAATGTTGTAAAAAATAATTTTTGTTTATTTTTAATTCCATTTAAATATGATTTTTTTAATCTCTATTGATAACAATGAAATTATATTTATAAAGGCAAAATAGCAAAAAAAAATATATTTCATTTAGTTTACTTATAATGAATAATTCAAACATGATTGATTTTAATTTTATTTCCTATGTGTTAATTTTTGTAGAGAAATGTCTTAATGACATAGTTTGGTTAAAAAAAAAAAAAACTATCAATAATCGTCTTAATGTCAAACTCAAATTGTTTAAAAATCGTATAAAACCTATTAGAAGTCTTATACACCCTTGTACACTTAGCACATTTCTCTTGTACAATTAATTAGTGTAATACCCTTGTACAATGATACAAATTTCATATCTCTCCTAAGTTATATTTTCAATGATTTGGTTGAGAAAATGGTGGATAACTTATGGTTAATTTTTTTTTCCCCAAATATCATTATTGGGAAAAATGTTGGAATTTTCATGTGAGAGTTAAATAAAGTACATGACATATGTGTACAATCCTTGGGTGATAAGGAAAATAAAAAAGTAGTTTAGAATCAATTAAAATCATTCACAAAGGGTAATCTTGTACACCTTTTTACAATTAGTATATTTCCTTTATACAGTTAGTGTAATACCCTTGTATAATGACACAAATTTTATATCCCTCCTAAGTTATGTGTCCACGTAGAAGTGTTTAACCATATTTCCAATTATTTAGTTGAGAAGATGGTAGATGATTTAAGGTCAAAATTTTTTTTCTCCAAATATTATTATTGGGAAAAATATTAGAATTTCTATGCGGTAATTAAATAAAGTACATGACATATGTGTACAATTTGTAAGTGATAAGAAAAATAAAGGAATGACTCGTAATCGATTATAATCTTTCACAAATGGTAGCCTTGTACACCTTTGTACACTTAGTACATTTCCTTTGTACAATTAGTGTAATACAATTATATAGTGACGCAATAAATAAATAAATAAAATTTATTATTTTTTTATTTTCATTTTAAAAAATAGTTTTCATTTTTTAATTAAACATATTTTCAAAAAGAGACAATATAGAAAATAAAATTTATTTTTAAAAATAAAAAATAAAAACTAGAAAATTATTTTAAAACCAAACTCAAATATAATCTATATAATTTTTAACTACTTGTTTTCATCTAAAATAAGTAAATATACCTTTCAACTCTTTTATATAAGAAAAATTCAATATCTACTATATATTGATATAATCCACTTCTAAAGTTAGGTCATATGAAAACATTTTAATTGAGTACTTAAAATAAAAACTCTCCATCCATCCTCTTTCTTTCTTTTTCTTTTTCTTATTTTAATAAATTTTCAATTAATTCAAATCATTAAAAAAAAATCCTTAATAAATAAATTTGTAACAATTCATATAACTTATTACTAAAAGTTATTAAAATAAGGAAGAAAGAAGATTAAAAAAAATTAAACTTTTTATTTTATAATAGTAAAAAAATAAACTTTAAAATACTTTTTAGCATAAAAAATTAAAATAGTGAATATATTTATTTTAAATAGTATTTTAATCATTAAATTATTTACTTCTAAAATGTAAAAGATAATTTTTATTTATTTAAATTAATATTTTTTTTAGAAAGTATTTTCCAAAATAGTCTTTAAATCATTAATATAATTTTTTATTTATAATTTAAAAATAAAAAATAATGTTAATTTTTTAATTGTTTATAAAGGAGTTTAAAAAAATAATGAAAAATCCAAAAATGGTTAAATAAGAAAAAATAGTGGCATGTGAAGAATGGTAGAATAAAGACAAAAATGAGTTAAGTGGGTATTTTTGTCAATTACTATCTCATATCCTTATAATCAATTATGGGTGGTTGGAGGACCTTACCTTAATTATCAAGTCTATATGGGTTGAAAACATAATTGTCCCAACATTTAATGACAAAAATAGAAATTATTGACTCAATTACTTAAATAAAGAAATTAAATCATCACTTACACTAAAAATATTTTAATTAAAATTTAGAAATTAAATTAAATTCTAAATTTTGAGAACCTTCTCCAATTGAAGCTTATTTTCCACTGTGCTTCACCCTATGTAGGGGTATAAGCAAAACCAACTAGAACTTATCACATTGGTTCGGTTTTCAAAAAAACAAAAAAAAAAGTTGGTTCGATTTGAGAATTTTAAAAACTGATATTGTTCATTCAAGTTTTCATTTTCTTGTCTCCTAATTGATAAAAACCGAACCAAACCAATATTCTAAAACTTATACATAATTATTTATTATTTAATAAATTTTTTATATTAGACTCTATTAAATTTTTTTTTTTTTTTCTTGGAAACTTCCCATTTTGAAATTTACCTTGTACCAATCTCACTTAAACTTAATTTGTTACTCTAAGTAGTATTTTTAACCTTCTAGAATCTTTGAACTTGAGAGGCTGATTACTACCCAAAAAGTGCATTTTTACACCTTTAAGTCATTATGTTTTAAGCACTTTTGTGTAGTAGTTCTCCATTTTTATTCCAATTGGCATGTTAAGGACCTAGCAATGACTTCTAATCATATTTGTGGCTAGTTTTAGTGTTTTGACAGCTTTTTGGATCATTAAGGCAAGCCAAGTAAAGGAGAGAAGCAAAGAGGAAAAACGAGCAAAAAGAAGAAAACAGAGTGAAGCTGAAACAGAGGACTGCAGCTGTAGTCTTCCTTCACACTTTTGGAGCACTTCCCGAAGTCCATTTTTTTCATTCTATATACCGTTGGAAAGATCTGGAAGTCAAGAATCCAACGCTTTAAACCGTGTATGATTTAGAGCTGAAATGAGGAAGATATGGTCTTCGAAAGACAACTGTGTCAAGCTGAGCACCAGCTTTGCACCAGCTTCGCACCAGCTCCGCACAGCCCATGCGTGGTGCGAACTTTTCCTCTGTTCTGCCGACTCCACTTTAGATCTTTTCTTTTGTATTTTTTTTATGGAAATTCATTTCCTATCCTTGTAACAAGCCAATTACAAGCTTGGCTTTTGTAAAGACTATAAGAGGGGTGGTAATCACCTCTCGGTTGTTATGTTATGCTATGTGATTTTTCACACTTAGAAAAAACAGGGCTCTCTCGTTTTTCCTCTTCTCTCTACTATTTTCTCTTTCTCGGAAGCCAAACAACCTCTGAGGATGATTTCCCGGAGGATGAGAGGCTAAACTTTTAGTTTCTTGGAGTGAAGGAAGCTAGGTGAAAAGTCCAGATGCAAAGGTGGAAAAACTCCCGTGCCTTAAATACCGGTAGTTGGAGTTCATTAATGGCTTTCAAAATCCAAAGTTTTGCTTTAACTCCCTTAGAATCACTTTGAATGGCCAATACATGGTAAGCTTCAGGTCTCTGTGGATGCTTATTGCTAGATCCATATCAGTCCATTAGTTATCATGTACGAGCCATTGGAAAGTGGCTCAAGGTGAAGACCCATAGTGTTTAAAGCCATTAATGGACCTTGACTACCATTTCTATTGACTTTTTATGGATTAAATCTTCATTGTTAAACCTATACCGGTTCGGGAAATAACTATAGGTTAAATCCCCAATGCGAGGAGAAAAATCCGGAATTTTCCACTTTGCATTCTGAACTTAATCCTAGCAACCCTTAGCTCCGGGAGACTTTCTTTCTTCCATTTTTACTTAGTTATATGTTAGTTAAGTTTCAAATACCACTTTCAAAATGAATTTTATTTTCTTTTAAACTTTAAGTTTTTGACAAAGGAAATCATCAGATTCAATTTCTAATCTTGAGTCTATCATTGGTAGAGTGAAAACCCATCCCAGAGTTCGACCCTAGAACTGCTATACTATAGTAGCTTTGCTACGCCAGTATGAGGTCATAGGTTTTATAAATGTTTTTGATTAAAAGACCCGACTGGGTTTCCGCGAATCAGAGGCTTTAAAAAAATATAAGCAACTTGATCATGAGACTTTACAAATTTTAGTTACATTTCAATTTTCGAAATGCACTCTAATAAAATAATATCCTGCATCAATGTGTTTGCTTTGATTAAAAATATAAGCAACTTGATCATGAGACTTTACAAATTTTAGTTACATTTCAATTTTCAAAATGCACTCTAATAAAATAATATCCTGCATCAATGTGTTTGCTTTGATTATAAAAAAAAATGGGTTTTTTTTTTTTTTTTTTCCAATGCAATTACTGACATATCATCCAAATAGATCTCTATTGGTTTTCTTGTGGATAATTAAGCTTCTTCAACAATTTTTTGAGTTAAATTGCATGTCATATACATGATGTTGCTGAAACAAATTCTACTAACAAACTTTAATTATTAGAAAGCAAGTCATATGAACTATAATCAAGTGTATTTTTTATGTAACAAAGAATTATTGACATTCTTCATATGAGTCATTTAATGATTAATCCTTTCTTAGATATATATATATATATATATATATATATATATATATATATATAAGTCAAGTAGTATAGGCCTGTAACTAAATTTTTATATTATATTAACTCAACATTTTATTGGTATGTTTAATAATCAAATTATACATATATTCATGGTAAACTTCTTGTGAATCTCTTTTACATGAGCAATAAAAAAATACTCTTTGGATTGCTTCACTTCTAGGCTAAGATTGTATGACACAAGACAACTGTCGATCACTTCAAACTCTTGATCATTAATTCTTTAAACACTCCAAATATGATTAGATTGTTTCTAGTAATTAAAGATCAAATCATCCACTTAGAAACATACAAGTATTGTGACTTTTCTATTCACTTTTATATTGAGAGCATGTTTACCAAGGTATTTAATAAAATTATTTTTGTAAAAATATTTCCCATGTATAACTCTTTTCAATTTTAGAAGTTTTTCTTATTATCTTTTACCATCTAACCCATGAGTTGTTTTACATAAGAATATACTTCTTCAAGACGCTCTTTCAAAAAAGTGGATTTCACAATGTAAAACATTGTCCAATTATTTTGACCTACCAAAATATTATTAGTCTTATAGTTTCTACACAAGTAACAGAAGAAAATACCTCATTGTAGTAAATGTCTTGTTGCCTTAACCTTCAGCCATCAATAATATTAATGGTCTATATCTCTCAACTTCTTTGTATTTTTCTGTCTTGTATACTAATCATATTTCAATTACCTTGTTACCCTTTTGAAAGAAATTTTAGCTCTTATTTGTCATTCTTCCTTTTTTGTTTTTATCTAAAGCATTTTTCCATCTTTTGCCTTGCATTACTTCTTCAAAACTCATTCATTCACAATTTGTAAAATAAGAAAACAAAGTTACATTGTTACAACATTTTTATTTTTTACCTCATCATAAAACTCCTAGACTCCTGAGATGTGGTATTGTTCCTTTCACTTGAACTTTCCAACAAAAATAATGTTATTGGAAGTTCATGAGTTGATGGACTAGTGATCTCTTTCAAACCTTCTCTTGTGTGTTTATGAATGTATCACTTCCACATTCGTAAGCATAATGATCATATTTTTAACAATTATAGTACTGAATTTGAGATTTATCATATATTTTCCTTTCATTCATATATTTTCCTTTCATTTTTCCTTAAGTTGAGCTCTCTTCCATGTCTTCTTGAAGAATGTGAATTTTAGCTTGCTTTCATTATTTATTATGAATTGGAACCACCTCTACCTTTATTTCTTTGGATAGGACTATGTCCACAACCATATCCATGATTATTTTGACTCAAGGTTTGAAATATTGGAAAATTTTGCTAAGATATCGGCAAAATATTAGATATCAGTAAGCCCCCAAGCAAAATTCTCCACCAAAAGCTTAACTAATAAAAAATATTAGAAAATTTTGAAAAAAAATCGTCGAAACATTGACGATATATCAGTTTCAACGATAAAATTGGCGATGTTTCTGTTGGTTCATTGCTACGGTAAAAAAAATAGCCAAAAAAATCAATGAAATTTCACCGAATTTAAAAAGGGGGCGGGGGGTGGAAATCAACCCCCATTATCTCTTCCAAGGATGAAAAATTTCGGTCCAATTCACCATGTGCCTCGATCAAATCTTCTCTCCTGCCTTGGTCAAAGGCGATCAAACCCCAAAAAGGGGATGGGTTGTAAATCAACCATCTTTATCTCTTCCAAGGGTGAAAAATTTTCGGTCCAGTTCACCAGGTGCCTCAGTCAAATCTTCTCTCCTGCCTTGGTCAAAGGCGGTCAAACCCCAAAAAGGGAGGTGGATTGTTGCGGATGTGGCACCACATGACCACTAGGCAAGCTTGTCCTTTTCAATATCATTCACTAAAACATATATATATTAAAAATTTTCATAAAAACAAAATATTCAATGAATATTTTTATAAATTAATTAATTTCAATTATTTATTTTTAAATTTCATTTAATTGATTACTAAAAATGTAAAAAATTTCATAATAATTTTCTTAATAGATTTTTTTATACCATTTATATATTAATTAAATATTAAAAAATATATTATACATATATCATCTTATTTTATATTAGTAAATACATTTGAATTAAATGTATCAAAATTTTAATGCTAAATTTATTTTAAAATTAAACATATTATAATTAAATATTATAATATTATTGTCAAACAATATTTAATATAACTTAATAATGAATATATATTTACAAAATTCATATTTTTTTATCTATGCACATGATATTATTATTGAATAAGACAAATTATATCATACAAATATTAATTTCTTCAACAAAACAATTTCAAAATGTTTATTATTATTTCTTATATCATTTTTAGAGTTTTTCTTAATATTTTTATGAGTTTTTATCAATTTTCGTTCCATCATTATTTCGTGTCAAAATATTCACCAATATTTCCCAATATATTCTAATATTCATAAAATCAAGTTACCGATATATTCGTCAAAACCAATATTTTCATCCTTATTTTGACTTCTTTCATTACTAAAATCTCTCTTTATTATCTTTTAATGTAAGTTTTTGGTTGAAGAACTTGGCTCAATTTTCCTAGATTCTTCCTTTGTAATTTTTCTTCATGGGCTTGTAATAATAAACTCATAAGTTGATCAATGGACATAAAGTGTAAATGCTTAGATTCTTTAGTAGTCATGACAACAATATTATCAAACTTTGAATTTTAAGATCAAAATATTTTCTAGATTACGTGACTGTCATTTCAAACTTTCTGTATTTCTTTTTAATACATTCAAAATCTCCAATACTCTTAAAATTTAATATATAAAAAAAATGATTTTGACACTTTCATATTCAAACTTTCAAATTCTCCTTTAAGAGTTTCAAGATGAAACATTTTATCTTATCAATCCTTTTAGGTCCATTTTGTAGTATCTCCCATGTTTCTTGGCAATGATTACACTAGAAATTTTCTCAAAAGTGCTTCCATTCATTGTTTGATAGACAAGAATAAGAGTTTTCTTGTCTTTCTTCCTTATATCTTTCAAAAAAATAATCTCTTTGATTTTAGGATAGAGTGGTTCATCTTATATCCTCTTGTAGCCTTTCACTACACCCTCTCACACATCTTGGGAACCAAACTATCCTTTATCTTGATATTTACTTTAATTATTGTAATTGTCTTGGTTGAATTGAAAACCTTGGACGGGTACATCCCATGACAATTTTTTTATTTTTAGATCTAATACCAATTTGTTGGAGTAATAGGGCTAAAAACATACAAACAATTACATAGATCGACCAAATAAATAACTCAAAAAATTAAGAAAAATTCACTATCTTCTTTATTTATAGATATTTATACCTAGAAAATAGATAGGGATGACTTTTTTGAGTGGGTAGGAGTTTTAGAAGGTTCGAGTTAGGCATATCCTTATTCATGTCATAATCCTATCAACTTATATAATCTTGGATGGGTACATCTCATGACAATTTTTTTATTTTTAGCTCTAATACCAATTTGTTGGAGTAATAAGGCTAAAAACATACAAACAATTACATAGACCAAATAAATAACTCAAAAAATTAAGAAAAATTTACTATCTTCTTTATTTATAGATATTTATACCTAGCAAATAGATAGGGATGACTATTTTGAGTGGGTACGAGTTTTAGAGGGTTCGAGTTAGGCATATCCTTATTTATGTCATAATCCTATCAACTTATGTAATCTTGGTTAGGTACATCCCATGACAATTTTTTTATTTTTAGCTCTAATACCAATTTGTTGGAGTAATAGGGCTAAAAACATACAAACAATTACATAGACCAAATAAATAACTCAAAAAATTAAGAAAAATTTATTACCTTCTACCACTCTTATTGTTCAACTATTACATATTTCTTTATTTATAGATATTTATACCTAGAAAATAGATAGGGATGACTATTTTGAGTGGGTACGAGTTTTAGAGGGTTCGAGTTAGGCATATCCTTATTCATGTCATAATCCTATCAACTTATATAATCTTGGATGGGTGCATCCCATGACAATTTTTTTATTTTTAGCTCTAATACCAATTTGTTGGAGTAATGGGGCTAAAAACATACAAACAATTACATAGACCAAATAAATAACTCAAAAAATTAAGAAAAATTTACTATCTTCTACCACTCTTATTGTTCAACTATTACATATTTCTTTATTTATAGATATTTATACCTAGAAAATAGGTTGGGATGACTATTTTGAGTGGGTAGGAGTTTTAGAGGGTTCAAGTTAGGCATATCCTTATTCATGTCATAATCCTATCAACTTATATAATCTTGGATGGGTACATCCCATGACAATTTTTTTATTTTTAGCTCTAATACCAATTTGTTGGAGTAATAAGGCTAAAAACATACAAACAATTACATAGACCAAATAAATAACTAAAAAAATTAAGAAAAAATTACTATCTTCTACCACTCTTATTGTTCAACTATTACATATTTCTTTATTTATAGATATTTATACCTAGAAAATAGGTTGGGATGACTATTTTGAGTGGGTAGGAGTTTTAGAGGGTTCAAGTTAGGCATATCCTTATTCATGTCATAATCCTATCAACTTATATAATCTTGGATGGGTACATCCCATGACAATTTTTTTATTTTTAGCTCTAATACCAATTTGTTGGAGTAATAAGGCTAAAAACATACAAACAATTACATAGACCAAATACATAACTAAAAAAATTAAGAAAAAATTACTATCTTCTACCACTCTTATTGTTCAACTATTACATATTTCTTTATTTATAGATATTTATACCTAGAAAATAGGTTGGGATGACTATTTTGAGTGGGTAGGAGTTTTAGAGGGTTCAAGTTAGGCATATCCTTATTCATGTCATAATCCTATCAACTTATATAATCTATTTAATAAATGGGTTGTGTTCAAGGTTTGACTACTCAATCTATTTGTCTTGTTTACTTTATTATTTCAAAATGACTCATTTACTTAATTATATCAAAATAACTCATGTATAACTTGTCCATATAAATTTATTAATTATATATATATATATATATAAATTATAAAAAACAAAATAAAAATAAAAATACTTTTCATAATTATAAATATCATAGCCTTAAAATAATTAAGTATTATATATATGTTATTATAAATATTATAAATATTTTAAAATTAAAACACTGTATACAATTATAAATATATGTAAATTAAAATTTTCATTTACTTTTTGTATTATAAAAATATTATGATTAAAATTAATAAGTAAATTAATTAAGAATTTAAAATTTCAAACTTAATTAAAAGTTAAGAAACTAAAAAATATTTCAAAATTATATATTTATAAATTTAAATTTTAAACAAGTCATGATTATGTTAATAGGTTAAACGGATTAGAATTAATTATGTTAATGGTTCTAACATGTTAGAATCATTTTAATGGTTTTTTATGTCAATTCATACATATTTCAACTTAATCCATCATTGAATGGGTTAGATGGATTGTATTATATCACCGGCATAATAATAATAAATTGTGTTGACATTAATCATTTTGACATGAGTGCTATTGGAATTAAATAAATTTTTACTATTTCTTCCTTTTAGTTAAGTAATACAAACATGATCTGAGACCATTCATTACTACCCGTACAAATATTGACACAATAAAATTGATCCAAAAACTATCTATTAAAAATTTGACCTAAATATAAATTATATTTAATACTATCCATTGCGGCCCATACAAATACCACCATGCGTGTTGTTTTGCATTATCCATATGTGACTAAAAAAAAAAAAAAAAACATTAATACATGAAATAAAAAATAAAAATATTTGATTAAAAAGATGAAATAATCCTTAAATTATAAGTATAATCCTTTCCATGTTTTTCTTGAAAAATATTTGGTTAAAAAGATGAAATAAAACTAGGGAATACATTAACATTATCACTTCATCTTCTATTGTTTGACATTAGTATTCCTTATATTTTTAATATTTCTACTCATGAAGTCATAATCAAGACTATCATTAATGGATTTACATTACTACATTCAGAGGGCAACACCTATTTATTCAAATACAAATAAATTTGTTATGAGAAACTTTGTTATGAATAGACTTTTTATATTCAACCATAACTTCATTGTTATCCAAGCACAATGATTTACATGATTAAACAGATACCCGATTAGACAAACAAGATAAGGAACATAACTTCCAACATTATGCAAGAAGATTACCATCTTGTACTCTTAAATCCGAAAACCTAATCACATTCAAAGGTTGTTTTTTGCTAAATCTTCTTTGCCATTTTTATCCTAGTCGTGCAAAGGCCTACTTCTATATGGAAACCTTAAAATAGGAAACCTTCTTTATAAGAGCAGGAAAAGAAATAGTTCTTTTCAATAATCTCTCTCTAATAAAATATAAAGAATTATGGAGAAAAATAATTTGACATTTCAACAGTTCAGTTTGTTTCTTGATTTGGAAGGTTCAAGTCGTTATTTAGGTCACTAGGCTGGCAACTTCAACAAGTCCTGGGATTAAAGTCGTTATAGCAGGGCTAATTTTCAAATTATGGAATCAGTTCAAACTCTCTAACCACAAGGAAATAGCTAGAGATATTTTTGGGGTTTCGCTTTGGCTAAATGCTGTGACTCGAAAATTATGAACTGCAACAGTTTGAAAATTATGAACACTCTTATGCCATGGCTCTTATAAATGCCTGGTCTTTCAGATGTTTGAGAACATACAACCTTATTCCCGCTAACTACAAGGACATTTCAGCAGTTCTTTTTCATTTCGTTACAATGAACACCCTCTCCTTGAACAACTTCAGCCCCCTGGATCCAGAGAGTTTCCTGGAGGAGTCGAAACTAATAGTCGATTTCATTCCTGATTACTACAGAAATGTGGAGAAGTACCCGGTTCAAAGCCAAGTTTGTTCTGGGTACCTAGTGCATCATTGTCCGGACAGTGCTCCATATTCTCCAGAGCCCTTGGAAAGCATCCTAAAGGAAGTATCAGATAGCATCATTCCAGGCCTCACTCACTGGCAGAGCCCCAACTTCTTTGGCTATTTCCAAGCAAATGCTAGCACTGCTGGCTTTCTTGGTGAGATGCTTTGCACTGGACTTAATGTGGTAGGCTTCAACTGGATTGCTTCTCCTGCCGCCACTGAACTCGAATCCATTGTGATGGATTGGGTTGGGAAAATGCTCATGCTTCCAACTTCATTCCTTCTCTCAGGAAGTGGTGGCGGTGTCTTGCATGGAAGTTCCTGTGAGGCCATACTTTGTAGTTTAGCTGCTGCAAGGGACAAAGTTCTCAAAAAGATTGGCCATCATAAAATAACTAAGTTGGTGGTCTATGGTTCTGATCAAACACATTCCACCCTTCAAAAGGCCTCAAAGTTGGTTGGTATTCCAACCTCAAATTTTCGAAGCCTCCCCACATCATTTTCAAATGATTTTGCACTATGCCCAGACGATGTTCGCACAGCAATGGAGGAGGACATTGGAGCTGGCCTTGTTCCATTGTTTCTTTGTGCCACTGTGGGAACCACATCCTCTGGGGCTGTTGATCCTCTTGAGGCACTAGGGCACGTCGCAAAGGACTTCAAGGTGTGGCTTGTCATGTGCAGCAATTTTAATTTATTTATTTCAGATATTTTGGTTTATTGAGTTAGTTCAAATAACTAGCAGTAGTGGGCTAGAGAGTGGGTAACGTGAGCAGTTTTTTTAGGACTTGTTGCTGTTTAATCTTTAAGTTGTGGAGTCTGTTAAAGATATAAATTTCCTTATTCTTGAGGAATAAAGCTATCAGATGAAAAACTTCCAAAAACTTGTCTTTATTTTCTGCTTTCCAAATTCTTCCAATTCTGCTCATATTTTGCCTTAGCAACATAGCTCAAGGGCGAGGTAGGGGGCGAGGAAGGGGACGGGATCGTGCCATTAACTTAGAACGTGACAGAGTGGTATCAGAGCCGGTTATGGCTGACAATCAACGACTCCAAAGGCTTGAAAATCAGGTTGAGAACTTGAGTTCAGGTCAAGAAAGGCTCCTTAAGCAAATGGAAGAACTAGTGGGGGCAATGAACTCCCGATTAGAATTGCCGGAAGAAGGGTCCGTCAATAGGAATCGGGGACCACATGGACAGGGTGGTGCTGGGTACGCAGGTGGACTAGTGGTTCCTAAGCTTGCAAAGCTTGATTTTCCTCGCTATGATGGCTCGGAAGATCCAACTCTATGGATTTGCCGCGCAGAACAATTCTTTGAATTTCAAGGGACATCATTGGAAGATCAAGTCAAATTAGCAGCCTATCACTTGGAAAAAGATGCTCAATTGTGGTACCAGCGACGCAAAAATCAAGGTCACTTGGTTACTTGGGATGAAATGAAGGCGGGATTGCTAGAGAGGTTTGCTGTAACTGAATATGAAGATTTCTTTGGAGACTTATGCAAGCTTAGGCAAATGGGAACTGTTTCTGACTATCAGACTCGGTTTGAAAGGCTTCTAGCACGGGCCGACACTTTGACAGATAAACAAGAAGCTGAGTGTTTTATTAGTGGATTGAAGGATGGGCTAAGGGCTGATGTAAGAGTCCAAAACCCTCAAAATCTATCTGCTGCAATTGGGTTAGCACGTACCTATGAACTCAAAGCCCAGGAAGTGAGGCGCCCAACCAACCCAACATTCTCCTCTTCAGTTCGCAACTTCAACAACCAATGGAACACCTCAATCCCTAGTGGTGCGAAAGACACCAATCCAGAGAGAATTTTACCAATCCGTAAATTATCTCCAACCGAACTCCAAAGGTGGCGATAGCAAGGGTTGTGCTACAACTGTGATGAAAAGTATACAATGGGTCATAAATGCAAGAAATTGTTCTTCCTTGAACTAGAAGAAGAGAATGAAGAAGCCATAGAAGAAGAGTATGTAGAAGAGACACCAGCTATCTCTTTACATGCCTTGGCTGGGGTTCAATCTCCACAAACTATGCGGATCCACTCACAGATTGGTAAGACTCCACTGACAATTTTAATTGATTCTGGTTCCACTCATAATTTTTTGCATCACAAATTTGCCAAAATCCTCGGACTTAAGTCGGAAAGAAGCTGCTTGTTTAGCGTGGTGGTTGCCAATGGGGAGAGGTTGTCAAGTCCCGGGCGTTGTAATGGAGTAAAATTATCCTTGCAAGGCATTCCAATTGAGGTAGATTTTTTCTTACTTCCTTTAGAAGGTTGTGATGCTGTTCTAGGAGTACAGTGGCTGGGTACTCTTGGCCCAATTTTATGGGATTTTGGGAGGATGCAAATGCAATTCACTATAGCTGGGCGAAAGGTGTTGCTACAAGGTTCAACCTCCTCAGAACTTCGGGCTCTTGAAGGTGATTCTGTTTCTAGAACATTGAGGCAAAGTGATGGTAAGGGAATTATTTTACAGCTTTGTGCAATCCAGCATGAGTATACAAATCATGAAGAGTTATTGTCGGATGCAATGGCGCCTTTGCTCATTGAGTTCAGTGAATTGTTTGAAGCACATACGGGATTACCACCTCCACGCTCTCATGACCACAGGATTCCCCTCCAGCCAGGAGCAGGTCCAATTTGTGTACGTCCTTATCGATACCCGCATTTCCAGAAACAAGAGATTGAGCGCTTGGTGGAGGAGATGTTATCACAGGGTATAATTCGGCCTAGCCAAAGCCCATTTTCCTCTCCGGTACTTTACGTGCGAAAACATGACGGGAATTGGAGGTTTTGTGCAGACTATCGAGCACTAAACCGGGTGACGGTCAAAGATAAGTTTCCAATTCCAGTTATAGATGAATTGTTGGATGAACTACATGGTGCCAAATTCTTCACTAAATTGGATCTAAGATTTGGGTATTTTCAAATACGAATGGATCCTCTTGATGTACATAAAACAGCCTTCCGAACTCACCATGGGCACTTTGAATTTCTGGTAATGCCTTTCGGCCTCTCTAATGCCCCATCTACATTTCAATCACTCATGAATGAGATTTTCAAGGCTCATCTAAGAAAATTCATTTTGGTATTCTTTGATGACATTCTAATTTATAGTAGCACATGGGTTGAACATCTGAAGCATGTTAGAATTGCATTTTCCATTTTGCGAGCTCATCATCTTGCAATCAAGAAAGAAAAATGTTAGTTCGGGCAGACACAAATCAAATATCTGGGGCACATCATTTGTCAAAATGGTGTGAAGATGGATCCAGAAAAAATAAAGGCAATGATGGAATGGCCAAAACCAGCATCTATCAAAGCTTTGAGGGGTTTTTTAGGACTAACGGGTTATTACCGAAAGTTTATTGCAGGTTATGGCAAATTGCAGCTCCTTTGGCTGACATGTTGCGAAAAAATGCTTTTTCTTAGTCTCAAAAGGCGGAAGAAGCTTTTGAATTATTGAAACAAACCATGATGCAGGCTCCAGTTTTAGCCTTGCCAAATTTCCAGCTCTTATTTGTGGTGGAATGTGATGCATCGGGGAATGGACTAGGAGTTGTCCTAATGCAAGAACAAAAACCTATTGCTTATTTCAGCACTGCTTTGAAGGGAAAATGCCTTTTGTTATCCACTTATGAAAAGGAACTTATGGCACTTGTTCTTGCGATAAAAAAATGGCGACCTTACTTGCTTGGGCGTCATTTTGTGGTCCAAACCGATCAACGTAGCCTCAAATTTCTTTGGGAGCAACGAATAATGACAGAACCGCAACAAAAATGGCTGCTCAAATTAATGGGTTATGACTTCTCCATCGAATTCAAGAAGGGTAGGAACAATGTGGCAGCAGATGCTTTATCAAGAAAGGATGCACAAGGGGAATTCAATGCAGTCTCTAGTCCCCTACCATAATGATTGGAATCCATCAAGGTTGAGAATCAATCACACCCGGAGCTACAACGAATTCATCACTTGCATGAGCAAGGAGAAACTATTGGACCATGGGAAAATCGAAATGGCGTAATATTCTTTAAGGAGCGTATCTATCTTCCATCAAACTTAGAACTCATCCCAATCATTCTCCAAAAAATTCATGGCATTGGGCATGAGGGTCTTTACAAAACTCTTCATCGAGTAAAGGAGGTATTCTATTGAAGGCAAATGAGGAAGGTTGTACTGGATTACATCAAGCAATGTGATGTTTGTCAACGCCATAAGATAAATCACCAAAAGCCAGCAGGTCTTCTCCAACCATTACCTATTCCTACACAGGTATGGACAGACATCTCTATGGATTTTATTGATGGCCTACCCCCTTCTAAAGGGAAGACAGTACTCCTTGTGGTGGTAGATCGACTGTCCAAATATGCACATTTTATTCTAATGTGTCACCCTTACACTGCACCAAAGGTGGCTCAAACATTCTTTGAAAATTTGTTTAAACTCCATGGCATGCCAAGTTCAATAGTATGTGATCGGGACTCCACTTTTATAAGTGCTTTTTGGAAAGAGCTTTTCAAATTGCAAGGCACTAGCTTCAATTTCAACTCATCTTACCACCCCCAAACAGATGGCCAAACTGAAGCAGTGAATCGGACTCTTGAGATGTACCTGCGTTGCTTTACTAGTTCAAGACCAAAGGAGTGGATTCAATGGGTTCCTTGGGCTGAATTCTGTTACAACACCAGTTTACATGCTTCCACTCACAAAACTCCCTTCGAAGTGGTGTATGGAAGAGAGCCCCCCAACTTGCTTTCCTATGTTCCTGGTACATCAAAAGTTGAAGCTGTAGATAACATGCTCCAAGCAAGAGATAAAGTTGTAAGAGACTTAAGATGTCAGCTCCAACAAGCACAAGCTAGAATGAAGACTGCTTATGACCAAAGGCGAGTTGAGAGAGAATTCGTTGTTGGTGATTGGGCCTATCTGCGGCTACAACCTTATCGGCAAACTTCGTTGGCTTTGAGACAGTCACATAAACTCTCCCTGCGTTTTTATGGGTCATACCGTGTGCTAGAACGAATTGGTTCGGTGGCTTATCGACTTGATCTCCCTCCTGGAAGTAATATTCATCCAGTTTTCCATGTGTCGATCCTTAAAAAATAGCTGGGTACAATTGATAAAATTGATTCTCCTCTTCCATTAGTATCAGAAACATCAGGTCACTTGCAACCTCAGCCTATAGCAATTCTAAATTCTCGCAGCAACGGGCGTAAACGTGAACTACTTATTCAGTGGCAGGGGCTCCAAATAACAGACGCTACTTGGGAGGATGAGTACCAACTTCGAAATAAATTTCCAGACTTTTTGTGTCCTTGAGGACAAGGACGATTCTAAGGGGGAGGAAATGTCATGTGCAGTAATTTTAATTTATTTATTTTAGATATTTGGTTTATTGAGTTAGTTCAAATAACTAGCAGTAGTGGGCTAGAGAGTGGGTAACGTGAGCAGTTTTTTTAGGACTTGTTGCTGTTTAATCTTTAAGTTGTGGAGTCTGTTAAAGATATAAATTTCCTTATTCTTGAGGAATAAAGCTATTAGATGAAAAACTTCCAAAAACTTGTCTTTATTTTCTGCTTTCCAAATTCTTCAAATTCTGCTCATATTTTGCCTTAGCAACATAGCTCGAGGGCGAGGTAGGGGGCGAGGGAGGGGACGGGATCGTGCCATTAACTTAGAACGTGACATGGCTCCACATTGATGCAGCTTATGCAGGAAGTGCTTGTATATGTCCCGAATTCCGACACCATTTGAATGGGGTTGAACTTGCAGACTCGATTAGTATGAACCCCCACAAATGGCTCCTCACCAACATGGACTACTGTTGTCTATGGATTAAAGAACCAAAGCTATTTGTGGATTCATTATCAACTACTCCTGAGTATCTGAGGAACAATGCAAGCGAATCAAAGAAGGTCATAGACTACAAAGATTGGCAAATAGCACTGAGCAGAAGATTCAGGGCCATCAAAGTTTGGGTGGTGATTCGAAGGCATGGCTTGGACAACCTCATGTTCCATATACGCAGCGATGTAAACTTGGCCAAGCGATTCGAGGCATATGTAGCCAAAGACCCCAGATTTGAGGTTGTGGTGCCGAGAAGGTTTGCACTGGTGTGCTTCAGACTGAGGCCCAAAGAAGAAGGGGAGGGCATAGAGCTGAACTCAAGGCTGCTAATGGTTGTTAATGGAAGTGGACGTTCATTCATAACTCATGCAGTGGTGGGTGGGATTTACATCATACGCTGTGCAATTGGCTCCACGTTGACTGAGACTAGGCATGTTGACGGTCTGTGGAAGCTCATTCAGGATAATGCTCAACTGGTACTGCAGGAGCTTGGTTTTGCACTGGAGGAAGCCTAGTAACATGATTAGGTACTCTGTTGGGACTAATGCATGTCTCTTTCCCATCTTATAAGGATATTGTTATGTATGGAAAGTAGGAAAATTCTACAGTGTCGTTGAAGTTATCCTTTCAATTTCGGCCGTTGGATGGAAGAGATTTAATATAAGCCATTCAAATGGTAAGTGGTAAAAAATAAATAAATAAATAAAATTCCCCAAGCTAAAACCGGCTACCTGCAGAACGCCCTCCCCCTCCCCCTCTCTTTCCTCTTTTCTCCATATCTCATCTCCCTCTCTTATCCATATTTATCTATGTATTTCATGCCCGTCTCTTCTCCATATTTGATTTGTGTATTTCAGGTGTTTTCGAATGTTTTCGGGTGTCCGTGTTTTTTGATATTTTCGTTATTTTCATGTATTTTCAGGTGTTTTTGGTTGTTTTCGGGTGTTTTTAGGTGTTTTCGGGCGAGAGATCCTACCTATTTTGGGTGCGAGATGCTACCTGTTTCGGGTGTGAAATCCTTCCTGCACAAGTGTCATCTTCCCGTCCTCCCCCTCTTTTCTCCATATCCCCCTCTATTGTCCATATTTCATATCTGTATTTTTGTTGTTTGTAAGTTTTTTTGGGTAAGAAATCCTAGCTATTTGGGGTGACAAATCCAATGTGCATGAGTGTCATATTCCCGTCCTCCCCCTCTCTTCTTCATATTTCATCTTTGGTTTAGGAGCTATAGGGCGGTGTTCTCGGGTGAGAAATCCTCTGATTTGAAGACTCAAATTAAAGACATAGCCAGAAAAAGAAGAAGAAGACCTAAAGTAGGAAGAAAAAGAAAATTGAAACCGGCTGAATTTTTTGCTAATCCAAAGCAGTTATGTTATAATTATTTGAGTAGTTCTATATTAAAAAAATAAAAAAAATAAAAAAAAAAAAGTATTAATGATGTGTTTTACAAAATTGTATCTATTATACCATATAATGTCATGCCCCAAACCCCACTCCAAGGGCATGATGGTCATTTCACACGTCAAGCCCAAAGGCTCAAAGTGGAAACGACACAAACAATCATATTTTAACTGAAAGTAACTAATTACCAAATACCTGTTCAGAGTAGCGGAACAAAATTCTAAAATCTTCAAACTTAACTTTAAAACTATGCATCCATCAACCAAAATCCATTATCCAAATAGATTGCAAACTCAAATAAATCAAGTGCTAACAAATTATCATAATCTCCAAATCTCAACTTCAAACTATCATAACAAATTTGTAAGTTCAAATCTAAATAGCTTCCCAAAAAAAACAACCAATTAAATCCAAATGAACATAAACTTATAGGCTAACAATGTCCAAAAATAACATCCTAAGCAAAATCCTAATGATAACCATTCCCCAACCTAGCCATCACTCCTCGCCCGAACTAAGGGTACCTGAAAAATTATCAACGAATAGGAATGAGCTCAAAGCCCAATAAGGAACATTAATGCAGTCTATGGATCAAACATTTCAAAGTCACTTGCAAAATAGGAGACATTATAACTAATTATTTTCATAAACCTTTGAGTCAGTTTTGCCAATACTTTCAAAACTTTTAACTGTACACTTTCAATCCTGATTCAAACATTTTCATATCAAATTCAATCAAAACATTCAAAACATTTATTTACTCTTGTCATCAACCATCAAATAATGCCCAGTTAGGTGGAACTTTTCAAATAGGTGGCTAGCCTCAAATTGCTCCTTTAAGGTGGACGGAACCAAACACTACTAGTGCTAGTAACCTCTAACCAAACCCCTAGAGGCTGGGGTCCAAATCATTTACATTCCCCACCAAGAAATGTAAAGGTCAACTATTATATCCCGTTGACAAGGGCCAAAAAGTCAAAAGTCAACTATTATATCCCGTTAACAAGGGCCAAACAAACCAGAGTCAAACACTTATTTCAATTATTCAAATTTGCAAAACATAATATCTCCACCATTCTCTTTTGTAAACAGAATACAAGGTTCTAACATACTTTTCATGTAAAACATATTTGA
>CM058154.1:14340882-14565882 GCA_030254885.1 Vitis rotundifolia | reverse complement strand
ACATGGAGAAGTAAAAAGCAGAATGTGGTAGCAAGGTCGTCTGCAGAATCAGAGTTTAAGGTCATTGCTCAAGGGTTGTGTGAACTACTTTGGTTGAAGATTATTCTAGATGATTTGAGAATCAAGTGGGATGATCCTATGAAGCTATCAATATTGCTCATAACCCTATACAACACGATAGGACAAAACATATTGAGATTGATAGGCATTTCATCAAAGAAAAATTGGAGGAAAGAGTAGTGTGTATGTCCTATGTTCCATCAGAACATCAATTAGCTGATATCCTAACAAAAGGGCTGAACAGTTCAATGTTTCACAATCTTGTATTCAAGATGGGAATGGAAGACATCTATTCCTCAGCTTGAGGGAGAGTGTCGAGCTATAAATAGGTTGTAATTGACCTGTAAATAGAATAGGAGAATTATTTTTCTATTATGTTAGTTTCCTATTTCTGTAAATAGATAGTTTTATGATTTAGGAATAAGTTAGTTTCGGAATAAATTAGTTTCCTATTATATCTCTTGTTTCCTATTTCTTCTCTTGTAATCTCCTATATAAACTGTGTGTATAGTCAATCTAAAATACAGAACTTATTATTTTTCATCCCATATTTCGTGTCAGCAAGGTCAAGTACTGAAGCAAATTTAATTCTCTAGCTCTGGGTATATGTGAACTAATATGGCTCAAATCCTTAATGCAAGAGTTGAAGATAGCTAACAACCATCCTATGGTACTCTATTGTCATAATAAAGCAGCTATTAACATAGCCCACAACCAGTTCAATATGACAAAACCAAGAATGTGGAGATAGATAGACATTCCATCAAAGAGAAACTTGAGAATGGCCTTGTTTGCATGATATATATCTCCTCTGATAAGCAACTAGTTGATGCTCTTACAGAAGGACTACCAAAACATAAATTCCAAGAAATAATAAGCAAGCTAGGAAAGAACAGTATCTATGATCCACCTTGAGGGATAGTGTTGAAGATCCTGGAATAGTCTTCCAGCTAGCCACCAAATTATTGAGAGAATCTCTAGTTGTCTTAATTTTTTCCCTTACCAAGATCTTGGTCAATTATTTCCTATTTCTTTCCATTTTATTTTTTTTTTCTTTTTTTGATAGGTAAATAGAGCATGTATTAGGAGCGCCTAGAAGCAACGAACACAATACACACGAAGTATACAATCAAAACACCCAAAAAACTGTTTCTTTCCAATTCTTCCCGATTTGTATAATATTTTCTTACTTCAGAATATCTTGTAATCATACTACCTTAATTTTCTTTGTATCTTTGCCTTTAGTCAAGCTAACTCGTGTATAAATAGGTTGTAATTATTCTCTAATTAATTGAAGAAGTGAGAACATAATTTGCAGCACAAAGCATTCCATAGATCCTAGTTTTAAGTAATAGTTTTTTAACAAAAGCATCACGAATTTACAAGAGCACAACAAGAAGCTAGATACCTTGCATGATGTAGATGTTTGTATTATTTAGGAAACAGTCACTTAATCACAGATATATCAACAGTACCATGGAAAATTAACAAAAAGAAAACACAAATTTTCAATATACAGAATTAATGATACTATTCCTAGCAAGCAAGATTGATGAAAATTATGCTTTGCTCTCCAAAATCCTGGAGAGTATAAGTTTCTATATCAACCAAAGTTATTTCATATTAAGCCAATTCGAAATACATACCAATTGGACTCTGGGTTGCACCTCTTTCAGTGGAGATCCAAACAGCGGGTCCTTGAACCTCTGGTTGGTCATCCTGCAAGATCATTCTAAAATATAAATACAAATACATAAGATTTCAAAATTAGAATACAAACTTACCCAGTGGCCAGACCAAGCAATTAAAGGATGCCTATTTGTTTGAGTTAATGATCTAGTAGTTTTATTATTTTCTTTAGCTATAGGTCTTTGGCTCAACTCAAGTACTGTGTGTAGTCTTCTTTTTGCCACTGCCTATATCTCATATTGACACAAAAATATAATGAGTCACAAAATAGCATTCACCTCACCAAAATAAATAAATAAATACAAATATAAATGAAGAAAATAAAAAATCAAGAGAAGCTCCTTGAGTATTGAGGCTTAAGTAGGAAGTTTAAGTCATTTAGGTTTCAACTTCAAGGTAGAGGCAATCTTGATGAACATAAGTTATGCCTAGAGGCTCACCATATGCATGAAATGTGTCATATACTAACCAAACATAAGAGGTTTTATCACAAAATGGGACTTAGAATTTCTTTTATGGATACTCTATTACATTTGACTTAATTTTCACTTATTTAATTATACTTCATTATACTTTTCACTAACACTTCATGTATTATAATTTAGCCCAAATTAAAATAATAATAATAATAATAACAACAACAACAACAATACCCTTTTAAACTTCATTAGCATTTAGGATGTGTTGATATATTAAGTTTAGTTGACAATTTTATTGCATTTCTTACTAACTAGGATGCAACATACTTTCTTGGGTCTCCTACATGTCAACTCTACTTTGGACTAATCTAGAGACGACTTTGGACAGTTTCAGTGTCAACAATATTCGAGGTATGTATGCATTTGAGGTTACTAACATTTATGGAATGGCTGCAATATGGTTTCTAAGCATGGATTAAGGAGAAAAGGCAGAAAAACAAAGTCAAGATTGCTTTTTTACATGGATCATTAGAATGCCCAATAGGGAGCATTCAAAGGTCCAGTCAGATTTTCAAACATCCCTTAGGGAACGTCCAAACATTCAACCCATTGTTCAAACACTCCTTACAGGCATTCAAATGATGAATGTATTTTTAGTTCAATTTCGTCCATACATTGTGTTTTCAAGGGTAATTTTGTAATATTAAAGGTTTAATTGTTTTCCAAAATTATTTCAAGCTTTTCTCAAGTATTAAAGGATTATTTTGTTGCAATTTGGGAATTGGAGAGAAGATAGCCATATGATAAGTTTGTTCCCACATCTCTCAAAGCTTTCAAGTTCCTTTTTGAAATTATGATTAGGATGCAACAAAAATCAAAGACTTCAATAAGGACTTCGATCGAACCAATAAGGAGCACAAGGGAGTATTACATTGAGAATGTGGAAAAGGAGTGTGAGTGTTGAAGGTATAAGACCCTAAGGAGTAGGTGCATCTAATCAAGAAAACTATGTACCATTTTCTTATATTTAGTAGATTATCCAACAGTTGAGAGACATCCATAGTTTTTCACACCTAGGGTTCTAGATCATTTTTCCACCTTATATCCTATGTTTGTTTGTGAGATCGATTTTTCATTTGCATGAGATTTATCAACTTTTAATCATAATTGAGATAACTATAAAGAAAATTAAAAAGTTGAGATTAATTGCTCGGACTATCTATTCACCCCCTCTAGGTAGTTTCTTATCAAGAAAAAGTTCTTTCAAGATGCTCAAGGGAATGTAATTATAGAAGACTGAAAATTTTATTTGCTTTAAAGCCTTCAAAGTCCTAAATATTTATTAACAAGCTGCTTATCAAACTCAAATTTGCCCTTATATGATAGAGAAATACAAGATCAAATAAATCTCAACCCAAGAACACTTTTAATCTTAATTGAAATCATGTGTCAGCCATCAGAACAAGGCTGTTGCATAACCAAAATTAGGAATCACAGTCATTGGTATAAGCAATATATGTATTCTTTTACACAATAATATACTTCCACACTCAAAAAACAAACATTCATTATCACTGATTCCCCAAGTGCGAAACTACAATCGTTGAGAAAATAGTCAATTAGGTGGTTTTTAGCAATTCTATTAAATAATATGAATCCACGGTCATCTAGGAAATCCAGCTCACCGTTAAAAGTCTTGTTTGCAAACCAAGAAAACAGAGAAAAAGGGGTGGAACTCAAGTAAAATGGTGCTAAATAATGAAAAAACCAAAATTCTAATTTCTTACAAGTTGGGACTTTCCATAGCGCCATTACCATAATCACCAAAGTATAAAAGAAACAATCCCATTCACCAAATACCTCAGATCACCCTTAAACCCCGCTAGCCAGCATAGAAAATCGAAAATTGGTCTATCAAATTGAAAATCCTAAGGTCCAAAATCTCGACATTTATCCTATAATTTCTCAGCAATCAGAATAAAAGAACCAATTCAAAATTTTAAGTTCCTAGAAATTAGGTGGTCCACAGTCATTGCCATAACCACCAAAGTATAAAAGAAACAATGCCATTCACTATATCCCTAAAATCACCGTTAAACCCAGTTTGGAAACCATTTTAAGAGAACATCTAAAGCTTACTCTTACAAAGATGAAAACCCTAAGTCTCAAAATCACAGTTTATCCTGCATTTTCTCAGCAAACAAACGGAACACTAAACATTAGAATTTCTTTTTCGTTTTTTTTTTTTTTTTTTACCTCCAATGAAAAAGTTGATAGTGCTGCAATGGCTTCTTCCACTGGAACCGCCATGAGACTTCTCTTCTTCAGTTCAAATCTACTAAATTAAACCATATTTTCAGCCAAATTCAAATGAAATCGTTGCATTTGAGATCTGCCAACAAGTTCTTTTTTTTTTTCCCTCACCTAATGGAGACGACTGGAGGGTGAACCCAAAAGCGGCGTCGTTTTGGAAATGTTGTCTGCTCCTTAAAAATCTTGAACCCTAAAACGGCATCGTTTTGGAGATGTTGTCCGTATCTTAAAATTCTCGTAGTTGTTACACTAGAGGGCTGAAGTTACTATATTGAACATTCGTTGTCAAAATTACATTTTTGGCCATATTGAATCATAACTTATGAAATAAGGATGCGAATGCATGAATTTTAATAAAATATTCAAGTACAAGATTTTAAAATTTGTTTGGTAACAATTTTAGAAACATTAGTAACAATTATTAAAAAAATAATTTTTAAAAATAAATGTTTTTTTGAAAATTCAAATAAAGAAAATAGTTTTTCACTTACTATTCATTTATATATAATATAAAATTCTTAAAGTATATATCACATTTTCAATTATTTATAAGAATATTTTATAAAAAGAAAAAATATTTTGATGGCTATTTTTGAAAATAATTTTATTTTTTAGAATAAAAAAATAAGAAATACATTTGAATATTAAAAAGTTGAAAACGGTTTTTTGTTTTTAAAAAAGAGAAAATAAATTATTTTTTTGAAACAACTTGAAGTCGTTTTGATTTATTTTCACTTATATTTTTTAAATAATTTTAAAAATATTAATTATACAAATATAAAAAATGATTATAAATAAAATATTGCATATTAAAATTATTTTAAAATATTAAAAATATTTAAAATTCCAAACAGATTTTTATTTTATAAAACATAAAAGGGTTGTTTTTAAAAATTATTTTCAAAAACTATTTTTTTGAATTTTTTAAGTTACATGATGAACTTGATGTTACAATTTAATTTTGCCAATCACATTTGAAATTTATGAAATAATATTTTCTTAAATGGAAAAAATCCAAAATCATAAAACATCGGATTCACTCTAATTAAAAAGGAAAGTTGAAGCAAGAGTAAAATCTACACCATCCCTTACATTTTTTTTTTTTTTTTTCCCTTTTTCCCCTTTTCATATTTTAATAGGGACACCAACCATTTCCTTTGTTTGGTAGCTTAGAAAATGCCGTGAGCATCATTTTTTTGGAAATAAAGTGGCATATATTATTTCTTCTTTTGCTTTAAGTCCAAGATTGAATTAGGTGTCTTCCAAGCGAAGATATTAAGCTATGAATAACCCACGTTGCTTTTGGAGAACACTATGAGCCAAGTAATTAAGAATTGTCTTGTAATTAACTATATTTATTTCTCTTTAGATGAGTTAGGGTGTGGTGTGCTTGAAATAATTTTGAACTTCTTTTAGGAGCAAAAGAAATAAAAGCAAAAATATTTACTTTTATTGTGCTATTCATTTTTTGATCAAAATAAAAGATTTTATTAAAAACTAGAATAATTTTTATATTTTTATAAAGTTAGTTATATAAAATTATAAGGGTCGTCCAAGAAGTTATTAGTTTTCTAAGTTTAAAAACATGTTTGAGAATTGTTCAGCAACATGTTTATCAGAGTTCTACTTCTAATATATCTTGGAAGGTCTTGCAGTAATTACTTGTTTTTAAAAATTAGCAAACTCATTATTAAATCTAATGCATTAAGTATTACTTGATTTAGAGTTTATTTGTTTGAAAAAAATAATTAAAAAAATATAATTATATACAAAAAAGAAATTAGCAAAATTATTCAAAATAAATATTGGTTTATAATTTTATAAGGGAGAACTGTGTTTTCATCTCAATTGGGTTGGATAATTAAGTTAAGGTCCTCCTATCACCCTTAATTGATTACAAGGATATGAGATGGTAACAGACACAAATACCCCTTTGATTCATTTTTGTCTTTTTTCTACCACTTTTTACATGTCATATCAACACATTCACTCTTATTTAACCATTTTTGGATTTTTCATTGATTTTTTTAAACTCTTTTATAAATAATTGAAAAATCAACATTATTTTATATTTTTAAATTATAAATAAACAAGAATTATATTGATGATTTAAAAACTATTTTGGAAAATACTTTCTAAAAAAATATTATTTTAAATAAATAAAAATTATCTTTTATATTTTAGAAGTAAATAATTTAATGATTAAAACACTATTTAAATAAATATATTTACTATTTTATTTTCTTTTATACTAAAAAGTATTTTAAACTTTTATTTTTCCTATTATAAAATAAAAAGTTTAAATTTTTTTAAAAAAAAAATTTCTTCATTTCTTATTTTAATAACTTTTTTGAAGATGACTTTTAGTAATAAGTTATATGAAATGTTGTAAATTTGTTTAATAAGGATTTTTTTTTAATGATTTGAATTAATTGAAAATTTATCAAAATAAGAAAAAGAAAAAGTAAAAGAAAGAAAAAGTATGGATGAAGAGTTTTTATTTTAAATATATAATTAAAATGTTTTCATATGACTTAAGTTTAGAAGTGAATTATATCTATATATATATAGTAGATATTGATTTTTTCTTAAATAAAAGTGTTAAGTTATATTACTCATTTTTATGAAAACAAGAAGTTAAAAATTGTATAGATTGTGTTTGAGTTTGATTTAAAAATATTTTTCTAGTTTTTATTTTTTATTTTTTTATTTTTATTTTCTATATGGTCTCTTTTTGAAAATACGTTTAATTAAAAAATGAAAACTATTTTTAAAAATGAAAATTGAAAACTTTGTTTAGTACTATTTTTTCATTTGAAAATAATAAAAAGACTCAAAAGAGTTTGACCCTAAGACATACACTTTATTTAACTCCCACATGGAAATTTCAATACTGTCTATAGTAATGATGTTTGGAGAAAAAAATTTGATCTTAAGTCATCCACCATTTTCTCAACCAAATTATTCGAAACATGATTAACACACTTACGTGAACACATAACTTAGAGGGATATGAAATTTGTGTCACTATACAAGGGTATTACACTAACTATACAATGAAAATGTACTAAGTGTACAAGGGTGTATAAGACTACCATTTGTGAAAGATTTCAATTGATTATGAACCACTCCATTTTATTTTCTTTGTTTCCCACATATTGTATACTCATGTCATACACTTTATTTAACTCTCACATAAAAATTTCAATATTTTCCCTGGTAATAATGTTTAGGGAAAAGAAATTGACCCTAAAAGTCATCCAATATTTTCTCAACCAAACAATTAGAAACATGGTTAAGACACTTACATGGAAACATGATTAACACACCTACATGGACACATAATTTAAGAAGGATATGAAATTTATACCACTGTACAAGGGTATTACATTAACTGTATAAGGGTATTACACTAACTATACAAGGAAAATTTATTAAGTATACAAGGGTGTCGATTTTGTATCACTCAATTCTTTTCCTTGTCACCCAAGGATTGTATACCCATGTCATACACTTTATTTAACTCCCATATGGAAATTTCAATGTTTTCCCCAATAATGTTATTTGGGGAAATTTTTTTGACCGTAAGCCATCCATCATTTTCTCAACCAAATGATTAAAAATATGCTTAACACATCTACATAGACACATAACTTAGGAGGGATATGAAATTTGCACCATTGTAGAATATTATACTAATTATACAAGGAAAATGTGTCAAGTGTACAAGGGTGTATAAGACTCTTAATAGATTTTGTACGATTTTTAAACAATTTGAGTTTGACATTAGAACGATTATCGATAGTTTTTATTTATTTTTTATTTTTTATTTTTATCAAACTATACCATTAAGACTAATGAGAAATGATGTACAACATATTTATTATTTTGCAAGTAAGAAACAAAAAAAGTATTTGCTAGATATTTAAAAAATATTTATTATATATTCTATAAGTTTGAAAAAAAAAAATTAATGATGTCTAATTTGCTAGTTAGAACAAATAAAGAATACTAATATTTTATGAAGTGTTTAAATTTTTTTTAATATATATGAGAAATAATGTAAGTTTGAAATAAAGAATAATATTTAAAAATTATTTACTTCAAAAATGCATTTGACAATAATAATTTTTAACCATTTATCTTTCATGTTCAATTTATCGGAGAAAAATGATTGGTAAATCATTCAATTTGGTCCCACTAATAAATATGTGAGAGAAAGGTGAAAAATCAAAGAGAGAATGAAAAAGGTAGGAGTGGCCGGTAGTTTTTTCATTTAATAGTAAAGGGTATTTTAGGGATTTTTTAAAGGCAAATCCTTCCTCTCAATTTCTACTATTTCATTGGGTTTTGAGTTTAATTATGGGTGATAAGAGGACTTTAACTTAATTGTCCATTCCAACTAGGGTGGAAACACAATTCTCCCATTTTATAATGTAACTGAATTCCTTAAAAATTAAGAAATTTTATGTATCAAGTATAATTTTATTTAGAATTTATTTGTCTAATAAAAACATTTAATTCAAAGGAAAATCATATTTAGAGATTTTTTTGTATAAATATTGGGTGGTTGAGAGAATAAAAAAAAAAAAAGATATCACATTCTACTTTATTTCTTTTTTATGATTTATTTTTATTTCTCTATATATTCCTTTTATTTTTAAAAACCGACAAGAACAACTTCTACTTGTTCTCTAAAAAATATTCTCTATTTTACTTTGTTTTTAAAAAATGTTTTAAGAAAACAAGAGTCAAACAGTCTTATCAATTTTTTAAAGTAATTTTTTATTTTTAAATCACATAGCCAAATAGGTCCAAACTTTTTTAAATCCAAAACTATTGTAAAAAAAAAAGGGGGAAAAAAATTAACTATTGGAAGAATCTTGTTTGAAAGGGCAAACCATAATGTGTGAACTTGCATGTTTCATGTGAGTCTTATTTGATGGTTAAACCAATTTTTTATTTAATACTTGTCTTTTATCTCATTTTTTGAGAAAGCATTTTGTATTCATCACTTATTTTGTTTTGTTTTAAAATAGAAAAGTGAAATAAGAAAATTAAAACACTAAGCCTATATTTGATTCTGAAAAATTTGAGGAAAAGAAAATAGAAAGGAAAATAAAAAAGTTTAAGTTAAAAATTATTTTTACTTGGTACTTCAAACTTACTTTAAGTTTTTTATATAAATATTAAATAATTTAAAAATGTATAAATTTACAACTAATTTTAATTATATTTTACTTTATTTTATTGTAGTTTTTATGATAAAACCAAATATAAGAAAATCATTAGTAGTAAAGGGCATTAAAAAGTCCACACACATTAGTATGCACTAACACTAGACATTCTTTCGCTCTAACCCTTTTAATAGTAAAAGGTCTTTTAGTCATTTTACCTTCTATACAGAATTCGCAGAGTGGAAGGTTTTCTGTAACTAAGGAGTGAAATGTTCCAAACTTAAGCAGTTTTTACATCCTATTTAGATGAATATGACCTAGGTGTAGATACCATAAAAAAAGTTTGATTAATACTAGATACTTTCCTTTTAAGTGAGACATGATTATTTTCAACAACAAAGAATATAGAGGTAGGAGTGATACGAAAAAAGATTGTCAACCAATATACCTAAGCAAACAAATGAATTATTCTTTCTAATAAAAACATTTTTATTAAAATAAATTGAATAATCCGATTTATTTAAACTAGAAAAAGAAATCAAGTTTTTTCTCAATTCAAGTACATAAAGAAAATCCTTAGTTCAAGATGTTTATTATTCTCTAAAACTAAGGTAACATCTCCAACCACTTACACAACTATCCTTATAGCACACACTAGAGTTAGGTACATATCTCCCTTATTTAATCTTGTCCTTAGTTGAAACCCCTATAAAGAATTATAGATATGGTCAATGGCCCCAAAATCTATATACCATGAATTGGTGGAATCCACCACTAAACACTATTTAACTAAAAGTGAATGAGACATATCTTCCATTTTCTTATGGTAGTCGGGACATTCTTTCTTCCAATGACATATCTTGCCACTAAAAAACCATTTGCCCTTTTCTTTGGTCTTTCCTTTCCCAGCCTTGGTTTTTTCTTATTTGGTTTTCTTGAAAGTAGTTATTATTATTATTATTATTATTATTATTATTATAGGAAGAACCTGAAGAATCTTTCACTTCCATGTGAACACCTCCAGCATCTTTGAGAATTCCCTCAACCATCTGGAGTTCCCTTATAAGTTTAGGTAAGTTCATCATTAACTTATTCATAGTGTAATTGAGCTTGAACTGCTTGAAGGAATCTGGTAAGGTCTCTAGGATCATATTGACCTATGTTTCCTTATCAATTTTAACTCCAAGGATCTCAATCTCATTTAGAGTGCAATCATATGAATCATATGATCTCTAATGGGAGTTATTTCTATCATTCTAAAGTTCATGATGTCCTTACGGCAGTTTACCTAGTTAGCTTACCCTTATCACCAAACATCTCTTGCAAACTTAAGAGAATCTCATAAGTAGTGACAATGCCCATGTGTTGTTGTTGCAACACATTATTGAAATACCTAAGTATAGTACAATAAGCCTTCTCATACACTTTTTGCCATTGAGAATGACCATTTTTCTCTACCTACGTGGAAAACTCATTAGGAATAGGTGGATCAAGCTCTTGAGTTACCTAGTTAAGTTGTTCTATTGTGAAAATTATGTTCATATTTATTTTCCAATCAACATAATTAGGTCTAATCAACTTATTATCAATGAGAATTTGTGTGATAAGGTTATAAGACATGATTCCTCTAACAAATGAGACATTCCATGTATTAATAAAGAAAACTAATCATTCAAGATAAGATGATAACAAAAATGTAGTACTTTCAAACTACATATATCTATGCAAGGTATTCTAGTATCATAAGAATCAAGCTTATTTTAGGCAGGTCATAACTCTTACTGCTAGGGTAAAGACCCTCTCTAATTAATCAATCCTACCTTAAACCTTAAAAGGTTATCTTAAATCATTTATAACATATCCTCATGTTCAGCCCTTAACACATGGAAGTGGAACCACTTCATGTCTAAGTTAAGTGTATAACCAAGATCCTTGACATCAATCTTATAAAGTGGAGAACACCATTTTTAGGATTGATCACTCCCACTACAAACATGTATAGTCTTGTCCTTTAAGGATAGTCAACATCCTTTGATTCTTTGGGTCACCCTATCTTTAGGATGGTGATGGGCCTAAAATCAAGTTAGGGTTGATCTTAGAGGCTATTGGTTTGCTTATAGCTCACTCCCACTTAATATTTTGAATAAGAGATTTGAGATGATTTTTGTAACCTTTTAAAAATAAATCATCCATCATGAGATTTTTCAATGTCCTTATTTATTACATGAATTGAGATTTCTATGTTAAGGGGAAATTAAATTCTTATTCCTTATCTTCGAACTTTCTTTTCCCAATCATAGTGTTTCTTCTCTCAAGATAGGAGATCTTGAAGAACCTAGTGCTAATCTCCTTCTCTCAGGGAGTGAGAGACTAGAAAACTTCCTATTTCCAAATATAGAAAAGTTCCAAAAGGAATTTGAAATCCCAATTAGCAACAACCAATTTCTTAAATAAAAAAAAAAATCTTCATGAAAATTTATTCTTTTAAGAAAATCTAAAATTACCATTTTAAAAAATAATTTCCCATCACATATGCAATATTACTAAAACATAAAAAAGAAATAAGATAATAGTGAATCCCATGGCCTTAGGGATTCTATTGCTTGTTTGATAACCAAATATTTGGATTTCATAAAATTTAAACATACTACACATACCTGCAATAAAAAATTAGGGTCAGTGGCTATTACAAAGGACCAAATAAAATTGCCAAATGAGTTGTTATCACTCATTTGAAAGAGCTTTAGGAGCGCTAGAAAAGCTTCAAGTGTTGGATGCAACTTCTAGCACTTAAAAGTTAAGATGCTTGAGACACTTGAGACGCTTGAATGCTAATCTTAATGCTTGAGCATTCCTACACAAGCCCAGATTTGGATGATTGATTCTACATCTCTAACCACCATTTTCTCCATGAAAATTGATTTCTTTAGCAAGAGAACATGCACAACTACCTCATGATTGCTTGGATTATTTACAAAATTTCCAAAGGTTACATAAAAAGATAAAAAAAAAAAAGGATTTTTATAAGAAAATTATTTATTCCATTGATTTGGAGTTTACAAATCAATCTATGAGTAAAAATCGGATTTTTACACAAAAACAAAAATCTTAGGCCTCTTATAAGGCTTATAACCCATCTAGAAAAAGACAAAAACAATCCTAACAACAAACATAATAACAATAAACAATTATTATATTGTTAGATCATAATATCATATGCACGTGAATTTATCCCTAAAACCATGGGATGAAATAAAATACCTTGCAAAACCAAGATTAACACACCTTAGAAAGGTTCTAACATGCAATTGCTAATCGATGACTTTGATACTAATTGTAGGGAATCCTAGATCTCTCCCTTCCCTATTCTAACTTTAGGAGCATGAAAAGCTTTCCTAGGCCTTTAAATCCTAGCAAAAGAAGCAACGTAATGAACTTTTCAAGAAAATGATGTAAATTAAGTGCTATAGAAAACTTTACCTTTGATTTGAATGTTCTCAAACGAAGTTTGTTTAGAGAATAATCATACCATAATCACTAGAAAATCTTATAGGCTCACGATCTTTCATTGTGAAGGCTCTGCCACAATCTTTGATACACAAAGGGTGGTTGTTTGGAAAGGTGGAGGCTAAGGCTCTATCACTTATCTCTAGATGGTAGAAGTCGACTAATTTAAAGCCTTAACCCCTAAAGGCATATTTATAGGGTTCTCTAAATGGGTTTAAGTGACTTAAGCCCACATAGGCTTAAGTCACTTAATTTAGCCCAAAATGAGTCCTAATGGATTAATTAACCCTATAGGGCCTTCTAATTAATCAATTAACCTAATCGAAAGATATTTTTTACTAACCCTTATGCAACATTTCAAAATTACCAAAATGCTTTTATGCACATAAGTGAACATAGAGCTAATACAACTTTCATAAACCATACCATCAAGGTATATGAGCTTGAGCAGGGACCATTTGGACTCATAGGACTGTATTAGTTCTTTCCAAATCTAATTCTGAAGTTAATTCAATATCCTATTATAGAGAACCAACAACACTTTATTATCTTATGTAAATAACAACGAGACACGTAATGCTCAAGTTTGTGACCTACTATCCATTACTGTTACTCTTCCCATGAACTAGTGTCTAAAGTTTAACAAGGTAAAAACTATCAACATTTCAAGAATACCTCTACTATCCTTAAGTTACAAATCTTCCTATTGTGTATTCAATTGACATATCTTAGTTCTCTAAGAGCTTATGTCAAGTTTTACTTAAGGAACCATGATGATCATAACATACATGAACATACCTTCTCAGGATCACTTAAGAGGACATTTTGCCTCAATTCCATAAGAAATCATGGTGCCTCAATTGAGAATACTTATTATTACTAGTTTCTATCAATAATGACCCAAATCATTGGGAATATATGATCACTTTAGGATCTCACTCGTAAGTTAAAGTCACTATTAACTTGGGCACAAGCTCAACATTCTCTCAAGGTTGAGAGATGATATAATGAAATAATTTGGTAAAGTCATGACTATTTGATGGTCTTAGGTCATGACTCACCATAGGTCTTGTTCAATATATAACCTTACATACTAGTGCAATTAACATAAGAAACATATCTTGATGGCCAAGACTAATCATTCCTCAAATTAGGAGGTAGTTGTTAGGGAACCCTAGATTACTCCTTTTCTATACCATGAATCATTAGGGTGCATGTAAATTTATCCTAAGCTCTCTAAATCTATAACATAGTGGAAACATGATGTTTAAAACCAAATATAATACCATAGATTTAGTGATTATCCTGTATTTTCTCAGTAACCAAATAGAACACTAAACATTATAATTTTATTTTTATTTTTTACTTCTAATGAGAAAGTTGATAGTGTTGCAATGACTTCTTTCATTAAAATCACCATATGACTTCTCTCCTTCAATTCAAATCCATTAAAATTAAACCATTTTTTCAGCCAAATTCAAATGAAATCATTGCATTTGAGATATGCCAACATGTTTCTCTTTTTTCCCTCACCTAATGGAGATGAATAGAGGGTGAACCCAAAAACGGTGTTGTTTTGGAAATTTTGTCTACCTCTTAAAATTTTTTAACTATAAAGTAGAGTCATTTTGGAGATGTTTGTATCTTAAAATTATCGCAATTGTTACACTAGAGGCCCAAAGTTACCATATTGGACATTCGTTTGTCAAAATTACTTTTTGGCAATATTGAATTATATTTATGAAAAAAATGTTTGATCCTCCTACAAGTAATCTAAACCTTGTATGGTGTGTACACACACACACACACACATACACATGCATACATACATACATACCTAAACAAGAATAAAAAGATGAGTTTATTGAAAATGCCGTCAGAAGATAATATCTTATACTTCTTATTCCCATGAATTTTTAGTTAAAAAAATTAAGCTTCGATGCTTTTAAATTGATCAACTATGGTGCATAATAATTTTAATAACATTTATTTCATTTGTAAAGCAATTAATTGATATGGATGAAATATATACTTATAATATCTAACAAATTTTGTGTATGACATAAATACTTACAATCTCCACGCACTTAGGGATGAGAATTTCACGGGGTTTTCGAATTACCCACCCCCACCAACCCCTATTAGGACGAATATGGGAGCATAGTAATCGGGGATGGGACGAGTTTGGATTTATTTTTTAAAACCTAGATCGGGTTTGGGGTGGAGGCGGGTTTTGTAATAATTTACCCTGCCCTGTATATAAAACTACAAATTTACCCTTTATATCCTAAAAAATACCAAAAAACTCCACCTATAGACATCTTTTTCCTTTTTCATTTATAGGGTTTCTCTCACCTAACATAGACATCCTCTTCTTAGTTCTCATACTTTTTTTTTTCTTGGATTGATTTTCCAAATTAAAAAATTTTCTAGCTTAGATTTTGAGTTGTTAGTTTCAAATCCATATTCATTTTTTTGATAATTTTTTTTTCATATTTATTTTCAAATATCATCACTAAAAACTCATTGAAAACCAAAAAATAACAAAAGAAGAGTTGGAGAGTGAGCAACAAAGAGAGAGATGCCAATGACAATGGCGCTTCGGAGGCTTTTATCATTCGTTGACAAGCCGATTCGTAACATCTTCAATGGCGGTTCTATATATTACATGGTTCTTTCTTTTTTATTTTTCCATTCGATGTTGAGAAAATACAGGAAAAAATGGAATATTGGAAGAAATTTTGATGATTTTAAATTTGTTTATTTATTTTCCTTTTCCTAAATTTTTTGAGCACCAGATTTGTTTGGAAGTGCCTATTTTGTTTCTCATGATCCATTTTTTGTTTTTGCTTCATTTTCCAAACAATGGAAGCAAGACTCGACCTAACCCAAAAATACATACTTGAGGCAGGACGAGGATTGGATTTTAATATATGTTTGGAAACGGAAATGGTAGTGCATACCTCGCCCCACCCTGAGTTTGGAATGGGGATGTAAAATAATTGCATTTTTTGGGATTGGTATGAGATAGAGGTGCCCCATCCCAAACCCGCCTTGTTGCCATTTCTACATGCACTCCATGTTCATGATTGAAGTCAATAAGAAACTCACTACAATAATAATAGAATACAAAACTTTTTAGACACATTTAAAAACATTACCTAAAAATATTACAATACATTTATGAATGCTGCATACACTACAAACTTTCTTAATAATGCTTAATTGAAAACATAATCAACAACAATAGATTCAAGTATATTGAATGATTATGAATCCAACATGACTTCCCGAATAGAAAATAGGATTAGCTATGTGAAGAACAAGAGATAATTATTAGCTATAAATGTCATGTTTCATAAAAGAGAAAATGTTATTAGAGTATTTTTATTATACCTCATATGCTTTATGTTTTTCTATCTTCGCTAAATTTTGTACAAATGAGGATACCTTGAATTTACTTGGTATTTTCTCCCTAAATATTCATGTTTTCATTACATGACCGGGAAGACCACATAGTGATCATAATGGTTTCTAACATGGAAACTGTCATTAATATACATATATGTAGTATGTAATGGACAAGTAGTTACAACCAAAATACACATCTTGTGATTATATATACCTTTCCATTATCTTTGGTAGTTTTTATTTATTCAAAATGGTAAAATATCAACATTTTCTTTAGGAATTTATACTTCAAATGATATGGAAGATGAATTTTTCTTCTATCCAATCAAGTTTTCTGTGAATAACTTGTCAGATGACAACATAATATTCATTTTTTGTTCTTTTCTTTCTCCTTACCTCTCAAAAGTTTTTCTCTTGAAGTAAGGAATAGTCATTTGAATATTTTGTATTTGGCCTCAATTTTAGAAAAAATATTTTTACAACTACTACTACTCCTACCATGACACAAATCAAATACTTGTCTTCAATTGTTCAAAAGTTTTATCCATATTCATTAAGGTCCAAGTATCAACCTAGTGATATGTTGGAACTTGATTAATAACATGATAATATAAGGCTTAACTACTAATATTTATACAAGTTAAAAGAAATTGTAACACTTACTTGCTTAAAAATATCTTTATGTAGAGGGATTTCCAATTATTCATTTTTCTTACTATATTCCTCAGTATCCCCCTTCATTCTCATCTCGTTTTGGTTAATTCCATCAATTTCCTCGTTTTGTATGACTCATTTTCACTTACAATAGGTTAATGAATATCTTACACATATTTTATTCAAAATCCTTAAAAACAAAATGAAATAATCAATGAGATTGCAAATTGTAGCTTACATTGGCTTTTACATAACCACCGAGTTCTTTCAATCTTCGTTTCATCTACAATACTTCATTATCTCCCATAAACACCAATTTGAGGAGAAAGTCAAGTAGATAGTGGTGGAAAATTCCGTTGCAACGATATATGCTCGTGATAAAATAGCTACATATATTTTAGAAGGACATATAGTTAGTTTGCAAAAGCTTTTATAAAAAATTCCAATTTCACTATAAGATAAATTATATAAAAAGACATTGCCATAAAAAATAATAAGCAACCGCAAATCCCACTTTATTTCTTTGTCTTAAACTCTTCGATTCCGTGCACAAAATAACACAAGTTCAACCCAATTCATCTTCTTTATTAATCTGATGTCTTCCACAAGATGTGAAAAAGAACGTTTGATAAATAGCTTCATTGTTGAGCATAATAATGCACCCAACACAAATATTACAAAACAAACTTTGAAATCATTCCCACTTTTTTTATCTTCCTTAATTTGATTTTTTGATATCACTTATGACAATTGTCTCCTTTTATCACAATATTTTTTACACAAATCATTCTTACTTCTGATATCTTTGTTCATGTCAATTTTTAACCCTCTTGTCTTGAATTCTATAATAAATTCAACATTAATCAATGACAATTTAATACAAGTATTATATACCTCCAACGTGTAAGAGTTTGAACACAAACTATTTACCAGCCAAAGACACAAGCCATGATTGATTTTAGTACATCGAAGTTGTGAGAGACTACCAAATTCAATCACTTCTATGGTCGCCTTTTGTTTTGGTTCTAATTCTTCAACAATTCTAAGCACTCGCTCGAGTGAGCATCGAATTTGAAGATATAACTAAAAAGATACATAAACATATTTAAATTAATATAATTTTCAACAAATATACAAGTAATGAAACTTTTTATTAATTACAAACACTTTTACTTTTGAAGTCATACCCTTTTGAAACAAATATTCTTTTGAATTTTCCTTTGACTTCACCATGAACCTTATTTTTCTAGTTTTGGAAGTGTGTTCCATTTCTTGCTCAAATTTTTCCTTAACTACATTAATTTACTACTTAGTTCAAATTTGAATTTAAAAAAACAATTATATTAGCCACAAAAATATTACTCCTTACATCATCATTTATTTTCACTCCTTTATCATCTTCTTTGATCATGCCTAATTGATTGTCACTACACAACAATTTCGAACAAATATAACTATAACAACAACATAATTAATAAATGATAATTTTTCACTATTTCTATTTTGTCGTATTAATAATGTATCCAAGCTTCGATAGGTTTCTTTGGATTTCTAAGAAATTCAATATCATCACACTTGCTCCTAAAAATTAAATTAAACCATTTAGTCAATTTTATAATATGATTTTAAATGCTATAAAATAACTTCCATTTTTATTTTCATTCTTTTATACTAAATATGTTATAGGCTTCATCATTTTTTTTAAATAGACTGATAACTTATTATCATTATTTCTTTCATATTAGTTCATTGTATAAATGACAAGAATCAATATGGTTACGAAAAAAAATGAAATCAAAATAATACATAATAAATGAAAAATAATTCCATCACCACACTATCTCAACAAAAATTTATCTCACATTTCAATAAATTTTCTATTAATATTTTACAAACAAACTGAAAAAATAAAGGTTAATCTTAAATGAAAAAAACACCCAAGAGGGGGGGGGGGGGGGGGGGGGGGGGGGGGGGGGTGAATTGAGTTTTTAAAAATCTTTTTGAACACAACAAATTTAAGCACAATAAAAGCAAATATAAAGAGATAAGAGTTAGAGAAATCAAACTCAAATTTTATTATGGTTTGATACTTCCTTGCCTACGTTCACTCTCCTCAAGCTCCTAACCGAGTGAGGGTTCCACTAACTTGAAGCTTCAACCAAGTTTCTAATCTCTTTTACACTTGGATTCCGACTCCAATGGGCTCTTACACAATCTCTTCAAGATTCAACTCACTTGAAGGTTTTAACACTCAATTTTACAAGAATGAAGTCCTCAACCTAGCTCAATGATAACTCAAATACAAATCAAAGCTAGGATGAATCACAAAGGTGCGCTAAAGGATATGCAAGTGAAGATTTAATGCACTAAGAAAGAAATGAGAGCCTTTAAGGCAAGAAGAAGTGGGCAGACAAATAAATATAGGTGTTCTCTTAGTCATAAATGAAGTGGAGCTCTCTATTTATAGGTTTCTAACCTTGGGAGCCAAGAAAAACAAAAAACAACCTCAATTGGTCGAGCTGGGGGTCGATTGGATCACTAGCTGTTGGAGCATTTAATGCTTTGGCAGGTTACTGTTGCTTCAACTGGACCTAGATCGAAGGTAGCCCGGGAAAGAGGATACCTCAATCGGGAAAGGATGGTTATTGGAAAAGAGAGAGTTTTTGTTAAGATAGAACTACTCAAATAATTACGACACAAGTGTCTTTGGATTCACAACAAATTCTACACTTTTAGTCTTATTTTTCTTCATGTTTCGTTGGAATATTGACTTTGGTTTTTTTACTTCTTTTTCATCATTTGTTATCAATTTGGGTTTTCTTCTTTTTCTTCTTCTAGGTTCATCTTCAATCCAAGTCTTAAACATCTGCTTCTTTGCAACCGAAAATGAGTCTTCCAGGTTCAACACCTTCTTCCTCGTAAAACTTATGTGCTGCTAGAAGGGAAGATGATTTTCTCACAGGAACACAATATAGAAGAGAACTAATACAAATGGAGGGATTTCTCACCAAAATAGAGAGATTTCTCACTGGAAAGATGGATGGATTTCTCATCAGAAATGGATAGAGGGATTTCTTACCAAAAATGGAACTCATACACCAGATAATTTCTCTCCCAAAATGCACCTCGTAAAATAAACGATTTCTCACCTGAAATGTAGCTTCTAAACCAAATACAAAATGTGAAATATGGAGAAGAGGGAGGAGGGGGATGGAAGATGCCCTTCTCTTTCTCACTCGTGTAGGTAGCAACCAACTATCTGTTTTGATTTTCAATATATATATACCAACGACTAATACTCTTAGGAGGCACGGTACCGCTTGTGGTACTATAGGATTTTCCAAGATTAAAAGGAAAACCAATATGGATGATATGGAAGAATGTTAATGGATCTATTTTAATTCTAAAAACTAATGGCATGAATTTTAAATTTCAATTAAACATGTGAAATGTGATAGATTGTAAGATATTGGTGGCCTATATTGTTAATGATTTATGCCTTTTTTTAATTTAATTTTAATATTTAAAGTGAATAAGAGTTTAATATGACTGTGTGCATGTAGACATTTAATGGAAATGGAATACAATGGTTTTTTTTTTTGTTTTTGTTTAAATAAAAATGCATGTTAAGACATAGTGAAAAGTGATAAATATAGTGATTGTTTTTTTTTTCTTTTTTTAAATAAGATGTGTGTAGGAATTTAATGAAAAGTTAGATTTTTTTTTTTAATTCTAATTTTTCGATAATTTGCATGATAGTGGAAAAGTTAGTTGTTAATTTTTTAGTTTTAGATCATTCTAGGGAAAAGTTAGTTTTTAATTTTAGTTTTAGGTAATTTTTGCTGATAATCAATAGTTAGATTTTTTTAATTTGTAGTTTTGGATAATCCTTGATGACATTGAAAAGTTAGGATCTTTAAATTTTAGTTCTGGATAATTTTGAATGGTAGTGGAAAAATTGAAATTTGAAAATTTTAGTTTTAAGTTGATTTTGTGTAAAATAAATTTCCTCGAATGTCAAATATTTAGTTTCATGATAATAACCTTTCTTGAGTGTAAATAAATTAGTTTTATGTTAATGTTATGATATTTAATTGTTATTAGTTAGTTTCATGTTGATTTCATGTTAAATAATTTTTTTGAAACGTCAAATATTTAGTTTCATGATAATAACTTTTCCTAAGTGGAAATAAATTAGTTTCATGTTAATATTCTGATTTTAATTGTTATTAGTTAGTTTTACATTGATTTTATATTAAATAATTTTTTTTTGGAATGACAATTAGTTAGTTGTATATTAAACATTTTTTCTTGAGTGTAAATAAATTAGTTTTATTTTAATATTATGATATTTAATTGTTATTAGTTACTTTTAGGATGATTCTATGTTGAATAAATTTTTCTCGAATGTGTATTAATTAGTTTCATGTTAAACACTTTTTCTTGAGTGTAAATAACTTAGTTCATGTTAATACTCTGTTACTAGTTAGTTTTTTGTTGATTTTATGTTAAATAATTTTTTTGAAATGTCCATTAGTTAGTTTCATGGTAAATATATTTTTTTCTTTTTTTTCTTTTTTCTTTTCTTGAGTGTAAATAAATCAATTTTATGTTAATATTATGTTATTTAATTGTTATTAGTCAATTTCATGCATGTTTTATGTTAAATAAATTTTCTAGAATGTCAAATATTTAGTTTGGTGATAATAATATTTCTTGAATGTTAGTAAGTATGTTTCATGTTAATTTTCTATTATTTGATTCTGTTATTGAATTTAAAGTTTTCACCTTTTATTAATTTTCTATTTTATGTCTTGATTGGGATTCATTAAATTCACTTGGTTCCTTTGCTTTCCTAAAATCATTTTTAAAAGTATTTAGACGATAAAAAGGCTTTGGAAAAAACATTCATTCTAGGTTTAGGGTAAAGAATCTCATTTTCTTTTAAAATATGCAACTCATTTATTCTAAGTTGCATTTTTCACTTTTTGGTTTTCCAAAACTTTGTTTTATTCACATAGGTTTGAACTTTTACACTCAAGCTAATGGGAGTATGTGGGTTAAGCTTATAAAGATTAAATGAGGACTTTATGGAACCCTTCTATGAAAGATTTTTTTTTTTTTCATAAAAAAACTCATCATTGCTATCACTTTGCTACTTGTTGTAATTATAACCTTTGATTTTTAGGTGTTATATACATGACTTATGTGATAATTAATGATTTCATATACTCTGGTTATTTTTGTTAAGCTATTTAGATACCATGCTTGATAGGATTTAGAATCACATTATTTGCCATTGTAATTTACTCTAACTTTCTTTATCTTATAGAAGCACTTTATAAATTACTCATGCTATCCAGGTACACTCTCTACCTTACATGTTTAAATTTTATGAATGTGTATGGTTGTGTGAACTATATCCATGTTTGATGTTGTTCTTAATTGCCTTGGTTTGTTTGATTTCTTTTGATGAGATGCATGCTATATATCTTTTTGTTTGATCTAACCCATTGTCTTATGATAACTCTTTAAGAAGCACCACATGCATGCTTGCTAACCTTGCTTTATTGTTGGTTAATCAATTAATTGCCACACTTCCCTCAGTCTAGCCAGTAGAAACCTTTCTAAGGCTTAGAAGGGTGCTACCTTTTGAGGTACCTTCCCAATAGGTAACCTGATCTTTGGATTTAGACTCGGGTTTTTCAAAAACACACTTTTCGAAAAATCAAAGACTCATTTTTCTTAGGGTTTTAGTTTCTTATTTTATTTTTCCTTAAGAAAAATAAAAATAAGTGGCGACTTAAGTTTTTTAAAAAGTATAGTTTTTCACTTAAGAAAGCGAACATTGCCAATCGAGTGGGAACACATGTGAAAAATGCAAGTCTACACCATGTTTCCTTACACGTTCTTGTACACTCAAGGTTCATCCTCATTTTCATCAAAGTCAAAGGTCTTGACTACCTAATCACAACTTTTGTTTTATGATCAGAATGCTTGCTTTGATCCATAAAATGGATTTGTGCAACTTGCATACCATATGCTCTTAGTCCTTTACTATGCAACTGTCTAGTTGCATCATATAGATGCTTTCATCAAGATTACCATTTAAGAATGCAGTCTTGACATCCATTTGCCATATCTCATAGTCGAGATATGTCATAATGGATAGAGTATTCTAATGGACTTGAGCATAGCTACCGGTGAGAAGGTTTGCTCCTGATCGAAACCAAGCTTCTAACTATAACCCTTTGCTACAAGTCTAGCTTTATAAGCCTCAAACTTTCCATCTACTCCCCTCTTTCTCTTATAGACCCACTTGCATCCTATGAGTTTTATACCTTTAGGTGCTTCTATAAGTTCTCGGACTTGGTTATAATACATGGATTCTAACTCTACATCCATAGCTTTTTTTCCAAAGATGGGGATATATATCGCTTGTTGCTTTATCATAGTGTGTGGGATCGATCTCATGTTCCTTTATAATGACCTTAAAAGACTCTCCCAAATACATGGATTGGTTTGATCGTGTAACGACTATCCCACTACGATGAGACATCGATGTATTAGAAATAGGAATTGTTGGTACGAGATCCATAGTGTTTTATGTTATTGTAGGAGTCTCATCTAATGGTCTCAAATCGACTTCACTCCTAGTCTTATTACTCGTCATGTAACCATCTTCCATAAATCTAGCATTTATACTCACAAACACTTTTTGATCTACTTCAATATAAAAGTATTATGCATTCGGTAAACATAACCATAACTAAAGAAATCATTAGTAAAGGTGATGAAATATTCATACCCTCAATATGCTTAGATATTAAAAAGTCCACACACATTAATATACACTGACTTTAGATATTCTTTGGCTTTAACCCCTTTAGTAGTAAATAGCCTCTTAGTCATTTTACCTTCTATACAAGATTCGTAGATTAAAAGGTCTTTTGGAACTAAGGACTGCAATGTTCTAAACTAAATCAGTTTTTGGATCTTGTTTAGATTAATATGACCTAGGTGTAGATGTCGTAGAAAAGTTTGATTAGTGCTAGGCACTGCCCTCTTAAGTGAGACATGGTTATTTTCAACAACAAATAATATAGAGGTAGGAGTGATATGAAAAAGATTGTCAACCAATATACTTGAGCAAGTAAATAAATCATTCTTTTTAATAAAAATATTTTTACTAAAATAAATTGAATAATCCAATTTATTTAAACTAGAAAAATTAATTATTTTCTAGACTTAGATACATAAAGACAATCTTTGAGTTCTAGATGTTTATTATTATCTAAAACTAGGGTAACATCTTCTACCACTTGCATAACTATCCTTGCAGCAAATGCCAAAGTTAGGTACATATCTCTCTCATTCAACCTTGTCCTTAGTTGAAAACCCCAAAAAGAATAATAGATATGGTCAATGGACCCAGATTCTATCTACCATGAATTGGTGAAATTCACCACTAAACACGATTCAACTAAAAGTGAATGAGGCATACCTTTTTTCTTCTGGTAGTCAAGGCATTCTTTCTTCTAATGGCCTTTCTTGCCACTAGTGAAACACTTGCCCTTTCCTATGCTCTCTCCCTTCTTAGCCTTGGCATTTTCTTATTTGGTTTTCTTGAAAGTATTCTTCTTCTTATTATTACGAGAAGAACTTGAAGAATCTTTCATTGTCATGTGAACACCTTTAGCATCTTTGAGAATCCCCTAAGGCATCTAAAGTTCCCTCATAAGTGCAGGTAAGCTCATCATTAACTTATTCATAGTGTAATTAAGCTTGAATTACTTGAAGGAATCCGATAAGGTCTCTAGGATCATATCAACCTGGGTTTCCCCAATGATTTCAACTCTAAGGAACTTTATCTCATTATAGAGTGCAATCATATGAATCATATAATCTTTAACGAGAGTTCCTTTTATCATCCTGGTGTTCATGATGGTCCTTAGGGCAGCTTGCACTTATCACTAAATATCTTTTCAGATTTAAGAGAATCTCATGGTTAGTGGCAATGCCTATATGTTGTTGTTGCAACACATTATTGAAAGACCTAAGTATAATAGAACGTGCCTTCTCACATGCTCTTTGCCTTTGGGAATGAGCTTCTTTTGCTTCTTGCACGAAAAACCCATTGGGAATGTGTAGAGCAAGCTCTTGAGTTACCTATTTAAGTTGTTTTGTAGTGAGCACTATGTCCATATTTCTTTTCCAATCAACATAATTAGGTTTAGTTAACTTATTATCAATGGGAATTAGTGTGATAGTGTTATAAGACATGATTCTTGTAACTAGTAAAACATTCTATGCATTAATAAAGGAAATTAAGCATTCAAGACAAGATAGTAATTAATTTAATAGAAGTTTAGTGCTCTGAAACTACATATATTTATGTAAGGTATCCTAGTATCATAAGAATCAAACTTACTTTAAGTAGGTCATGACTTATTACTAAGGTAGAGATCGTCTCTAATTAATCAATTCCTCCTTAAATCTTAAAAGGTTATTTTAAGACATTGATTAATATACCTTCGTGTTCAACCCTTAGCACATGCTAGTGGGATTACTTTAGGTGATTCAACCACTGAATGTCTAAGTTAAATGTATCACCAAGATCCTTGACATCAAATTTACAAAGTAAAGAGTTCCATCTTTAGGATTGATCACTCCCACTACAAACATGTATAGTCATGTCCTTTAAGGATAATCTATATCCCTTGATTCTTTGGGTCACCCCATTTTTAGGATGGTGATGGGCCCCAAATCAAGATGTTAGAGGCTATGGGCTTACTTATAGCCTACTCCTAGTTAATATTTTAAAAAAGAGAATTGAGAAAATTTTGGTAAACTTCTTAAAATAAATTATGCATCATGAGATTTTCCAATATCTTTATTTATTACTTGAATTAAGACTTCTGTGCTAAGAGGAAATTAAATTCATATTCTTTATCCTTGAACTTTCCTTTCCCAATCATAGTTCTTCTCTCAAGGTGGGAAATCCTGAAAAACTTTGTGCTAACTTCCTTCTCTCAAGGTGGGAGAGCTTGAAGGTCCACTTTAGGTGTTCTCTTTCTTTCAAGGAGCGTTTCCAAATATAAGAAGGTTCTAGAGGGAATTTGAAATCCCAATTAACAATAACCAATTCGTTAAATAAATAAATAAAGAACATAATTGTCATGAAAATTTATTCTTTTAAGAAAATCTAAAATTGCCAATTTTTTTTTTTTTTGATAAACATTTTAAAAAGTAAGTATCTATCACATATGTAATATTAATAAAACATAAAAAGTAAATAAGATAATAGTGAATCTCTTGGCCTTAAGGATCCTGTTGAATATTTGATAACTAAATATTTGGATTTCCAAAAATCCAAATATACCAAATGTACTTGCAATAAAAAAAATAGGATTAATGGCTTTTACAAAGGACCAAGATACCCTTAAAAACCCTAAAACTGCAAAATGAGCTATGATCTCTACTTGAAAGAGCTTTAGGAGCACTAGAAAAGCTTTGAGTGCTAAATATAACTTTTAACGCTTAAAAGCAACGCTTGAGCACTTGAGATGCTTGAGCGCTAATCTTGATGCTTGAGTATTCCAATAGAAACCCAAATTCCAACGACTGGTTTCTACATCTCCACTCACTATTTTCTCTATGGAAATTGATCTCTCCAACAAAGGAACATGTATAAAGAGATAAAAATATCCTTAATCCATTGATTTGGAGTTTACAAATCAATCTATGAATACAAATCAAATTTTTTCACAAAAACAAAAATCCTATGCCCTTTTATGGGGCTTACAATCCATTTAGAAAATGACAAAAACAATCCTAACAACCAACATAATAACAATGAACAATTATTATATTGTTAGATCACAATATCACATGCACATAAATTTATCCCTAGGGTCATGAGATGAATAAAATATAGTATAGAACCAAGGATGAAAATATCGGTAATCACGGATATATCGGTACTTTGATTTTATGGATAAATCGAATATATCGGCTGATATTTTGGAAAAAAATATCGATAAGCCTAAAATTGATCAAAATTTATAAAAATACAAAAAAAACTTGATAAAAATGTAATTAGAAGTATAATAGATATTTTAAAGTTCTTTTATTAAAGAATTTGATATATGTATAATATGATTTATCATATTTGATAATAATATCGTATGCATTGATAAAAATATGAATTTTATAAGTGTACATTTATTATTAAATTACATCAAATATTATTTCATAATAATATTATGATATTTGATTATAATATGTCTAACTTAAAAATCTATTAATATTAAAATTATGATGCATTTAATTCAATTGTATTAAATAATATAAAATAAATTATGACATATGTATAATTTTTTAATATTTAATTAATTCATTAATGATATTAAAAACACTATGAAGAAAATTATTATGATAATTTTTATATTTTTGGTAATCAATTAAAAGAAAATTTTCTATTTAATTATAAAATAATTATAATTAATTTGCTCTCTAAAATATTTTTTTAAAATTTTCTTTACATGATGACTTAAAATATATATTTTAAGTGCAATATATTTAACAAATGGCAAGCTTGCCCTAGTGGTCGGAGGTGTTGAACCCCAAACCTTTTGTTTGGGGTTCGAATCCCTTCAGCAGCATAAAAAATGGGGATTTTTGAGGGAGCGCTGTAGCGGCGACATTGTAGATCACTGTAGCGTGTTGACTCGCGTTGACCGACCGAAAAATCGCCGAAATATTGGCGATTTTCATTTTTTTTTGCATTATTTCGGCGATATATCGCCTGGAACCGATATATCGACGATTTTTTTTGCGATTTTTGCCGAAATTTCTCTCCTCCGATTTTTCTCCACAAAATATCCTGTCGACCCCTCCCAATACACGATATATTGACGATATATCGGCGATATATCCCGACATTTTCCTCCATGTGTAGAACCAAGATTAGCACCCCCCAGAAAGGTTTTAACATACAATTGCTAACCTATGGCTTTGATATTAGTTGTAAGAAATCCTAAATATCTCCATTCTTTATCCTAAAATAAGATTAGGAGCATGAAAAGCTTTTGTAGGCCTCTAATTCCTAACAGTAGAAGTAAAGTAACAAACTTTTCAAGAAAATGGTCTAAATTAAGTGTTATAGAAATTTTACCTTTGATTTGTATGTTCCAGAATCAATTCTATTAAGAGAAGAATCAGACTATAGTTGCTAGAAGTCGTGTAGGCTTACGATCTTCTACCGCGAATATTTTACCTCAATCCTTGGCACACGAATGGTGGGTGCTTGGAAGGATGGAGGTTAAAGATTTCTCCTTTATATTTGGATAGTGGAAGATGACTATGTTAGGATATTGAGTCTTGTTTGTATGTTGACAATTTTGTTCCTTTTAATTTTGGCCATAGAAGTCCTTTTAGATAGTGACTTTGCACTTCGTTGAAGATTAAGGGTTACTATTCATGTAATTGGGAAGTCATATGTATGTTTAAAAAGGTTTGAGTTGTGGCAAGTTAGACTCTTATGAGGAATAAAAATAATTAGTTTTGTTTTTGAATTTAAAATGCTTTAAATTAATTTTTTGAAAAAAGGCAGGATTGCTCAAGTAGCTTAAAACGCTCAAGTGCTCAAGTATTGAGGACCACTCAAGGGACCTGAAACGCTCAAGCATTGAAGATTGCTTAAGCACTCTACATCGCGCAAGTGCCCGAGGCACTCAAGCAGTCCTTTAGTTGGCTCGAGTGGTCATGCTCATTTTGTCGAGATTTTTACATGTAAATTTAATTTAGAACTCTTCCAAAATTGAAACTCTTCAGGTTGTTTGCCTATAAATACCTCATTATAACCCCTTGAGGGTAAAAGATCTTATTTTTTAAAAAAAATTTAGCAATCTTAAACTTCATACCTTTTTATCTCCACAATTAGTGTGAGAGTTTTCCACGTAAAACTCTTTATGCCTCATTGCATATTTTTATTATCTTACTTGCATTGCCTATTGTTGAATGAATTGATTATCCTTAACTTCTTGATGCAAATATTAAGTATAATATATAAATATTTATTTAAAATTTTTAAATACACTTATTATGTGGAGGGTTTCCACGTAAAACTCTTTATGCCTCATTGCATATTTTTTTTATCTTACTTACATTGCCTATTGTTGAATGAATTGATTATCTTTAACTTCTTGTACTGAAATATTGAGTATAATATATAAATATTTATTTAAAATTTTTAAATATATTATTGGACTTTGATTTATAGATATTGGTTTGTATATTCTAGACCATTTTTTTTCTTTAAAAAAAAAACACACACTAAAAACCCTTTTTTTATACATTAATAATTTGGAAAACTTTTTTAAAAATAAATACATAAGCCTTTCTTAAAATAAATCTAACTTTTTTTTTGTAATTTTCTTTTCAAAATTAATTTACAGTTTTTTTATTTAAATAAAGCTGTGAAATAATTTGTTTTTTTTTTTTTCAAAAATAAATCCGTAAGTCATTTTTAAAATATATCCGTGAAACTTAATTTTTTTTTTAAAATTATATTGGGATTGAAACATTTTTATAAATAGATTTTTAATTTTTTTAAAATAAAAAAGTTGTAAAAATCATTTTCAAATAAAAATTTGGATTGAAATACTTTTCGTAGATAAAATTGTAAAATTGTTGTAAAATTATAAAGTGAAAGGAGAAGAAAATAAGAAAGAGAAATTAGAATGTAGGAAGAGAATATAATTGATTTTCATTAAAGGTATCTCCCTTTTATAGGGAGTAACAAAGAGATATACATCAGTATGGATGATCATCCACAATTTCCCATAATCCGATAAATTCTCATATTTTATAACACTCTCCCTTGGATGATCATAAGAATATGCCTCATTAAAACCTTACTAGGAAAAACCCCATGGGAAAAAACTCTAGTGAAGGAAAAAGAGTACAATATTCTTTGGATTACTACAACTGCCTCGTTAAAAACCTTGCCAGTAAAACCCAATGGGACAAAACCTGGACGAAGGAAAAAAGAGTGCAGCGTAATGATATTCTTATCAATTAGCTCCCCCTCATGTTGACATGATTATGATTTCTTCAACATTTCAAATGGTAGATCTCTCAATCTTCGCATTCCAATGTCATACCTTAACTTTTTCAATGTAGTCCAAGGTAACGCCTTTGTGAATAGATCTGCTAGATTATTACATGACCGAATTTGTTAAACATCAATCTCTCTTTTCTTTTGGAGCTCATGAGTATAGAAGAATTTAGGGGAGATATGCTTAGTTCTGTCACTTTTTATGAATCCTCCTTTAATTTGTACAATACAAACAACATTATCTTCATGTAACTTGGTTGCATTGCCTCTGATGGAAGGTAGTTCACATGTTTCTTGAATATGTTGGATCATTGACCTTAGCCATACACATTCACTACTTACTTCATGAATTGCTAGTATTTCTGAATCATTTGATGATGAGGCCACCATTGTTTGTTTGACAGATCTCCATGAAATAGCAGTACCATTGCAATTAAACACATATTCTGTTTGTGACCTACCTTTGTGTGGATTTGAAAGATATCATGCATCTGCATATCCAAGCAATTGTTGCTTTGATTCCCTTGAGTAAAATAGACCCATACCAGTAGTTCTGCGAAGATAATGCAATAATGTTTGATGCCTTTCTAATGTCTTCGAGTTGGAACGAAACTGTATCTTGTTAATAAATTGATAGAAAAAACAATGTTTGGACGTATACAATTGGCAAGATACATAAGTGCACCAATAGCACTAAGATATGGTACTTCAGGACTAAGTAATTTTTCATCATTTTTCACAAGGACAAAATGGGTCATTTTTCACATCAAGTGATCAGACAACCATTGGAGAATTTAAAGGATGCGCTTTATCCATATAAAAACGCTTCAAAACTTTATTAATATATGTTGATTGATGTACTAAAACTCCATTTGGAAAATGCTCGATCGGCAGGCCGAGACAAAATTTTGTTTTTCCAAGATTTTTCATCTCAAATTTTCTTTTTTAAGTAATTTGTTATTCTTATGAGCTCTTCAGGAGTTCCAACAAGATTTAAGTCATCAATATACACTACAATAATTGCAAATCCGAGTTCTGATTTCTTAATGAAAATGCATGGGCATATAGGGTTATTCACATACCCTTATTCACTAAGGCGATTGTACCACATGCGTCCAGATTGCTTTAATCCATACAAGGATTGTTATAACTTGATTGAGTACATGCTATGAGGCTTTGTACAATTTGCTTCAGGCAATTTAAATCATTCGGGGATTTTCATGTATCTATCATTATCCATGGATCCATATAAATATGTTGTAATAACATTCATGAGACGCATATCTAGTCCTTCTGGGACTGCCAAACTAATTAAGAAATAATATGTGATTGCGTCCATGATAGGATAGAATGTTTCCTCATAGTTAATACCAGGTTTTTGCGAGAAACCTTGTGCTACTAATCGCATTTTATATTATGATCTCATCATTCTCATTGCATTTTCATACAAATACCCATTTGTACTCAACAGACTTTACATTTTCAGGTGTTTGGACTACAGGTCCAAAAACTTCTCATTTTGTTGATGAGTTTAACTTTGCCTGTATAACTTCTTTCCATTTTGGCCAATCATTTATATGTCGGCATTCTTCCACATTTTGTGGTTCGGGATCTTCATCATTTATGGAGGCCACTTGGAAAGTGAAAATAATATTATTTTGATCCCATTTTTCTCTCGTGTATACATAACTTACTAAGATTTCATAATTTTTAAGTACCTGTGCCTCTTTGGGGGCTTCTCGTTCAATATGTGCCTCTTCAAGGGCTTCTTGTTCAATATATGTGCCTCTTCAAGGGTTTTTTTTTTTTTTTCAATATGTGCCTCTTCAAGGGCTTTCTACATTATTTGTGCCTCTTCTGGGGCTATAGATTTATCAATTTTAAACTGATCAGTTATTTTTTATGGTCTTTTTTAGAGTGCCAAGTTTTTCTTGGGTTCTCCTCTTTTGGGGAGTTACATCCTTTGAGCCAACAAGTTTACCACGCTTCAGGCGTATCTTAGATTAATTTGTTAACTGTCCTATAGGGACATCAATCCATGCTGAAGTATTTGTAGCGGGGATATATGACTTTGTCACTTTCTTTGTATCAATGAATGCATCTAGTAATTGATTTGCAAGATTTTTCAAATGAATGATCTTTTAAACTTCTAGTTCACATTGATTTGTATGAGGATCAAGATGAGTCAAAGTCAATGCATTCCAAATAATTTCACGTTGTTTTTCTAGAATTGACTCTTCTCCCCCTAACGATGAGAAAATTGTCTCATTAAAATGATAATCTGCATAACATGTCATTCTACCTTTTAAGTGTATAAGTAGACTAGTCACTAAATAAAAACTTTTAGTTTTATAATGTACATCCATATGACCTTTTACCCCAGGAGACCAAGTTGGTCTTACAAAATTCTTCTGGATCTATTGTAAGTGTCATTCACATGGAATCAAATACTACTAGTGAAATAGTATAAGCTCTTTTAGAGCCTTTAATCAGGTTTCTATCACCTGATATAGTATTAAGATTGTTTGTCATCAATGTTGTGCAATTAATGAGACAAGAGTTTCATCAAATTAATAAGTCATAAAACATTGTCATAAAGACATCATCTTTATAGAGTTGAATAAATATTATCATTTCGAAAAAGTTAAAATCAATGGAAAAATATTGGTCATCAATGATAACTTAACTTAATAAGTTGTGTAAAAGCAATGAGAGCATATATAACACAATAAAACAAATATGAAAAGATAATTTAAAGTTATATATTTCGTAAGTATCTTATACATTTGATTTTGTAAGTGTGGAGCAATTTATACATGAAATAACTAGGAAATAATTCAATAATCAAACTAATTGTAGTGATGGATCAAGGTATGAGAGAGATCCATGTATCTTCAAGTATAAATAAAGAAAATAATTTAAATGATAAATAATAAAATGTGAAATAAACTATAAAAGATGAATAATAAACAATGTGTTCAAAGGTGATATCAAAATAAAAACGTAACGTTTAATCATAACAAACATTTCCATCACCAATTAGATGGTCAGTTTTCCTATTAGGATTCTCAAAGAAATCTGAAACATTTAACTGGGTTAAATCCACTTGACCATCACTATCAATGAAGTTCATTTCAACTTTCCTTCCTTTTATTGATGCTTGGTAAAGGTCGACCAAATGTTTGGGCGTATGACAGGTATGCGACCAATGCCCCTTCATACCACGTCTATAATAATTATTTTCATGGTTCTTAGGAAGTTTATATTGTAAACACTTTCCATTTTCTTGTTTTACCTTAGTATTATTCCACTTTTGGTGGTGCAATGAGGCTTTCATTTTATGAGAATTTAGTGAATTATTACTATAAGAACCATGATATCGGGGATTTCTTCCGCGACCATGACCACGTCCTAGTCATCGTCCATGAGTTTGGGACAATATTGCATTCACTTTAGGGAATGATTCAAATCTAGTTGGACGAGACTAGTGATTTCTCATCAAAAGCTCATTTTTTGTTAAACCTTCATGAAGATGATGACGAAGGAAAATCAGAGTTTTTGCGCGATCCTATAGGGATGCTTGATTTTCTTCTTTGATCATAACTCCAAGATTCATTGATAATTTTGTTTTGAATAACTTCTGGTTATACAAGAGAATTATAAATTGTATGTATAACTTTTGGTTATACAAGAGAATTAGAAATTGTATGCATAGCTTCTGGCTATGAAACAATTGTTAATAAAAATTGTTTTCCATAATTCTTGTTGTGAAAAATAAGTGAATACGAAATAAAAATTAAAGTCAATATTTTTTCATAACTTTGAGTTAGGATTATTTTGTCAAAACAATAAAATATTCAAATTTGTACATAGCTTTAGGCTATGAACTATTTTTTTTATTTTTTTATTTTATATAAATTTATATATAACTTCAGGTTATGAACTATTCATTGGGTAGATTTGTGCATAACTTCGAGCTATGAACTTTCATTATGTAGATTTGTACATAGCTTCAGGTTATGAATATTCATTTATTTATTTATTTTATAGCTTCTAGCTATAATATTGTTTGGTATAACTTTCGGTTATATTGTATAATTAAAAACAAATAATTAGGGATCATATACATAACTTCTAGTCATGTATTTATAATTTTTCAATTTTTCCCATAACTTCTGGTTATAGAGATTGCACATATTTTTCATAACTTCTGGTTATAGGGATTGCACATATTTTTCATAACTTCTGGTTATGAGTTTACCCTATAATTTATAATTTATCCCTTATGGGATTGTACATATTTATGAATTCAAATAAAATAAGTAAAAATAGAGAGTTAAAGGGTGATAAAATAGAAAATCATGATATAAGTTTATTACATATCTTTTTGTGAGAAAGAAGAGAGAAATTTCTCTCAAGGGAAGAACGTCTTTCTATTTCTCTAAAGAGAAAAACGTTTTTCTTATTTCTCTAAATAGAGAAAAATCTTTATATTTCTTTTGTAAAGACTATTCGTGCTGATAACGTGTTGTAAAATTATAAAGTGAAATGAGAAGAAAAAAAGAAAGAGAAATTAGAATGTAGGAAGAGAATATAATTGATTTTCATTAGAGGTATCTTTCTTTTATAGGGCATTACAAAGATGATCATCCACAAGTTCTTATAATCCGATAAATTCTCATATTTTATAACAAAAATCAATTTTTTTTTTTTAATAAAAAGTTGAACGAAATTTCCCTTTAGATAAACTTGTAAATTTTTAAAAGACAAAATCCATGTTTTAAATAAAGTTGTAGATAAACATCCTTTTTTTTTTTTTAATAATAAAAATCAAGAAAACTTCCCTTTTTTAGGTAAAGTTGTGATTTTTTTCTCTAATAATAAAGAAAAATTCTTTTTTTTTTTTTTAAAAAATCAAAATCTTGAAAATTCCTTTTTTTTTAAAAAAAAAAAAAAGAAAAAAAGAAAAAAAATCAATTTGAAATACTTTTTGTGAATAAAATTATGAAAATATATATATATTTTTAAAATTTTTTGATAAAAATATTTTCTAATGTTTTTTATTTTTATTTTCTTCTTTTTAATAAATTTGAAACCAATAGTTTTTTTTTTTTTGAATAGAAAATTTGGAAACATTTTTACAAAATCAAAATAATTCAGAAAGTTTGTTTAATAAAATTGAAAAACCTTTCCTTAAATAGAGAAATTATTTTTAATTTTTTTTTTTTATAAAATCAAATAAAAAAATTATTTTGGAAAATAAAAATGGGTTTGCATTATCTTTTGTAAATAATTTTGTGAAAGGTCATTTTCCCATAATTTCTTTTTTTAAAAAAACTAATAAAATTGAATTAGATTTTAATAGTTGTAAAGAAAATTATAAAAGTAGTCTTGTTTTCAATAAAAGTAACAAAAATCATTTTCTTTGCCAATAAAATTGAATTGAAATATATTTGTAGATAAATTTATAAAAGAATAATTTTTCTAAATTATTTGTAAAAATCACTTTTCTTAAATTATTAAGATTGTAAAAGTTATTTTTTTATTAAGTAATTAATTATCACAGTTCCTTTAACTTATTTATTAAAGGTTTTTTGAGGGTTAAAAGGATGCTTTCATGGTACATTCCCAATAAATTACAACTTTGTTTTTGTAGATATGTTTTTTTTTTACCTTTTCATAATATAATCAAGTGGGAATCCACATAAAAGAATGTAGGTCCACACTTATCAATTTTCTTTTCTATATTTTAATAAAGATGAGGATTTCTCCAATATTATGAGCTACTAAAGAAGATTAGAGGTTGCTGTATGTTAGGTTATATGGAGGAGAATGGACAGGTGGATGCTGTTGGATGTGTTGCTATAGCATCATAAATCTCCTCCAAATTCTTTCTAAGAGTTATTTTGAAGTTCAAAATAGGAGATAAAACTATTTTAGCAAATGAAAACAGAATGAGTTTCTTTCAATATGTTACAAGTTCTTGAGGATTTACAAATAGTTTCTAGGATACGGTGAGGAGACTTATTATTATTATTATTATAGTGCTTCATTTATGTAAAAAATATTGATTTAGATTTCATTTTATCAAAATTCTATAGTATTTATTAGGAGCATTTCATAAAGCAAAAATATTTCATTATGAATTGATATTAATGACATTGTTCAGAAAGGGAAAGAAATTTGAATATGACAGCTATTTCCAAATCGTATGAATGCAATGATTTTTGACATTTGGTAAATTTTATTTCGAATTGTTCTTGTGGATGATAATTAATTTGTAATTTTATCGTTAATATTGGTATTCGTCTTTTGCCAAAAAACCATTAACTTTTATTTAATTTTACTTCATTCATAACTATAAAGTTATGTTGAATTTAAATTCATATTAATAAAAATACAATTTATAAATAAAAAAGTTTTTTAAAACAAAATTAATTATTTTTTCCAGAAAGGGTTTTTATTTTATTTTTGAAAAATGTTTTAAAAACAAGTTCTTGAAATATATAATTGAATATAATATAAGATAAGATAAGAGATGAGATATTATATCTTATCTATGTTTAGTTAATGATAGGATAGAATGAGTTATCTTATTACTTATCCTATATTCAATCAAACATGAAATAAGATAAATGGTGAGATATATTATCCATCCACTTTTTTTTATCTCTTCTATATAAAATATGTTAATCCTATGTTAATATATGATATATATGGGATATACATATTTCATATGTATCATAAATTTATTTGTTTTTATCAATTTTTTTATATACTTATTTTGTAAAATAATTTTTTATTATAAATTAAATGTATGGTTAAAGAAAAACTAAAAAAAAAAAAAAAAATTTATAAACTAATATTAATATATAATATATTAATTAATTTTATATATTAAATAACATGATATAAAAAAAATTATTTATAAAGTTTAAATATTTTAATCATGAATATTATTAAACATAAGAGAAATTTCCAATTTTTAAATAGAAAATATTGAAATGTGATATAATTTTTGTTTTAAACATTAAAAATAATATATATTTCATATTATATATATTTTTTTATTTATTTCACAAATCAAATATAAACATAATGTAACATAGCATATCTTATTGGATATGCTAACTTAAAATATCATGTTCTATATATACATATTCAAGGATATCATATTCCATTGAAAATCATATCTTAAGATAGTTAATTCCTGTTAAGTGGGATATGATATTCTAGGATACGCATATCCTATTCTATCCTACCATATCCCACTAGACAAACATAACCCTTATGCATAAGAGGAATGCCATTAAAGAAATGATCAAGTTTAACCTTATTTATCGTTTTTGCCTTTTCTTTTTCACTACCCTGTTTTCCTCATTATTTTCTGTCTCATACTTTCCTGTCCTTTTCAGGTTTCACTATCAAAATAATAAAGCCTTAAATTAGACGATATAAAGAAATATAATACAATAAACCTTTACCAAATAATTGCTTATCATAATTAAGTTCAAATTTGAAAATTTTCATATGCTAATGTAGAAGTTAACCTTACAGTTACACTACAACTACCAATTTCAGGTATGATCTTGCGACATTGAAAAATGCAAGTGGTTGGCACAGGGCAGAGCTGCATGCAAAATGATGTTTTTGGTTCCTAAGGAAAGGGGAATATACAAGAAGAAATACCTGTTATTGCTGTGATGATGTGTCAACAGTGGCAGCAGTATCAATCATCTGCCTAGCCGATATCACCCTGTCCAGGGTTTCATCCGGGACTGCAATTCCAGAAGTCTCCATGTCTGCAACTATGGCTATGGCTGCATCAAGTTCCCCAAGATCCAGGCATAGAATGATTACTTCATTGTAAAGGGGACTGCAAGAGGAAAGAAGGAAACATCAAGACACAATTTTCTCAATGAAACCATCCTAGATTGGATTGATAAAAACCTACATGGTTTCAACCTCTTGAGAACTGATCTGAGCACAGAAATCAGGATACATTCAGCATAATTAATAAGCATTTGGTAACTTTATACCGTCTGCAAATTTCAAGTCCCCAAGTTGAGATTTACTAGCTTCAAAAGAGGCTACAGGTACTGCAGATCTTATCCCCACAATACTAATGGCAATATTCTAATTCTTGAGGATATTGAGAGATTTCACTTGCATATAAATAACCATTATGTAGCAGTTAAGGGAGCTTTTACTCATATTCTCAAGTAGAGAACCCAAGCACTATTGATACAATATGAGTGTAAGGGTGAAACAATGCCACTCGTTAAGGGGCTTATCAAAATTATGTGGCAGTTAAGGAAGCTAGTACTCATATTCTCAAGCAGAGAACCCAAGCACTATATGATACAATATGAGTGTTAAGGTGCAACAATGCCACTCTAAAAAGCTTGGGAATGGGTAACCTAAATGATGGTAATCCAGTGTCATAAAAGGCTGAGCCTACCCTCATTCAACACTAATTGGTTTTTAGATGAGATAGTCAAAGCCCAACCCAAGAATGAGGATTGATACCAACAAAATGGTCTGAACCAAGTCTTTAAACATTTTATAACAAGCAGCAACAACTCAATGTGTTACTCATGTTTAGTATGTTCTGGAATTCTTCCATTAGTATGTCTTTTCCAGAAATGCATTAGATATCATGATAGAAAACAAATTCTGAAACTAATATTAGAAAATACTCGGGTAATTCTAACATTGCTTGTTTGTTTTTAGCTGTCACCTCTGACAAGATTCAATATGAATTTTTTAAAATTTAAGTCATCTGCAATTATCATTTCAGAAGCTTAATCTTACCTCCCAAAGACGTAACCGAGCTTGTGCGTTGTCTGCAAGACTTTTAAGAAGGCTGAAGGGAGAGGAGCCCTTATAGCTGCTCGCAGTATCATAGCACAGTCTCCAATAGTTGGTGTCCCACCCAATTCTATTACCTGAAATGTAATTCAATATTTGATTTAGCTCAGAGGGAAAAAGATAAAAGGCAATTATTTTGGCTACAGCGAATATTCAGTATCAGGGTGATAGAAAAAAACAGATTCTTTTTGGTGCATTAGCTCAGAAGGAAAAAGATAAAAGGGAATTATTTTGGCAACAGCAAATATTCAGTATCAGGATGACCAAAGAAAACAGATTCTTTTTGGTGCAGTCTTTCTACAGAATCCTTAGGGAAGCCACATGATATATCAATATGTAAACGCAGCATGGAATGATAAATGCAACATTTCATTGTAGTGAAAGTTTCGAAGGTGTACATGGAGAACTCGAGGTTCGAAATGCAAAGATGTCAATAGATACATCAATTTTGGCACTGAATTTCAGTTTCAACAAAAATATCTAAAACTCAAGATGCAAGTAACAATTGAAACCTGGTGGAGTAGCAAAATAGAACAAGACATAACATTAAAAAGAAAAGTTTATGCCTACCAAGTGTTGCAGATTTAGAAAGTTCCTTTATCCATATGTATGACAATTCATTATCTTTCCTAACAATTTATAAAACAGAAGAATGAAATACAACAATAACCTGCTAAGGGTGTTTACCATATTGCTCATTCTATAATAAGTTCTTGAAACCTTTATTAGTATGGATTTTTGCTATAGTTTGACAACCACAGAATAAACAAACAAATGATAATAAAAATTGTTGTTTTTTTTTCCCAATAAGAAAATTTATATAGTGGAAAGAAAAAGTTGGTTATTCTTCAGCCAAAACTGAAAGAAATAATGAATATCAGCACTAACACAAGAAATGAGAGTCCCAAAACCCTCTTAACACTAGCAAGACACCAAAAACCCAAATAAACTGTAGGGAAGTAGGAGGTCCTTGACAAACATGTCTACAGAACAATGCTCCTCTCTTAGCCAGCCAACCTACTACGTAATTGGTGCACCTCCACATCCAAGAAAAGCAACAACCAATCTCTTTGTTGACATTTAAGATCTTCCAAATCCTTGTATCTCATCCCCATACTCCCCCTCCTGTCCCCAGAAACTCATGAGATGGTAATAAAAATTTTTCATATTCATTTTCATATATACATAAACATATAGTTTAGTAGCTTTTGGGATTACTAAATTATTATTTGGATGTACATGAGAACCTTGCAGAGACCTACCTGTTATACCATAAAATATGGCAGAATGTTTCTTCAAATTTACAATAGACAAAGCTTGTTTCCTGTGTGCAGTAATGGAAAAAAGGAACAAACGGAAACAGGAAAGGGAGAGGAGAGAAAACAAGGGTAATAAATACATCTTGTTTACCTAAGACAAAGCAAAAAATCTCAGGAACATCTTAAATTCATCAATTTAAGGAAGTTCAGCCAAATCAGTGTGTTAGAATTCAATGGGCTATGATATCCATCACAGACCCTATGTGTTAGAAGCGTGGGTAGCGGATTGTTGGGACTCTATGGGGGTTGTGGGGGGTTGGACTCCTTGTTTCTCTAGACCCTTTAACGATTGGGAGTTGGAGGAGGTGGAGAGACTCCTTTCGATCCTTCAAGGAAAGAGGCTTCGTGTTGGGCTGGAGGATAGAGTGTTGTGGAATGCTTCAAAGAAAGGGATTTTTTCTGTAAAGTCCCTTTACAATACTCTTGATTCTAGTGGTGCACTCTCGTTTCCTTGGAGCATCATCTGGAGCCCTTGTGTGCCTACAAAGGTGGGTTTTTTTTGCTTGGGAAGCTTCTTGGGGGAGGGTTCTAACCCAAGATCATCTCAAAAGGAGGGGCTGGATTTTAGCAAACAGGTGCTTCTTGTGTTGTGGTGAAGAGGAGACAATAAATCATATCCTTATTCACTGTCCCAAGGCGAGGGTGTTGTGGAATCTTGTGTTTTCGTTGTTTGGGGTTAATTGGGTCCTTCCGCTCATGGTTAGAGACACTCTCCTTGGTTGGTCCACTTCCTTTGTAGACAAGAAGCGTGGAAAGACTTGGCGGGCAGCTCCTCTCTATTTATTTTGGACGGTTTGGAAAGCAAGAAATAGGATAGTTTTTGATAATGAGGCTTTGTCTCTCCAAAGATTGAAAAATTCCTTTGTTTGTAATCTGTTCTCTTAGACTAAGTCTTGTTTAGATGGAGAACCCCGTACCTTAATTAACTTTGTTGATTGGTTGGGTTCTAGGTGAGGGCTGGTGAGTGCTTGTTTGTTGCGTTGTTTTCTTGAGGTTTCTCGTGTATACTCCCTGTATGCTTCGGGTTGCCTTTTTGCTCCCTTTTTCTAATATAATTTCTGTGGTTTTATCTATCAAAAAAAAAAAAATCCATCACAGACACCAGTTATTTGACACAGCAGCTCCCAAAGAATTGAACTTTGCTAAACAATGGTGAGGAATACTGATGTTGGTTTCAATTGGAAAGCAGGTTAGATATTCAACATCAGAAAAAAGTAAATGTTAATTTAGTAGTTTGTTGTTACATAGCTATTTCAAAATTTCAATTCTGACATGGGTTCTGTACTCAATATTAAAGAAAAGGAATAGCAAAATTAGGAGGTGCTTGTACAGTTCGAATATTTTAGATTTTAAGATAGCCTCTATATTTGTTCCACTGATATGACATGCCAATGGTCATCCATGAATGACAGACTAACAAGTTTAAAAAATTAGCTGAACTCCAGAAAAGAAGAATCAACTAAGCATATGCAATTCCAAGGAACCATAGTAATGGGGAGAAAAGGATAAATACAAACTAAACAGACCAATTGAACTAGGAGTAATTCATATAGATAAGGAAAGATGATGTATAATGTGAAATAATACTAGACTCAGAGATGCAGTAGGAAGTAAGCACAAGATACGCGAACATGCCTTCAGCATTACTTTGATTGCCAACTCAACTTCCCATTCCTGTGTCCAACTACAAGGAGGTCTGTTCTTCAGTTCTTTTTCCCAAGTCCAACCCCAAACATCAGCAATTGTGTACATGTCTGATACATCAAAAATTTTTCTCTCTCTCATCTCTTTAAATGCCTCATGTATGTCTAGAGGAAACCAGTCATCATCATCAGAGTCCTGCATCCATATGCAACAAATGTATTGAATTTCTGTTTTTGACAGAAAAAATGGTGATAGATTAACATCTCCAAAGTTGGAGAAAGAGGAAATGAAATGCACATGCCAAGTAACTCAAATGGAAATAAAAAAGCTGTGGCATTCTCATTTCAAGAGATTGTTAAAGATTTAGAAGAAATACCAAACCAAAAATAATTTATCCTTGATAACATCTTCACTTAAATGCACAAGCCAAGATGCAGGAAAATGGAAACCCAGGCCCTCCTTAACCGACAGGAGGCTGCCTTCAAAGATTTCGTTGTTGGTCAACAGTTGAGAATAAGGGCAGTTAGGTCACAATGAGATTGATTTAATGAAATTTAAGAGATAAGTGGAAGAGTATGTTTGCCACTAAAGGACAGAAAACTTCTGTTCTATATGATCAGGTGGGATGACAGTGAACATTAGATGAGCACATGACACACCACAACACCAAGACTGGTTTGAGCAATTATGGTCATGGCATGAATGGACAACTGCATTGGGGTTTTTTTTTCTTTCTTTTGTTTTGGTTGTTATAGATGTTGTCTTTTATATCATGCTTTTTGTGCTAAAAGTTGGGAATCATGCTCTAATTACGAAGTTTTTCAATCATGCTAGAGAGTGTGAGAAGGTGATGAATGCTTCTAGATCAAGTAGAATTTATTGGGAGTCTACAAAGATGTCTCTCTCTTCCTTCCTATGACTCAATATTGGCAAGATAACTCCATACAAATAAAACCTTACACCACACGGAAAAAAGGCCTAATAGGAAAAAAAATAAAATAAAATAAAATAAAATAATTATCCTTCTACCTCTGGCCCTTTGAGGCAAGTTCTTCCAAACACTGAAACCAGCTAGGAAAAAAATTTTCAATTGCATTATCAAAACACACAAATGAAACTATATTGTACTATTAATAACATTTTCAAGACAAAATGAAAACATGTTTCTTGATTCCTTTCTTGTCATACTCTGTTTTTTTGACAAACATAAATAATGGACACACAGACAATGTGCTTTAGGCATTGAACAAGCCTGTATATGCTGTGATAAAAGCAGTGGTATACAAAATGAATACACATCAATATGTATCTCTACATGAAAATGCAGGTTTTCTAGAAAAAACTTTAGTTCCTAATAGATTGCTTACACCATTTAACAAATTATATATGGAAGACAGCTTGGGAACAAATCCATGTATCCAATAAGAGCATTAAGTACTTTAAGATAGTAATATATACAACCGTGATAAACCTACATTGTTGTCTATGAGATGAACTTCTAGATTACAAGATTGCTTGTTTCACTTATTTTATAGCTTCTATGTAGTCTATTTATTTATTTATTATTATTTAAATCAAATTTACTTCCATTCATTATATTTTTGTGTATCATAGTGTATTGACCAACATTGTACTGGAGCACGATGATATCACCATCCTGATTGATGGTGCTGTCACTATTTTTAAACTTTTCAAGCATTATGGGCAAGTACCAATCCCCCTTGTATGCACAATGGCCTAAAAAGAAAAGAAGGGAAAAAAAGAAAGAAACCCCCACCTCCAAGATATTGCATTATGAAAATAAAACAAAATCAGGTACTCTACAAACAAAAGAACTGAGTTAAGAGTGTACAGAAGAATGTAGTTTGATCAGTTGAAACTTGCATGAACATATACTCCCATACCTCCATTGATGCGCGAGACAACTTTCTCCTTGATTTTCTCGTTGCAGGAGTAGTTTGATCAGAATCTTTTAATAGTTGGACTCCAATCATTTGAAGAGGCTTCGCAGCTTCAACTTCCTTGTCCTTGACTCTGTCTGCTACTTGGCTTTCAGTTGGCTCCACTTCCTCTTCCTCTTCATCAGCTTCATCATCTTCAACCTCTTTTGCAATATCCTCTCCAATATCAGCATCATCCATAACATCTGGAAGTTCTGAATTCTCCTTGTCCATAGGCTTTCCACGACCAACAGTCAAGTCCTCTCCAAGGAAGCGACGCTTCCAGAACTCTGTATTACCTTCTTGCAGCTTTATCCGTGAAAGTAATTCGTCTAGTTCTTCATCAACCTGCCAAACAGATAACACAATTTGATAATCAAAATTGAGAAATTACAACCAAGAAATTAATTACAGGCCTTCATAATTTGACACCACAAAAATTAAAACAATAGCAAAAACAAAAAACTGCCACACACATAAAGCAACATGAATCAGGGACTCAGTCATAAAGGAATGATTAACCTCTTCTTCCTCCTCCTCCACAGGAGGAACCCAAAGGGGACGACCACGTGATCGATTTATTCTCCTGGCCTTTTGCACCCGCTGGTAGAGCACATTTCTAGTTCCATCAGTAGGCAAACCTTGTGCTTCCAATTCTTCCTTCAGTTCGGATACTATCATTTTACTAGCTGCCTTGGGCTTTAAAGCATTTTGGTCAGGACCCTTAATTATTTTCCTCAGTCTCTCCTCTACTCTGATATAATCAGACTCTGATGCTTCCCCTAAGGCTGCAAGTCCTTCATTCCTTAATGTTTTCAAAAGCTTTCGATGGTACATCTTCCAATCCTCGAGACATCTTTGTTTGAAGGAAGTTTCCATTGGGTTTGAATAAATAAATCCAAGGGCATCAGGATCAAGAGGAGTTTTTCCTCTTCGTGGAACCCATCGCTTGCGATCACCTGTAAGCCCTCCCTCTGCAATGTACCTGGTTAATGTGCAAAGTTAGTAGTTATTCCAACAGAAAAATTAACATCAATTCCATTCAGTAGATCATTTCAAGCATGAGTTCCCAAAAATCACTGCACTAATGCTCAAAATATTTTTTTTGATTTAATTTCTCAAAATTTTTACCACAACAATTTTCAGAAATAAAGATTATTTATAAATTATTAGGGATAGAAGTGGAGAAGACAATATTTGTCCTGGAAGTTTTGGAAGACTACCAATAAATAAATAAATAAAAAATAAAAAATAAAAAGAACAAAAGAAAAGGAAAAAAGAAAAAGGCCCAATAAGATGCATAATTTCTTCACAATATTGTTACCTTGATGAATTTACAAAAGGGATAGCCCTATGTTAGAATTATGAGCAGAAGCATTGAACAAGATGCATGAGAAGAACTAAATATATGCATTCTGTTGGAGAATCTATGTGATTCTCTGACTTGCAGAAATCAATATACAACTGTAAGGATTTTGGTAAAATAGAGTAGTTTCTCAAGTGTAACACTTACCTAATTTTCATGTAATTAGTAAGGTTGTCCCCTGATTTTTGCGGATTGATAGGATGTCAAACTTTCCTTAAATAGGTTGTAGGTAATCTGTATATATATTTTTCCTTTGTAAAGGATTATTCAATATAGCAGAAAATAATTTTTTTTTTCTTCATGGTATCAGAGCTCTCACTTTTTGGGAGAAAATTTCTGCAAAATCCTACAACTTTTTTTGTTGAAAAAATTTTCTGATAAATTTGATTCTCTGAGAAATCCCTTCTAGCTGTCCATTATTCAGTCCTATCCATTATTCAGCCATGTCTGAAACATTTGAAATTTACCATATTGCTGTGATTACTGAAAACCAATCTATAGAGGTGCAACAAAACTCTCCAAAAGAGGAGTTGTAGAATATTTAATTATCGTATCGAATGAATGATAGAAACTACTTACAGTGGTCACAAGTGGAGAAGACTTTTCTAAAAGGAAAAAGGAAATTAAGTCATTTGATGGGAATTGAACCTGCTCAGAATGATCCTACATTTGTCAAAAGGGACGGGGAAGATTCAATGATTATGTCTTGGTTATGGAATTTGATGCTGCCTGAAGTAAGTGGGGCTTGTATGTTTCTAACAGCAGCAAGGGAGATTTGGGAAATAGTTCACCAAACCTATTCCAAGATGCAAGATACAGCCTTGATTTATGAAATCAAGACAAAAATAACAACCACCAAATAAGGTACTCTTTCAATCACTAAATACTATAATGTCATGAAAGGAATTTGGCTTGAATTGGATTATTATCAAAATTTTCAAATGTAGTGAAGATGTTGCTATGTTATTAAAGTTTGTAGAAAGGGAATTTCTTGCAGGACTTAATGTTAAGTTTGATCAAGTCCGAGTGTAAGTTTTAGGGAAAGAAACTCTACCCTCATTACAGGGTGTATTCTCAATGATCCAAGCCGAAGAAAGCCGAAAAGGTGTCAAGCTTGAATCACAACTCTTAGAAGGGTCTACCATGGTTTCCACAAAAACAAGTGAAGAAGGAATCAAGAGGGATGCTGAAAGACAAGGAAGAACAATCAAAACTGTTAAGAATGAGTCAACAAGGTTGTTCAACCGTTTAGGCGTTTGTCAGGGTTAAGGATTAATCTAAATAAGAGCACTCTCTCTGGAATCAACATTAGCCAAAGTTAAACAACCAGGTTGGCTTCTTTGTTTGATTGTGCAATCTCTGATTGACCTTTAAGGGACTTCCTTTAGTGGGGAACCCAAATTCAATTCCTTTTTGGGACCCTATGATGGATAGAGTCTCTAGGAGGTTGGACGGATGGAAAAGAGCCTTTTTGTCCTTAGGTGGTAGAATCACCCTAATTCAGTTATGTTTGTCACACATCTTGAACTACTTTCTTTCTCTTTTTAAGATTCTAGCCTTAGTTGCTTTAAGGATAGAGAAAATACAAAGAGATTTTCTTTGGTCGGGTTCGAGGGAGGGTAAAAGGGATCATTTGGTCAAGTGGGATTTAGTTTGTAAGCCTAAGGAGTTTGGTGGTTTAGGATTTGGGAAAATTTATCTAAGGAACCAAGCTTTATTAGGGAAATGGCTTTGGAGGTACCTAAGGAAAGTTCTACCCTTTGGCACTAGGTTATCTTGAGCATCTATGGGACTCCAACAATATAGTCAGATGGTTACATCGTTGCCCTTGGAAGGTCATTGCACATTTGCTCCACGTTTTTTCCACACACACTTGCTTTGTGGTGGGGGAGCAACCTTTTTGCTTACAATTTCCAAGACTGTTCGGAGTCACCACAACAAAAAACCTTCCTATTTCAGCTATCCTGGGTAATAACACTTCTTTGTCTTGGGATTTCACTTTTCGTTGCAATCTATTTGGTGTGGAGTTTGTGGATCTTGAAAGACTATTGTCTCTAATTTCCAGTGTTCATTTATCCCCTTTAGTTCCAGATGCAAAAGCTTGGGTTCCATCCTCTTTAGGAGCTTTCTCAGTAAACTCGTTCTTTCCAGCCTTATCCAATTTCTCAAATTCTATTCCTTTCTATCGTGTTAATTTTTTGTGGAAGACAAAAGTCTCTTCTAAAGTCAGGACCTTTGATTGGTTAGTGAAACATAAGAAGGTAAATACCAATGACATGCTACAATTAAGGAGGTCTTTCAAAGCCCTTAGCCTTGATTGGTGCATTCTTTGTAGGGGGAGTAATGAGACGATTGATCATCTCTTCTTGCACTGTCCAATCACTTTAGGTTTGTGACATACGATCTTTTCTTAGGCGGGGATGGATTGGGTTCAGCCAGGTAGTATTTGCGATATAATGGTGATCTCCTTCAAGTGTTTTGAGAATTCTAATAGAGGTAAGACTCTCTAGAGGATAGCGTGCCTCTCTTTGTTGTGGATTGTGTGGAGAAAGAGGAACGCTAGGATTTTCAAGGATACTTGGAGGACGCCAGAGTTGATGTGGGATTCTCTTCAGTTTTATGTTTCTTTTTAAGCTTACTGTATAGACATTTTTAAACCCTATCCTTTGAGTGTAATTCAACTCAACTGGTTATTGATTTGCACACCTTAGGGTTGGGTTTACAAGGTTTGGATTCATTATACGTGCATAGGCCTTTTGTCTTTTTGTATAACCCTTCATCTTAAGCGGAGGTTTTCTTAGTTTTTTTATCAAGTTTGCACATCTTGGGGAGGACTTCTCATCTTTCTCTTGTTTTTATATTTTAATACAATTGTTCATTTCTGATAAATAAATAAATAAAAAGCAACAATCAGCCTGAAATAGAAATTCTAGCCTTGGTTCTTGCTAATGCTCAGCCACTCCAAGTGTACTCTAGGAGACGGGTGTAGTCCAATTTGCAATTAGGTATGGAAACACCTACTATAAATGATCTAGATGTTCCCATAATACTTAAGAAGGGAACTAGAAATTGCGCTCAACATCTAATATCTCATTTTGTTTCTTTAGACAAACTATCTCCTCAATACAAGAGCTTTTTCACCCAAGTGGATTCTATTCAAATTCCTCAAACTCACCATGAGGCACTTAGGGATAAGAATTGGAAAAATGCCATGAATGAGGAAATGAAGGCGTTAAATAAAAATAAAACTTGGCAAATAGTGGACCTTCCAAAAGGAAAAAAGATTGTGGGGTGTAAATGATTATTTACAGTAAAATATAAAGTTGATGGGGTCTTTAAAAAGATATAAGACAAGATTAGTAACCAAGGGCTACACTCAAACTTATGGAGTTGATTATCAAGAAACTTTTGCACCTATGACAAAAATAATACTATGCATGTGCTCTTATCATTGGCAGTTAACTTTGGTTGGTGTTTACAACAATTTGATGTGAAAAATGCATTTTTGCATGGTGATTTGGAAAAAGAAGTGTATATGGAGGCACCATCAAGTTTTGACCAGTTATTTGACATGAATAAAGTTTGAAGGTAAAAGAAAGCTTTGTATGGGTTGAAACAATTTCCAAGAGCATAGTTTGGAAGATTTACTAAAGTAATGTTGAAGATGAAGTATAAACAAAGTCAAGGAGATCACATATTGTAAATACAACACTCGACTTCAAGGAGAGTTACAACATTGATTGTGTATGTTGATGATATAATTGTGAGAGGTAATGATCCAATGGAAATGCAATTACTTAAAGACCAGTTGGCCAAGGTATTTGAAGTGTAATAACTTGGAAAGCTCAAGTATTTCCTAGGAATTGAAGTAGCTCAATCAAAAGAAGGAATATTTGTATCACAACAAAAGTACGTACTTGATCTCCTCAAGGAATCTGGAATGTTAGGATGCAAGTCTATTGACACACCAATTGAATTAAATTACAAGCTAGGTGAGACTAGTGATGATACGCTAGTGGATTGAGGAAGATATGAAAGGTTAGTTGGCAAGTTAATTTACCTTTCGCACACACAACCAGATATAGCATATGTTGTGAGTGTGATAAGTCAATTCATGCATAACCCAAAGGATGTTCATTTTCAAGCTGCCTATAGTGTTCTCCAATTTCTCAAGAGTACCCCAAGGAAAGGAATTTTGTTTAAAGCATACTCGGATGTTAATTGGGTTGGGTTAGTTATGGATAGAAGGTCAACTTCAGGGTATTGCACATTACTTGGAGGAAATTTAGTAACTTGGAGAAGTAAGAAGTAGACTGTGGCGGCAAGGTTAAGTGTCGAGGCGAAGTTTAGAGCCATGGCTCATGGTATTTGTGAACTTTTGAGGTTGAAAATCATTCTTGATTATCTCAAAATTAAGTGGCAAGGACCAATGAAGTTGTACTATGACAATAAGTCGACCATCAACATTGCTCATAATCCGGTTCAACATGATTGAATCGAACATATTGAAGTCGATAGACACTTCATTAAGGAGAAGCTTGAGAGTGGATCAATATGTACACCATATGTCCCAACACATGGGCAATTGGTAGATATTTTAACCAAGGGATTGACTAGCTCTTCATTCCAAAAGGTTACAAGCAAGCTGGGAATGGATAATATCTATTCACCAACTTGACGGGGAGTGTTGGAGAATCTATGTGATTCTCTTACTTGCAAATATCAATATACAACTGTAGGGATTTTGGTAAAATAGAGTAGTTTCCTAATTGTAACACTTTCCTAATTTTCATGTAATTAGTCAGGTTGTCCCCTGATTTTTGCAGATTAATAGGATTCTGATAGGATGTCAAACTCTCCTTAAATAAGCTATAGGTAATCTGAATATATATTTTTCATGATATTACTGTTAGAGGGGGGGATTTTTAGCTAATGTGTGCAAATATCCAAGGTGTGATGGATGACATGGATATAAACCTCAATTTGTGAAGTTATTGATTTACACCCATCATATGCAGTGTGATGGATGACTTGGAGATAAACCTCAATGTGTTAAGTTTTTGACTTATACCCATTTTTTTTTTTTTTTTTTTGATAGGAAACAAACACATGTATATATTGATATTAAAAAAAAGTACAAAAGGAGGATGATGAATCCTCCCACCAAAGGTGAAACAAAACACAAAAAGATAACAAGACACTACACTATGTCAACTACACAAGCACCCTTGACTAGAGCGTCCCGTTGGGGCTACACACTGCTAGCCAATCTAGTTGTAATATGTTAAGGGGAATGCCCTTCAAAATCGCGGAACAAAAAGCCCATAGAGAAGCAAGGAAATGAATGGAGTCCCAAAGATTCTCTGAACTCCTAGCTTTGTCCTCAAATATCCTAGCATTTCTTTCCCGCCACACAACCCAAATTAAAGCAATGCACGCGTTTTGCCACAACACTAACCCTCTCTTGGACTTGCCAAAACCTTTATAATTGATGAACATCATGTCTGAAATGCTTCTTGGGGGAACCCAATCCATCTTGGTTAGCTGAAATAATCTGTGCCACAACCCCAGCAACACAGAATAATGAAGGAAGAGATGATCTGCCGATTCTCCTTACTCCATGCACAACTTACAAATGTCAGGGCTAAGAGCTTTGTGGGGTCTCCTCAATTGTGGCAAGTCATTAGTATTTACCTTCTTGTGTGCCACAAGCCAGATAAAGGCCTTAACTTTGAAAGGGACTTGAGATTTCCATACAAACTTAGTGGGGAAAAATGGAGATGAATCAGACATTTGGGACAAGGCTGTAAAGAAAGACTTGACTGTAAACAATCATGAAGACGATAAAGACCAAGATCTCGCATCTGAAGCGGAAGTGGATAAATGCATACAATCAAGAGAACGCATGAGGCGTTCTAGATCCTCTATCTCAAAAATCGGATACATTACGACGAAAATTAAAGTTCCATGAGAAAGGGCGGGCAGAACCAAGAATTGAAGATATAGGAATATTTTTATCCATGACTACTCTAAATAGTCTTGGATATAGGACTTTGAAGATCTGGTCCCCCCACCACAAATCTTCCCAAAAGCGAATTCTTTTCCCATCTCCTACGACAAACCGAGTATACTTGGAAAAATCCTGAAAGACTTGTGCAATGGCCTTCCAAGGACAACAATGTGTGTCCCGTAGATGGTAAGAATGACCTGATGCCACAGAGCTGTGTTCTTCCTAGGAACCTCCACAACCACTTCCCTAAAAGAGCACGATTCCTTAAAGGAATCTTCCCAAACCCTAAACCTCCTTTTACCCTCGACTTACACACTGTATCCCAACTAACAAGATGATCTCTTTTACCTTCCCCAACCCTTGACCAAAGAAAATCCTTTTGCATCCTCTCAACTTTTGCAGTCACTGAAGCGGGAATCTTAAACAGAGAAAGAAAGTAACTAAGGATGTAGGAAAGACATGAGTGTACAAGAGTTATCCTACCACCGAATGATAAGTAAGCCTTTTGCCACCCGTCTAATCTCCTAGAGACACTCTCAATCATCGGATCCTAAAATCCACTAGCAGTTGGATTCCCTCCCAAAGGAAGACCCAGATAAAGTATAGGTCAATCTGAAACCTTGCAGTCAAGCGACAAGGCTAACCTAGAGAGATGATTCTGATCAAGGCTGATGCCAAAAAGATTACTCTCGTCAAGATTGACCTTAAGCCCAAAAATTTGTCCGAACACTAACAATAAACTCTTAAGAGTTTGCAACTCTTCCGCACAAGAGTTAGCAAAGAGGATGGTATCATCTGCGAATTGCAGATGGGACACCCTGAATCTATCTCTACCTACTTTGAAGCCCTCCAGCATGCTTATTTCCTCAGCTTTCAACAACATTCTACTCAACACATCTGTAACAATAGTGAACAGGAAAGAGGATAAAGGGTCACCTTGCCTTAAACCTCTAGATACCTTGACCCACCCTTTAGCATTACCATTCACTAGAATAGCAAAAGAGACTGAAGACAGACAACCTCTCATCCAAATCCTCCATTTAGAACTAAAACCCTTCTTCTCCAACATGTGATCCAAAAAATCCCATTTCACATGGTCATACGCCTTTTCGAAGTTTATCTTGAAGACAACTCCTTCCTCCCCTGATCACCTTTTCTCGTCCACAATCTCATTGGCTATAAGAACTGCATCCAGAATTTGTCTCCCTTGAACAAAAGCACCTTGAGTAGAGTGGATGGTCTTGTGTAGTACTCCTCTCAATCGCCCTGACAAGACCTTTGCTATTACCTTATAAAGACAAGTGATTAGGCTGATAGGTCTAAAATCCGAAATCTTCTTTGACTGACTCTTTTTGGGCAAAAGAACTATGAAGGATGCATTAGTGTTTTGATTAATAATCCCGCTATTGTGAAACTGTGCAAACACCCTCACTAAGTCATCCTTGATCACATCCCAACATTCCTGAAACACTGCAATGGTGAAACCATCAGGCCCCGACGCCTTATCCTTATCTAACTGAAAAATGGCATTAAAGGTCTCTTCTTCTGAGAAAGGGGAATCCAGCCTAGAAGCACTCTCTTCAGATATAGGGGACCAATCAATACCTTCTACTCTCCAAGACTCTCCATTAAGACTCGAGTAAAGCTTTTTGAAATAGAGTAAAATCTCCTCTGTGATGCTCTCGGAATTGTCCAACACACCTCTTTCATTCTCCAAGGATTTGATGTAATTCCTATTTCGTCTCTCGTTAGCCACTTTGCGAAACAACTTTGAATTGCAATCCCCTTCCTTAACCCATTTCACCTTAGCTTTTTGTCTCCAATGAATTTCTTCCCTCAAAATTAATTCCTCTAGCTCCCCTTTACTTACAACTCTTTGAGCAAAAAGATCAAAAGAGAGAACCCCTTCCTGTTCAATGACATCAATGTCAGCTATTTCATCCAAGATGGTTTTTTTCCTTTCCTTAAGCATTCCAAAAATATTCTTATTCCAATCTTTCAATTTTGCCTTACAAATTGTAACTTTCTCATGAACTTGTGACCTTCCCATCCATTTCCTTCAAATTCTCTCCACCAACTACTAAAGCAGTCTTTGAAACTTGGATGTTGTAGCCACATATTCTCAAACCTAAACGGTGTTGGGCCCCACTTGAAAGGATTGGTATCCAAGACAATCGGCCAGTGATCTGATGTCCATCTAGGAAGAACTTCTTGAAGGCTTTGAGGGAAGGAAATCTCCCACTCATTTGACTGATACAGAAAAAGATCCAATTACCACCTCCTCACTGCTCATTTTTTTTGAGTCCCAAATGATCAAAATCCCTCCTGAAGCTCCACACGCTGGGAGAGCAGCCCACTCCTTATTCCTAACTGACCAGACACTACCTACAAACTTTCTGTCACACACCTCTCTTTTTATTTCCTGAAACATCACTACATCCAGATTCTGGAGCCGCAAAAAATCCTTAACCACCCTTCGCTTATTCCCAGATCCCAAACCCCTGATATTCCAGCTTATGATCTTCATAAAAACACCTCACTGACCCTATACCTCCATACCACCGCCAACAGATCTCAAATGTCTGTGGCCAATCTGTTCTTCCGTCTCGAATACACCTTAATATCCAAGGAGCTTAAGACCTCACATACTTTAGCCATTTTGCTGGGGGAAAGACCTTCTATTTGGAACCCACCCAACTGGGAGGACTCCGCGTCTCCTTGGCTAACTGTACCCAGAATAGGGGCCCCAGGAAGTGTGCTGGTTTTTGTCTTGACAGATTTAAAACTCTCAGACAAAAGATTCAAACTAGCCAGTTGGGACACTGCATCATCACGGTTAGGATTGCCAACAGACCCAAGACGAGAAGCCCCAACGTCATTTTTTATTGAAAAAATTTCAGATAACACTCGGTTTTTCGTAGGAAACTGGGACTGAATGGCTGAAGGGGAAAGATCGGGAACAGAAAGACTCGGGAATGGAGGAGCCAAGCCAAAGAAAGGGGAAAGGAAAGGCAGAGGTGGCTGAGAACAAAGGGGAGAAGATACCTCAAAATTTTCCACTACCATCATTCCACAGTGCCCCGCTGAGTTAAGCCCTTTTTCTCTGGTTGCGGAAAAAAAGGGATAAATTGTGACTGAAGAACCACTATGAGAACACCCCACAAAACCCTTAAAGCTTGCTCCGTCTTCTCCTTTAGCAAGATTGCTCATTTTCTCCTTCCCCTTTGATAGAGAAGGAGCCCTAAGAAGAATCCTTTGCTCCGCGTTTTCCTTCGTCGGCGTCTTTCCTTCCTCGGAACACCTTTCTCGAAACCCTGATGAACGGATTGGACTGGCATAGAAGCCATGATCCACCTGTGTTCCCGCTTCGGAAACATCTTCCATTGGAAGAGTATAGCTAACTGACAGCGATCTCTCAGTCATGAGTGGCTCGCTTCGACTTCGACCCCCTCGTCGGCATCCAGAACTTGAAGGAAGCAGACATTCCACAACTTCTTTGAACTGCACTTCATTGCGGAGCCCCTCTGATGAGTTACGAAGTCCTTGTAGCCTACCTTCACCTTCCCCTTTGCAAAAGGATCAGCTCTGTGTAAAGGGCCCTTCGCAGATCTGTCCTGATTGCCTCCCAACTTTTGGCCCAACGATTGAAACGAGCCTTTCCTAGAGACTTCCTTCTTCTAGCCCAAATCATTTTCAGTTTGTGGGCTGGGCTTACTCTAAGAATGGGCCCTTGTCATGTGTTTGGAGGCCCAAGGCCCATCCTCGAAATGTGGCTGGGCTATGTCCCCTCTAGCCTATACTCCTCCAGCCTGCCTTGGCCCATCAGATCCTACTCTCTGAATATTTGAATTCAAACTGAAAGACAGTGGAGGTTGGGACCAGCTGTTCCCCCCTGTCGTTCTATTCTTTCCACATGTCCTCCTGGGAGTATTCTCAGCCTTTTGACCAGCACTCCACTCTTTCGTTCTGCCAACTGCCCCATTTGAAGACCCTCCTCCAGCCGTTGATCTAGCTTCCTCAACCCTCTTCCTGCCATCTGTCCCCGTGTGAGCCTCAACCATTTGCCAAGTTGACTCACCCATCTCTCTGTTCTGCCTACCGTCTTCCTTCCCAGCCACTACGACTGAAACAATGAAATCCCAACCCCCATCTAACACCTCAATCAAAGCAAGAAGAACTGATCGTTATTTCATTACAACTCTCACCCTTGCTTTGCTTAGATCAAATAGTTTCAATGTTCGCCAATCGATCTCTGTCACCATCCCCCACTACTCCATAATTTTCTTCAAGTGAACCTCAAACCATAAGTGAAATGGTAAACCCCGTAAATCTATCCAACCTTCCCTGAATTTCCCCTCAACTTCTGAATTTTCCTTTGGCAACCATCTTCTCACCAAGACTATAATTCCACCCTTGATCCTAATGAACCTTGATTCGTGTAGTGAGAAAGCTGCCTCTAAGGTTTCTACAAAAAACAATCCTTTTCCTTCAGTGAATGGGACGATTGTCACCAGACCTTTATGCCCTAGCCTTCTTGCCATAGCCCGACCGACCTCATCCCATTTAACAGAACCATCGTGACATTTGCACACCACAACCCTCGCCCATCTCCCGACTGGAACAAGGCCACCACTCCTCGGTCCTTCTTCTTTGACTACATTCGCGAAGGACCATTGCAAGGGACCCACATGTTTGTGAAAAGTCCCTTCTTCCCTGGTCTGCCTTCCATTTTCGACAAAACTCGTGGAGGGACCACCAACATTGAATACAACACAGACTTTAAATGTTCCCAACCCCTGCCGTTCTCTCCCTTAGGTATTACCAGAAAAGTTGACTTCCTATTGGAGGCGAACTTTGATAATCTTAAAAACTGCCATGAACGTTGAAACAAACCTCCAATAAATGGACTCTGGTTTTTCTTCTAAATTTTCTGTTGAAACCCATTAAATTCTTCATCTCAATGGCCTTCGTCAATTGTTCTATCAACCAACTGACCTCTTCCTTCTCAAAGCCTAAGATGAAAACAGAGCCTTTACTGTGCTTTGTTAGTGAACACCAATTTCCTCCGACCTCACCCTCAAACCTAACCAAGAAGGTCTTCCTCTAAACAGAGACCTTCAACGTCCTTGCCATGTTCCCTCTTGGCCGACTTATACCATCATATGCAGTTTGTTAATGGATTTGGGGAGTTCCATTAGAGGCAAAGTGCTATGGAAATTTGCTTGTTTCATGTTGATATCGATTGTGTGGAGGGAAAGAAATGCTAAGATTTTCAAGGATAAGTGGAGGACTTTAGAGACTATGAAATCCAATTCATTCCTATTCATCCTTTTAGGCCTCTTGTTCCACAATGTTAAGGGCATTCCTCTCAATGTTATTCAACTTGATTGACATTTGATGTGCAAACCATGAGGGTATAGAGAGGAGAGGAGATTTTTTTTTATTTCTATTCGAAGGAGCTATGTTAATAGTCTTGGAGGGATGAGAGTTTTATGTTGTATATTCTCATATGGTTATTTCTATATGGATGTCTAGGTCTTTTTAGGTTTTTTTTTTTTTTTTTTTTTGGTAAATTTGGGAGGATTCCTCATCCTTCTCATGTACTTGATTTACCCAATTCTAGTATACTTTGCAAGATGGTTCAATAATTGGGAACTTGAGGGAGTAGAGGTCCTTTCATAGAAATTGCATAAAATTCCAGTTAGAAGCAATGAGGATAGGACAATCTATAAGGAAACCAAATGTGGCAAGTTCTCTATTAAATCTCTCCATGCTTCCTTAGCCGAGAGAGGTAGTGAGCCTGTCTTTGCAAACATGGTTTGGAATCCATGGATACCAACAAAGGTAGGCTTCTTTGCATGAGCCGTCTAGGGATGAGCTCTAATGTTAGATTAGCTCAAAGTGAGAGGTTGGATCATACCGAATAGAGGTCACAATATAAAGGTGATGGAGCATTGGCTGATCATTTACTTCTTCATTGTTCCAGAGCAAGAATTTTGTGACAGCTGGTTTATTCTTTATTTGGGCGACACATTCTGTAGTTAGAGGGAATCTCTTTAGTTGGCACAACTCATTCTAGGGGAAGAAGTGGAAGAAAGCTTGAAGGGCTGCTCCTTTGTGCTTGCTTTAGACTTTATGGAAGGAAAAGAATGGGAGGTCATTTAACAATGCTAAACAACAAGATGAAGTAATCAAATCTCATTTTATGTCTATTTCTTTGGAATGGGTTAGAGGCTATATGATAGGCTTTATTGATTGATTGAGCTCTAAGTAAGGAAAGGGAGCTTTTCTTTTTTCTTTTTTTTGGCTAACCTTTAGGCACATATTTTATACATTGCTTACCTTGGTCCATCCCTTCTTAGGTACTATTAGCATTTTTTTTATTGCCTATAAAAAATGAATAAATAAATAATTTGACGTGACAATGAATTAGTAGATGACCTATACTCTAGTTGTACCTCTTCCACATTGTGTACCAATTGGTGAGATAGCTTTTTTTAGTCCTTTCCATTTGAAGGTTCTCTTTGTATTCACTTTCCCATGTGCCAACAAACAAGCAAATTTCTTTACTTTGTGCGGAACCTTGGCCGTCTCTACACTATACATGATGGGGTTCCTACTAGATCCTCAAAGATAGCTCCTCTTTATTTGTAATTTTTCCTTCTTTAATTTCATAGTTTGAAGGTAATTACAGAGGCATGCTCTCCAAGGTACTGGAAGTGGTAGATTAGTAATGAACCTAGTCTTCAGCATTTTTGAAGAAGCTCAAAAGGTAAAAGATGTCATAGAAAAACGAGGAGAGGATTAAAATAAGTTCAAAGAAAAATATAAGGAGAATGTATATTTTAATAGCCACAGTTCATGTCTAAGAATAAGACAGGTGTTTTCCAGTAAGAAAATAAATGAATGAAACTGTAACATGCTGATCATTAATAGTAACCAAATTTACACACCTTGCTATGTAATCAATCTCATATCCAAGTTCAGCTTCTTCTTGTAAAGGTTCAATCCATGAGCTAACTAATGTACGGTATTTTCTGCTCAAAATCATGGCTCTTGGTGGAATTGGTTGGTTATCTTTGGCCATGGCTTCTAAAGCTTCTAGTAACTCAACAATCCTTCCTAATTTCAAACATCACACCAAAAGTGAGGTCCCACCAAATAGATTCAAAATATTGATCAAAAGCTGTGAGTAGTTGTTTAATCTCAAAAGATGATGCATAATGTAGCCATGGACACTAATAAACCTAAAGGATTTACAATAGACAACACTAAGAGGATATTTGAAAGCATTGCTATTATCTAATAACACGTGTTTCAAATTAAGTCTGCAGAACAAATAAAATAATAATAAAAAAATAAAAACATAAATAATAAATAAATAAATAACAGCCATTTAAATCACAAATTAGAGTGATTATAAACTAAAATGGCAATTACAAGTGAATTATACAAAATTTAGAAAAAGATATTCATGCGTTTTTTATTTTTTTTACTTTTGACTTCAGTGATTGTCATTTAAAAACTTCATATCTATTAAAGCTAGTAAATGAAAAGTTGCTTATGGAGAACTAAATATTGGTTTTGTCGGCCATGTTGTTTAAGCTTGTTCACTGCCCTAAAGAAGCCAAACAAAGCTCAACTGCCAAAAATCCAGACTCAAGCAACATTGAAAACACCTTGGCATGTTGTAAACGACTAATTTCATTCCCACCACCGCCCCCCCCCCCCCCCCACACCCCCCCCCCCCCCCTTCCCCCCCCCCCCCCCCCCCCCCCCCCCCCCCCTTCCCCCCCCCTTTATAATAGGAAACAAAGAATTTTTTAAACTATGAGAAAAAGGATAGAGGAAGGATGAGTGATCCTCCAAGTCATAGAAAAGGAAAAACATAAACAAGGAATGTGCTCATCTTCTTTGCTGTAGGTCAGTCCTTTACTAGTCCATCTTGGAATTTCAATTTTCATCAAAACTTCTGATTTGAAGATTGAGAAATTGACCAGCCTCCTCTCTTCCATAGGCCATGTGTAAGTATCTTCTTTCTTTACAGATGAAAGGATTTGGTCATTGACTTCCCCAGGAGTTTTCACCGTCAACTCTTTTTACAAAGTTCTCTCAGCTGCTCCCCTCTCCCTATCTTTACCTCTTTTGCTCCTACTAATTTAGTTTGGAACTCAAAAGCTCTACCAAAGGTTAAGGCCTTTACTTGGCTTGTGGCTAAGAAGAGTGTTAATACCAACGATATGCTTCAATTGAGGCGGCCTTACAAACCTCTTAGTCCACATCACTGTAGTATGTGTATGAAGAGTAGAGAATTGGCCAATTGTCTCTTTCTTCATTCCAAAAGGGAAGGTTCTTTAGCAGGTGGTTGTTTTATCCTTGATATGAATTATCTGGTTGGAGAGGATTTTCAAAGATGGATGGAGATCTATGGATGCCATTTGGGACTTGATTTACTTTTAACCTTCCTTTTGGGCCTTAGTCACCGAGTTAACCTTCCCTTTGTTTCTTTTATGTTTGATTGGAAGAGTGTTTGTTTCTCAAACAGGTTGATGAAGAAAGTGTTGATTGGTTGGTGTCCCCCCTCCAATAGGTTTGGTGAAGTAAAAACTTTGATAGATGTTCCTTGGGTAACCCTAGTCAGATGGGTATTGGAGGCATGATTAGAGATGACTCTAGTACAGTGTTGAGTCTCTTCTATAAGCAGGAAGGAGTGGGATTAGCTATAAAGGCAAAGATATTGGCATTGTTAGAGGGTCTTTTGCAGGCTACTATGTTTCTGTTTTTTGTACCCTGGTTTTTACTTGTAAGGTTGGGTTAGTTCTTGTGGGGCTTGACACTTGGTTACTTTAAAACTTCTTTTTGTACATCCTTGCTCTTCCATCTTGTATTTATCTTTTCAGATAAATGAAGTTGTCCTACCAGGTTAGTCCTTCGGTTCAAAAATCAAATAAAAAATACATATAATTTTGTGGCTGAAGCTATCTACCAGGTTATCCAAGATTTCATCCAGTTTGTTCATTAACATATATAATTTGGTTCTGGAGAGATTTACAGCAAAGAGATCAATATCTTCAGCTTCAACTTCCTATTTCAAGAGAGTAGAGACAACCCTATTCCCCTTGTTCTTGAGCAAACCTCTTCAACTTTTTCTTGGAATCTTTCATTTCTTCATAATTTTTAAGTTGGGAAATTAATCATCTATCAATTGTCATGCATTGTTGAACTGTATTTATCCATCCCTATTGATCCCTAATGAGAAGGTATGATCTCCAAATCCTTTTTTCCTAGCTTTTATTAACAGTGAGTACCTCATATTACTCCGTCAAGCTAGTTCTATAAAGGAGTCCAAAGTTTCACCTACAATCAAGGTTTTTGCACTGATAGAGGCCAACAAAAAGATAAAACTGATGAATGGTTATTAATCAGGAGGTCCTAGGAGGACTTTGGTCCAGAGTGACATGTCCTTTGCATAAACAGTGATGAGATTGAGAATCACTTTTCTGTTTGTAGTCCGATTGCCTTGTGCTTGCTGCACATGTTATTTTGGCTTCTAGGCATTCCTTGGATTCCTTCTAGATACATTACAGATATGATGATACTAGCCTTAACAAGTCTTGCAAAAGTACACGTAGTAAGATGTTATGGCAGTTGGCATTACTTACTATTTTTTCGGTTGTATGCTTGGAGATGAATGCAATTATCTTTGAGGATAAATGGAGAGGAAAATGTTATTGGTACACACTATCAGTAAAATGCATTGAAGATGAAATTATCAGGAGAACGGCCAAATGATTGTCATAGTGGTGCTTAAAAAAGAAAGCATGAAAACTTTTAGATACTAAAGAAATTCCAGAAGATGAACAAAATGCTTAAATGCAACAATTGATCACTGAAAAGGAAACTGCACTCCAGGGGGCTGCAAGACAAGCTCAGCAAATGTTGGTTTGTAATTTAGCCTTTCTCCATTCTCTGTGCTTATGGTAATTCAGAGGTGAATTCTTCTTGCTCAATATTTGTTATCAATCCCTCAAAACAAGATGAAGTGCAAAGTTGAAAGGATTATTGTGGAGAAGAAGTCTTTTCAGGTAGAGTTTGAAGGATTGAATGGTGGAACTTGGGTATCAGTAACAGAGAGGAGCCGAGGTTTCGTAGTTTCAATAGGATTTGACATGGAGGAGCTGGATTGGCTGATGGAGCATTTGAAGAAAGCTGTGGAGATGGAGGCTTACAGGGGTTTTGTACGAAAGATCAGGGGCAAGACTAAGACTCTCTTGATGGAGATATGCTTCAATAACAGAGGGCGGTTCATGAAAATTACAGAATTTGTTACAAAAAGGAAACCTTTATTTCTTGTCGTCCCCGAGGGCGTCAAAGGAAAAGGGTGGGAAGATCTTAGGAAGGCGATCCTATCAGTGCAAGAGTATTCTGAACGAGACGGAGGAGCTTCGAAGGAGAAGAATGGTGATATCCGGATGTATGGGGACACTTTCAGAGGAGGACGGTCATATGCAGAAGTGGTGGCAGAGGCTGGTTTGAGGACTGGAGGTACGTGGTCAGCTGGAAAATGGGCCAGAGCTGTAATATGTGAAAGCCAAGAAAAAGTCCAAGACTGGACTCACGAAGGAAGAGCCATTGCGAGGATGATGGGGATGAAAGGAATGGTGTCCATAAATCCCATTTCCGCTTTTAAAGGATGCTTCTTTGTGAGTTCAACAAGGAGAGCGGAAAGGGTTCATGATCAGGGAAGACTTTTAGTGAAAGGAAGGACGATTCTGCTAAGGAAATGGTCGCCTAAGGAAAATATGGTGGTTCAAGGAAAGTTCAGGAGGGGCTGGCTAGTATTGAAAGGTCTCCCTTTCCATTTGTGGGATGAAGTTCAGTTGAATTTCATTTTGAAGAAATGGGGGAGGGTAACGAAGGTGGCAAAGGAAACTTTGAAGCTGGTGGACTTGACGAGGGTGAAGCTGTGGGTGGAGATGCTTCCAAACGTCGTGTTACCAGCGTTGCTTGAGGTGGAAGATGGAGAATGGTCCTATACAGTAGCAGTTTCAGTCACCGGAGAAGACGACGATGCCGACGCTGTCACGTCTGAAATAAACAGTAGCAGGAACGAGTGGGTGAGAGTGGGTGGTTGCGTATCTCAGTCGCCAAAAGTTGCAGAAGGGCTACGAGGCAATGTTAGGGACATTGAGTGCTACAGAAAGAGGCGTCTTCCCCGGGCATGTTATCGGCAGTCAAGGACGCGTTTGGCGGATAAAGGGGAGATAGGAGGGGGATGGAGCAGATCGGGCCCAGCTGAAGCAAATTTTATTGGGCCCAAGAATGAATCCTCCTTTAAAGCCCACAAGGTTAGGGCCCAAAGTGGGATGAGGCATCGTGGGCTTCAAGATGGCCCAGAAGCTCCTCAAGCCCACCAGTCTGCATCGGCTTCGTCCCTTTCTCCCCAGCGAGCTGCTTCTTCTACAAAGGCGATCGCGATGCTCAGTCCAGACGATGCAAGGGCCGGCGCCGAGGTTTTCTTTGGAGAAGAAGGTCGGGCCATTGAGCTAAAGGCCCAGTCCCTTCCCAACCCTAGGCCATTGTCAGACAACACCGTGGGCTGTAAGTTTAAAGGCCCGTCGGGGTTGGGCCAAAACTTAGGAGGAACGAAGCCCTCTGGTATGGAAGTCTCGTCGCGAAGGGAAGAAATCGAAGCGAGGAAGGGGAAAGCCCCCGCGGTTCACACGAGAGATGCTACGCAGGAGGAAGAGATGGCAATTTCAAAGAAGACGTGGTCTACCCTCTTTCCTCCAAGCGCCGATCGACGACAGGGACATCGGTGTAGCAGTGAGCCTATTTTCACACGGGGTTCGTCGTCGTCAAGTGAAGACCGCAACATGGAAAAGGAGTTTGGGATGGGCTCTCAGATGGAGCGAGGATTCAGAGTGAATCCTCTCTCCAGATGTCCTCTGTCTGGTAATCTTTTGAAGGAGGACACCTCGGCGAGCCGTGTTGAAGTCAAACGAGGGCTAACGGGACGAGTGGGGTTTGATCCTCGTGGCTATTCAGACATGGTTTCACCTTGTAATTCAATAACCAGAGGTAAAGGACTCATCTTTGAGGGGATTTGCGAAATTCCGGGAGCCAAAAACTTGGAGGTATGTCAGCCCTTTTCTTCTCAGCCACCCGAGTCTCCTTCTTTTCCTTTCTGTAGTCCGGATTCTCCTTTGATGAATCCCTCTGGTCCACTTCTTCCCAATTCAGTCCCTCTTCCTCAGTCTCCTACGGAAAATCAAGGCACCTTAAAAAATTTTTATGAAAAAGGTGGTGTTGACTGTTTAAAACATGGTGACATCCCTGACCGTGTTGAGGAGGAGAACCAGTGTACTTTATCTAACCAGATGACCGAGAGCTGTACCCCTAAGGAATCTATTGTCAGGTCGCATAAGGAGGATTCGGGTGATTTCCTTATTGATGGTCTGTCCCCCGGGAAAATGGCCAAAGTGCGAGAGGTATTATGCTCTCTTGACATTAAGGTGTATTCTAGGAGGAAGAATAGAGGCCCCACAGGTTATTGAGACATGTTGGTTTTGGCTCGGAAGGTTAGGGTCTTTGTGTTTTCCCATGAAAATTATTAGCTGGAACGTTAGGGGTTTGGGTTCAAGGAATAAGCGTAGGATGGTTAAAGATTTTCTTAGGTCAGAGAATCCGGATGTTGTGATGATTCAGGAAACAAAAAAGAAGGATTGTGATAGAAGGTTTGTGGGTAGTGTCTGGACGAACAGAAATAAGGATTGGGTTGCTCTTCCGGCGTCTGGGGCATCAGGTGGGATTTTGATCATCTGGGATTCAAAAAATCTGTGTAGAGAGGAGGTGGTAATAGGATCTTTCTCGGTCTCAGTCAAGTTCTCTTTGGACGGTTGTGGATCTCTTTGGATTTCTGCTGTTTATGGTCCAAATAGTCCCTCACTTAGGAAGGATTTTTGGGTGGAACTTTTTGACATATATGGATTAACTTACCCGCTATGGTGTGTGGGGGGTGATTTTAATGTCATAAGGAGAAGCTCAGAAAAATTGGGGGGTTCTAGCCTAACTCCAAGCATGAAGGACTTTGATAGCTTTATTAGAGAATGTGAGTTGCTTGACCCACCTCTTCGGAATGCTTCATTCACTTGGTCGAATATGCAAGAGTCTCCCGTGTGTAAGAGATTGGACCGTTTTCTCTACTCAAATGAGTGGGGGCTGCTCTTCCCCCAAGGCCTTCAAGAAGCCTTAATCAGAAGGACATCGGATCACTGGCCAATTGTTATGGATACCAACCCGTTTATGTGGGGGCCAACACCTTTTAGGTTTGAGAATATGTGGTTACAACACACTAAATTCAAGGAGAACTTTAGAGATTGGTGGAGTGGGTTTCAAGGAAACGGATGGGAAGGTCATAAGTTCATGTGGAGACTTCAATATGTTAAAGCTAAATTGAAGGAGTGGAATAAGTTTTCTTTTGGAGAACTTAAAGAAAAGAAAAAAAGTATTCTCAATGATTTAGCTAACTTTGACGCCATTGAGCAGGAAGGGGGTCTCAATCCTGATTTGTTAAGCCAAAGAGCCTCAAGAAAAGGGGAGCTAGAGGAATTAATATTGAGGGAGGAAATTCATTGGAGACAAAAAGCCAAAGTGAAATGGGTCAAGGAAGGGGATTGCAACTCTAAGTTTTATCATAAAGTGGCTAATGGCAGGCGGAATAGGAAATATATTAAAGAGTTGGAGAATGAGAGGGGCTTAGTGCTGAAGAATGCCGAGAGTATCACAGAGGAGATCTTACATTACTTTGAAAAGCTTTACACAAATCCTACAGGAGAGTCTTGGGGTGTTGAAGGATTAGATTGGTCCCCTATTTCGGAAGAAAGTGCGTTAAGGTTAGACTCCCCTTTCACTGAAGAAGAGATTTCTAAGGCCATTTTTCAGTTGGATAGGGACAAGGCTCCGGGGCCAGATGGCTTTACTATTGCCGTATTCCAAGAGTGTTGGGATGTGATTAAGGAGGAGTTGGTGAGAGTGTTCGCTGAATTTCATAGGAGCGGAATTATCAATCAAAGCACTAATGCCTCTTTCATTGTTCTAATACCCAAAAAGAGTTTGTCAAAGAGAATATCAGACTTTAGACCCATTAGTTTGATCACTAGTCTCTACAAGATAATAGCCAAAGTGCTCTCAGGGCGTCCAAGAGGGGTTCTACATGAGACCATCCACTATTCTCAAGGCGCTTTTGTTCAAGGGAGACAAATATTGGACGCGATTCTTATAGCGAATGAGATAGTGGACGAGAGAAGAAGGTCAGGGGAGGAAGGCGTCGTATTCAAAATAGACTTTGAAAAGGCATACGATCACGTGAAGTGGGATTTTTTGGATCATGTGTTAGAAAAGAAGGGGTTCAGTCCTAGATGGAGGAAATGGATGAGTGGATGTTTATCTTCGGTATCTTATGCAATCTTGGTGAATGGTAGTGCTAAAGGGTGGGTTAAGGCATCAAGAGGATTAAGACAAGGCGACCCTTTATCCCCTTTTTTGTTTACTTTAGTTGCAGATGTACTGAGTAGGATGCTTATGAGAGCTGAGGAAAGAAATTTGATGGAGGGTTTCAGGGTGGGTAGGAATAGAACTAGGGTATCCCATTTGCAATTTGCTGATGACACCATATTCTTTTCTAACTCAAGGGAGGAAGAGCTGCAGACTCTGAAGAGTCTTTTGTTAGTGTTTGGGCACATTTCTGGGCTCAAGGTCAATCTTAACAAGAGTAGTATTTATGGCATCAATCTTGATCAGGTTCATCTTTCAAGATTGGCTGTGATGCTTGATTGTAAGGCGTCTGAATGGCCTATTCTATATCTGGGTCTCCCTTTGGGCGGGAACCCTAAGGCATGTGGCTTTTGGGATCCAGTGATTGAGAGAATCTCAAGTAGATTAGATGGGTGGCAAAAGGCCTACTTATCCTTCGGGGGGAGGATAACTCTTATCCAATCTTGTCTTACCCATTTGCCAAGTTACTTCCTTTCCTTATTCAAAATTCCCGCTTCAGTGGTTGCAAAAATCGAGAAGTTGCAAAGGGATTTTTTATGGTCAGGGGTTGGGGAAGGCAAAAGGGATCATTTAGTGAGGTGGGATGTGGTGTGCAAACCGAAGACAATAGGGGGTTTGGGTTTGGGGAACATTTCTTGGAGGAATCTCGCTCTTCTAGGGAAATGGTTATGGAGGTATCCTAGAGAGGGTTCAGCTCTTTGGCATCAGGTCATTTTAAGCATTTATGGTTCACACTCTAATGGTTGGGATGCTAACACTTTAGTCAGATGGTCACATCGCTGTCCTTGGAAGGCTATTGCTCAAGTCTTTCAGGGGTTTTCTTTGATTACTCGGTATGTGGTAGGAAACGGGGAAAGAATTCGGTTCTGGGAAGATTTGTGACGGGGGGACCAACCTTTGGGAACCCAATATCCAAGACTATTTAGAGTAGTCGTGGATAAAAACATTTCTATTTCTTCAGTTCTCGGTCCATCTCGGCCTTTCTCGTGGAATTTGAATTTCCGCCGTAACCTGTCAGATTCTGAGATTGAGGACTTAGAAGGCCTCATGCGGTCTCTTGATGATTTGTATCTCTCTCCTTCGGTCCCAGATGCCAGATTATGGCCATTATCCTCTTCAGGGCTTTTTTCAGTCAAATCCTTTTTTCTAGCATTATCTCAATCTTCTGGATCTCCTCAGAACTTTCCTTCAAAGTTCGTGTGGAAGTCTCAAGTTCCTTTCAAAGTGAAGTCCTTTGTCTGGTTAGTGGCACACAAGAAGGTGAATACTAATGACATGTTACAAGTGAGAAGACCCTACAAAGCCCTTAGTCCTGATATTTGTATCCTGTGCATGAAGCACGGGGAATCAGCAGATCACCTTTTTCTTCATTGTTCCTTGACGATTGGGTTGTGGCACAAGTTATTCCAGTTAGCTAAGATGGATTGAGTTCCCCCAAGGAGCATATATGACATGATGTCCATCAATTTTAAAGGCTACGGTAATTCTAAGAGAGGGATAGTTTTGTGGCAAGCTGCGAGCATAGCTCTAATTCGGGTTGTGTGGTGGGAAAGAAACGCAAAGATTTTCGAGGATAAAGAAAGGAATTCAGAGTTCCTTTGGGACTCTATTGTTTTCCTTGCTTCCCTTTGGGCTTTCTGTTCCAAGGCATTTAAGGGGACTCCCCTTAATGTGATTCAGTTGGATTGGATAGCGGTGTGTACTCCATAGGGATTGGTCCTTAGTGGGAGTTCGTTTGTTTTATGTGTATTTTCCTGTAATTTAGTTATCTTTGATGGGAGGATTTCTCATCCTTCTTCTTGTACTTCTTTTTTATATTAATATATTTTTGTGGTGTTTCCAATCAAAAAAAAAAAAAAAACAATTGATCACTGAATTTCCTAGAAAGAAGAGAAGAAGGAAGAATATTGGTTGCATAGTTCTTGCAAAGGACAGCCAAACTCTGTAAGTTCACCCTTTAACACAGAAATATAGACATGCACAAGGTCATCAATATTGAAGAATCAAAACATGTAAGTATAAATCTGAAAGAAAGTTTCAATCATTATATGAAACAGAAGTTGGCATCAGAAGAAGAGTAATAAAAATGGGGTTTCCCAGAGAAACACCTGCTTTTTGAATGATACTGCTTCAAATACAATGAAACGCCATTCCTTGTTAAGGACAAAGCCATCTTCCCGTTATGGAGTCACACAGGATTTTGAAATGTTTTTGAGTTTTGATCTTAATTAACACAATTTTCAATTCAATAACTATCATTTAGAAAATGGTAAATAGCACTCCCATCAGACTGAAGCAGCTTTCATCCTTCTAAGCAAGGTGTCAAATTCTAGCCCCCACAAATTCAAAACAGCTTTCATCCTTATAACCATTCATATGTCACAATTTTAGTTCCCATAATTAGAGACCTTAATCAAAGGACTGCTTGGTTTCCGTTGTGCAAAATTTTCTCTCTACATGAGATCATCATTAAGTTAACACAGTTAACAGCCTTCAAATGATTAAAATTTGAAAAATTGAAGAGGAAATGAGATTCTAATAAAAATGAAACTATTTGTCATGGTAATATAAGTATTTTCTTATGCATACCTTCCCTACATAAAGCCCGAAGATACAAAGAAAGTGGATCCCCAAAGTTCCCTTCATTATGCAAAACTTTAGTTCCCCCTTCGAAGTTTTTAAGGGCACGGAAATGTCGTATAGCTTCTCGTACTACACAATACTTGGTCAAGCACTCCACCAGCAGCCTGAAGATAGAGGTGGAATCTTACATATGTTTTAGGTCAAATAAAAGACCATCAAATTCAACAAGAAGAATGATGGTTTAAAATAATTAACAGTATTATCAGAAATTGGATAGGTACTAGTTCCATTTGAAGGTATAACATGTACTTTATTCACAAAATGAAAAACAATGTGGTGCCAACAAGGAAAAAGCTAATCTGATGCAGAAGACACAAAATGCAAACCATTAATTTAGATGATTACAACTTCTTAAAAAAATCAATAATAAATAAATAAATTGTTTGTCTACTAAATGCTAACCAATTTTGTGTGAAACACAAATTTCCCTTTCTGTAGTGGATCACTTTAACTAATGAACTTTCTTGTTCAGTTAAAAACACACAATGACATGTAATGCATACTTGCAATATTTATACTCAGCCTTTCCTACATTGTTATAGATAGGGAATACTCCCTTGGGTCTTTATAAAGCTCTTAGGAAACAAGAGAAACTGTATTGATATAAATTAAAATAAGAATGAAGAAGTACAAGCTATCCTTCAAACCAAACACAGAAAAAGCGAACAGAAGTATCCCTAACAAACGCCTCTGACAAAAAGGCTGAACATTTGGCCAAGCTATATGCCATCCAGTTGCTGACCAGGCATTCTAAACAAGAAGCATCCCAGTCCTTTTTTTTTTTTTTTTTTGATCAGAAACGAAGATAATATATTAATAGAAGAAAGGATACAAGAAACAAGAGAAAGAGAAGAAAAAACCAAGAGAAGGATGAGAGGTCCTTCCCATAAAACAAAATCTGAACAAAAGAGAAAACACCCAGCTAAAGAAATCTACAAACACAGAAGAACCCCAACACTCTCAAGCTTTTGAAACACAAACCGCCTTCCAGTTGAGTTGTAAAACACTTAGAGGAACTCCTCTAAAAGCTGCAATACAAGAAGCCCAGAAAGAGGAATAAAACAAGATCAAGTTCCATAACATCTCTTCCGTTCTTCCCTTTTCCTCAAAGATCCTATTGTTTCTCTCTTGTCATACCATCCATAGCAAAGTAAGGCAAGCAATTTGCTAAAGTGTCTTGCCTCTTAATGAGTTCCCCAAGCCTTTAAAAGCAATAACCAACATGTCCTCAATCCTTGGAGGAACCCAAGCCAACCCTGCTAGATTGAACAGCTTGTGCCAGAGTCCAATGGTTACGGGGCAATGAAGAAAAAGGTGATCTATCGATTCTCCATTTCCTTTGCAAAGAATGCACCATTGAGGACAGAGGGATTTGTAGGGTCTTCTCAATTGAAACTTGTCATTGGTGTTTACCTTCCCATGTGCTACTAACCAAGCAAAGGCCTTAACCTTTGAAGGGGCTTTTGAACTCCACAAAAACTTGGCCGGAAGGAACAAGATAGGATTTGAAACTTTTGACAAGGCCAAGAAAAAAGATTTCATTGAAAACAAGTCTGATGATAACAAAGACCACTCTCTTGAATCTGCCAAAGAAGGAGAGAAAAGCACTGAACTAAGGGAGGACATTAAACTCTGAAGGAGATTAATTTCTGAATCAATAAGATTGCAGCGAAAATTAAGATTCCAAGACAGCAGAAAGGAATTGCCAAGGACATTTGAGACAGTGAGATTTTTCATAGAAATAACTCTATAAAGACCAGCAAATTGAGAGCACAAAGTTTGGTTACCCCACCAAAGATCTTCCCAAAAACGAATTCTCTCCCCATTTCCCACCACTAGGCAGACAAAAGGGGAAAAATTATGGGAGACTTGAGCAATAGCCTTCCAAGGACATCTATGTGACCATCTAACCACCATGTTGGCGTCCCATCCGTTAGGATGTGTCCCATAAATACTCACAATAACCCTATGCCGAAGACCACTCCTTTCCCTAGGGAACCTCCAAAGCCATTTCCCTAAGAGAGCAATGTTTCTCAAAGACGTCTTCCCAATACCCAAACCTCCCAACTCCTTTGGTCTACTAACAGTATCCCATCTGATAAGATGATCTTTCTTCCCTTCCCTCGCCCCAGACCAAAGAAAATCCCTTTGCAGCTTCTCAATCTTTGAGGCTATTGATACTAGAATTTTGAAGAGGGAGAGGAAGTAGCTAGGGATGTTAGATAGACTTGACTGAATTAAAGTAATTCTCCCTCCCAAAGACAAAAAGGCATTTTTCCAACCATCCAACCTCCTTGAAATTCTCTTGACCACTGGATCCCAAAAGCCTATTGTCTTTGGGTTCCCACCCAATGGAAGGCCTAAATAAGACAAAGGCCACTCTGACACTCTCTACAATAAAAAACCGAGGCCAAACTAGACAACAATTCCTGCCCAGTATTAATACCTGAAATTGTGCTTTTTTCTAAGTTGATTTTTAAACCTGATACTTGCCCAAAAACCAACAGGATAATCTTGAGGTTTTGAAGATGTTCCAGAGAGGCTTTAGAGAAAAAAATGGTGTCATCTGCAAACTGTAACAAAGACACTCTAGTCTTATCCCTCCCCACAAAGAAACCCTCAGTTAGCCCAATTTCCTCTGCCCTGAACAACAACCTACTTAAAACATCTGCTACCAAAGTAAAAAGGAAAGAAGAGAGGGGGTCTCCTTGTCTCAAACCTCTAGAGGCCTTAACCCAACCCTTTGCATCTCAGTCCTTTTGTAAGGTCAATAATCCTATAGATCCAAGAATCTAATTTCCAGCCCTCTTTTTCCTTGAGACATCCATAAGAGAATAATAGCTTAATACCCCTCCATTTGAAGATTACTAACACCTTATGAACACCCTTCAAACAAACTTTCTAATAATACGTCAATCCAAATCCAGTTGGCTGTGCAAAAGCTTACCTCCTTGCCCCTTTTGATCACTGAACATCCCACAACCCATTTGCCATTGAAATTTAGTCCTAAAGTCACTGCACTCTTCTGATGCCTAGTCGACTCCCAATAAAAATAAGCTAACAAATATTATTCCACGAGATATATGTAGTCTTCCATTGGACTTCAAAGGTCCTAGAATTTCATCAATCTAGATCACCCAAAGAATAGCAAGCATAAATCCATGCTGAAGTTACTTTTTTTTTTCTTTTTTTAATTTTTAAATTTTCATCAATTAACCACTTCATGTGAGATGAACCCAATCATTATAATTTGGAAGTTTTTTTAAAAAAATTTTATTTGTATTTTTATACCAGTCAATAGATATTTCCATGACAAAATGTTTGTTTCATCTTGTCATTGATGAATGGTGATTGCTAATGCATTAAGATTTTTGTTGGCATCTGGCTCACCTTATGCCATCAAATTGATAGGTAAGATAAACCTAACCTATTTAATCTATTTTAGAAAGCAATAATCACATTACTATTGTGATCTCCAAAACAACCTAATTCCCATTAGCCCAGTCCCCAGTAAAAATCAATTACAGTTTTCTGCAGGGAACTCAAACTGTTGACCACCCAAACTGAATCCTACTGTCTCAACAGGCCTCTCTCCAGTATAGCAAAATCATGCCAAATGAATGCCCCTAAGCTCTCTGGAAACAGCTCCCTATAGAGAAAGAAGACGGTAAGTAACATCCTACAAGGACTCAAAGATACCCCCACTTATGATGCAGCCTAGTGTATGAAGAATTTTTGCAATGTTAGGAATACATGTCCATTTTGGATTAGCTTCCTACCATTCCACAATTTCCTACTTTTATAGGATTTTCCCTATCTTTTAGGTTTTTTTCATCTTTTCAGATTCCTTATTTTTTTAGATTTCCTATTTTTATCTTTAGGTAACTAAGTCAATTACACTTGGAATTGTTCTCCTATTATTCTTAGGGTTAGGACAATTATAATTAGTTATTATAGCTTAATACTGATTCTAGTTATGCCCTAAGGATTATTGTTCTTTAGTTTTTGTGGGAATCTGGAGGAAATCTGGAATGTACAGTTGTGTGCACAGCTATGTTGCAGTTATAGCTGTGTTACAGCTACATTTGTGACATAGTTGTGTTATAGCTACAACTGTGTTACAGTTGTGTCGCAGTTGTGATATAGTTGTATTTCTTATTCTAATTTTATTTCCTGATTTTATGAGACTCTCTCCTAAAACCAAGGATTAGGTTTCTTTTCTAAGATAGATGGCCTCAACCATTCATATATAAATAAAGAAATTTTTTTTTCCCTTAAATTTCTTCGTGGTATCAAAGCTAATTCTAAACCATTCAATCCATCCATGACCAAATACGAAATGGCCACCAAGAAGGACTCCTCAACCTTAGAAGTCACCTCCACTCATCGAGCAATAATGAAGGATTAGATAGTGTTACTCTTATCATTACTGGACACAAACTGAATGGGCAAAACTATTTTCAATTGTCTCACGCAATCATGATGTTCATATGCAGTAGAGGGAAGGATGACTACCTCACCGGTGCAACGCCTCAACCTATGAAAGAAGACCCGAAATTCAAAGGATGGAAGGTTGAGAATAACATGGTTATATTTTGGTTAATTAACTTGATAAACAATGACACGGGGAAATTTTATGCTTTATGAAATTAGTTGAGACATAAAAAAGTAAGTAAATAAGCATAGGTTGAGAAACATTCATAATCTTCTGAAGGCAAAAACAATGACACGGGGATTATAAATAAGCATTCATGAAGGCAAATACCAACTGAAACTGAAATAATCTTCTGGCAATGATAGTAAGTAAATAATTAAAAGTTCAATTAGTTGAGACATAAAAATGCCATACGCATAGGTCTTCACATTAGGTTGTAAGCGTTTGTGGTCTTCGACCATCATACCAAGTAACTCAGCAACATCTTGCACCCTACATGTCACATCAAAACCACAAACAAAGAGGACATAAACATATGAAACAGAACAATATGAAATTATGAAACAAATGAACTTCTGAAAATGACCAAACAAGTAAAGAACGCATAACCACGTTCATACATGGAAAAGACAATAACCAGGCATTTAATGGCAAACATTTTGCAAGCAAAAACTCAAAGTCCCATGGTCACACAGTCAATGTCAGCATTGTAATCTGCATCCTCTCCTCCAGTTCCTCTTCTCTAGGTTAAAGGCCAACAATAAATCAACTATTCTCCTAATTTGAACTTCACTCTAAATCTAATTAGGAGCTATCTTATCAGTTCTTATCACTTCCTAAGTGTTCTATGTTGTAACCTGCATCCTTTCCTTCACCCACTCTTTTTCTCTTCTCTAAAGTCCTACTTTAAATCAACTCTTCCCTGATTTTGAATTTATCCCAAATCTAACTAGTAGCTTTCTTGTCTCTTCTTCATTGTGTTGATCAACAGGGAGGCCAAGGCTTGATAGAATGTTTCTATGCGCCTTAGATAAGGAAAACCTCTTTCCCCCTTTTGTTGATATTGGTTGTGCATGTCATCAAAAGAATGTCATAGACATTTTTTCATCAATTTATTTTTTTATTTGAAACAAAATATATTCATTTCATCAAATGGTAAATACAAAAAAGGATGAGCAGTCCTTCCAAGATGTACAATTGCTGATCAAAAAGTAGAAATGCGTACTGCTTAACAAAACTTAATACAATCCGCACAAACTATAAAAGCTCTACATACTCAAAAAGGAAAAAGGTCTCCAACAAAAGAAATAAAGTGTTTTTCTTGTTGCTTAGCTAAATGGTTTACAGCTTGGTTAGCTAAGTGAGGAATCCAAGAGAAAAAGCATCCTATTTCACTAGCAACATCAGAGCCAACTATTGAACTTCCATGAGCCTCTCCCCCTATCAGACGTCTATGAGTTAACAACAATGGTTGCCTTTAACACTGGTTGAAAAGACACAAGGCTTTAGCTTGCAACAAGCCCTCTATCAAAGCTAGTATCTCCACCTCAACCACTCCAGCAGGTTTAGAGTAATCTCTCACTAGCATACTCGAACAATTTTTTACCATGCTTCCTATGCTTAATTATCCCTAATGTTTTCAAAACTGGACCTGTCATTGCACCGAAAAAGTTATCAATTCATGATTCAATGGTCAGACTAGTGGTTGACCTGCGATCGAACCGATGACAATAAATATATAATTTATATACTATATAAATTTAAAATATATATAATTAAAATTTTAATAATAATTTTTTTTTTTTTATATTTGATATATCAAATTATATCATAAAGATAAATATAAACGTATTAAATTTTATTAAATAAAACATATATAATAATGAAGTTTGAAGATATATTTGAGATGAAAGAAAATTATAATATTTAATTTTACTTATATGTCTATGTATTTTATTATTTCAAAATTTTAAAAATTATTATATTAATTAATTTATATTATTTTCATATTTATAATTTAATGGTTATTATAAAAATAAATATGAATATAAATATTTGCATTTGTTTAATGGTTAGATATGATAAAATTTTGAAAAACACGAGTATTTTTATATATGTTTATTGTACAATAATATCTTCAAAGTGATGCATAGCTAAGTGGTTCAACCTTTGTTTTACCACTTGGAGGTCCATGTTTCAAATCCCCCCAGCACAAAGTCTCTTTTATTATCTTTAGTTTATAATCAATCCCACATCAGAAGGTTGTGGACTGTTTGTAGTGTACAAATATCTAGAGGCACTTATTAGTTGGTAAGTTGGTTGGTGGAATGAGCAACAAGCCTTGGAAGACCAGTTGGGCCAATTGGTCCTGGTAGTCAGTGGGTACCGAATACCATTTTGGTCCAAAGTAATACTTGTCCAATTTCCTAAGAACCAGATGGTTCGTCTGGTCTGGTGGTCCAACCGCCAGTTTGAATGGTTCCACACTAGTCCAAAGCTAAAGCAGCACGATATAGTGAACTGAAATGGAAAAGCCGCTGGTTGACAGTCTGACCAGTTGGACTGGCCAGTCCGATCTAGTTCTGAGAACATTGATTATCCTAGAATCCAAGTTACCCAGAGAACACCCATCACAATTTTAACTTTACCAAACCTAATGGAGGAGGTAATCAATCAAACATAGACTTACCCTGTAACCTCTTAAAGTAGCAAAACATTATTCCAATCTAGCAATAGAAGGTGCAAAGGCTAAAGAGGGATCAGTTGTCGAGGCCTATAAGGAGGAGAAGAAATAAACCAAATCCCAAATAACCTCCATAGATCTCCATTTGTGGAGTCCATCTAATTATAATTATGTTTAAAAAATGTTTTCATGATTTTCTTTTAAAATACTTCGATCATTTTAATAAGCATATTGTGTATATTGACTTGGGACCTACCAGGTTAGCAACTGACGCCACAAAATTGAACCATGAACCAAAGAAAGGACCAACTCAGGCAGGCAAACTACTCTATGGAAGCCTAACAGAAGAGAAGCATGTCATCAACAGAGTAATTTAGATATCTCCATTCCATCTCCTCCATGCCTTGCCACCATAAAACTTCAAGTGAGCCTTTTTCTCTTGTCCTAACAAGAAAGCAACTTACAACCTCCATTAGCAACACAAAAAGATAAGTGAAGAAAGGACTGCCCTTTCTAAAACCCCTTACAATTTGGGACCCATTCACTAAACTAGAGCATCTCAATGTAAAGATGCATAACTTTATCCATCCAATCCACTTTTGGCCAAAACTCATGCTATCCAAACAATGACAGAAGAATTTTCCAACTTACATGCTAAACTCACACCAACTGCATTGGAGAAAGGTTTTATTATTGTCCCTTTATCATCTCTAAAAAAGCCATCAATACCCCTCTGACCTCGAGTTACCTAAAGGACATCTCTTAAAAATTGAATTTCAAGGACCCAGTTAAGGGGAAGGGAATCCACTTCGCCTAAAGGGCTTAACCCCTCTAAGTGTAGCAAAAATTCTTTGATTCAACAATGAGATGTTAAAAGATACAACTTCGGACTCCATAAAGACATCTACAGTTGCTTGATTATATCCTTTGGGGGCTTTAGCAGAGGAAGATGTGTAGATGTGTAGATGTGTAGGGTGTTGCGGCAATACGCTCTTCTTTCTTAGATTTGGGTGATTTGGTTGAGAAGAAAGGTCAGGATCTTTCAAATATAAAAAGAGTGATGTTAAGGATATGTAAAAATATCTATATATATACATATTGTTTTTACCCATCTTTGGATCAACAAGACTACAGAACTCCTTAGCTTCCTGCCAAGTGCTATTTCTTCAGATTAGAAGGCTACTTAGACGGGCAAGAAAGGAGAAGAGGAAACCATTTGTCTGAAGAATTGGTGCATGCTTCCTCCAAACCAGCTGGAGATGGGATGGCTATGGAAGCCAAGATCTTAGCACTTTAGGAAGACATGATTATAGCATTTGATGTGGCCATCAGGAACCAACTTGGGGAAGGGATTCCATAGCAGTTATTTCCTTGGTTTTCTGGAGGCTAACTCACTGACTGAGGAGTACGGCCTGCTCACTGGTTGAATAGGATTAAGGTTCTTTTGCAGGAAACCATCTCCTCCCTTATTTGGAGACCTACATCATCCAGTCAGGTGTTAAATAATTGGTAAAAAGGGGTGTTAGATCCTGACATGAATTTTTGGAACTTTATCCCTTTTTTATCTTTGGTGTGTGGAAAGCTTTCTTTCTTCTTCTTCTTCCTCTAGGTCTAACTTATCTCGAAAAAAAAGTCCACCAAGTAGCCTCTTCCAAACTTTCCAGTAATGTGAGAACCTTTGCCTACATAACCTACACAAATCCAGAAGATTTTGAGAAAACTCTGATAAGATCACCTTTATGGCCTCTGAGTAAGGCAAATCAGCCTCCATTTCAATAAAAAGATGCTAGGAATACCAGTGAACTCCATAGACTGAAACCAAAGGGAAGTGAGAGAGCAAACACTGGAGACAAAGGTCTCTATCAAACATCCTCTTATCTCAAAAATTCTGGAATTCTCTTAAGCTAGGTCACCACAGGGCAGCAAAGTAATATCACAACACTCCCCCTCAAAGGATATAATTAACACATTTGCAACCTCTAGATGCAAACTACAAGGTACCAACAAATAAAACAACCACAGCTTAGGTTTAAACGCCTAACATGAAAGAAACTATACTAAAAACTTCATACTCATCAGTTGTTAAGCGCTTTTAATATATTGCCTATAAAAAAAACCACTAAGGGACAGGCTAATGGAGAAGACATTTAATTTCTTGTCTTTTTATCTATATACACTGGATACACACAAAAACATAAAAGATAAGTCATTTATCAGAAAATGAAAATGTCAATAAGAATATCAGCAGAGATAATCATATTAACAGATCCAAGGCATAACAGAGATATGTAGGCATGCAAGTGAACATTAAGAAGAATGAGTGCTAAGATGCAAATTAATACATTTGGACCATGATACGGACCACATATTATAATCACAGTAAACAGTCGTCATAATCACTGCCAAATTATAGTAAAATGGTCATGAATATTTCAAGCTAGGCTTAATTCATTGTGTCAGTTTAATTCGTCAACTTTGACAGCCAAATCACAAAGTCAAGATTGCCCCTACTAACAGTCCATGTTTCCAAAATTCATCACAAAGAATATGTCAGTAGCATTAATCTGCTATAAAAGTTACCTATCATAGGATTCAGCCCTGGTATACGCTTGGATCACCCAATTATATGTCTCTGTATCAGGTTTCATGCAAGCTGCCATGGAAAACTAAGCATAAGCATTATAGAAACCTTTATCAATTTGAAAGTACAAGCTAGACAAGTTAACCTAATTGATAAGAACTCCTGTCTAAATCTGCAACATTAACTAGAAGTTGGTTCAAAGCACAAAGTTCAATCAACTTCTAGTTAATTCATAAAATGTAACATGAAAAATAATCTACCCCTATTAAATTATAACTTTAGTCCTTTAAGTTAGTTCAAAGTACAACATTCAATCAACTTCTAGTTAACTGGTAAGGAGTAAGGACTAGAAATTAGCCCCATTTATTTCAAGTTTCAATTTCCAAATCTTTTAGATTTGCAAGGACTAGAAATTTATATATTTCCTCTATACTAGTTCTGTCCTCTATCCATCCTGGATTTCAATTGTCATCAAAACCTTTCTGATCTGGAGATTGAAGAGCTAACTACCCTTCTTTCCTTCTTGCTATATGTGTACCTATCACCTTCCTTCCTAGATGAAAAGGTTTGGTCATGGACACCCTCAGAACCCTTCTTAGTGAGCCCATTCTATAAAGTTCTCCCATTCTCTCCTGTCTTGACTCCCTTTGCTCTTGCTAATTTAATCTGGGACTCAAAAGCTCCACCTAGGGTTAAGGTTTTTTGCATAGTTTGTGGCTAATAAAAAGGTTAAGGCCAATGGCTTCAATTAAGGAGGCCTTACAAAGCTCTCAGTTGGGACCAATGTGTTGTATGTTTGAAAAGTAATGAATAAGCATATCATTTTTTATTTTTTTTTATTGTCTCACAACACTAGAACCATGGCATTGATTGTTCTATATAGCCAATGTAGAATGGGTTCCTCCTATAGGCATAGCAAAGGCATTGGGAATCTCTTTTAAAGGCTTTGGCAGCCTACCAAAAGGGAAGGCTCTTTCACAAGTATCTATCTTATCCTTGATATAGCTTTGGATGGAGAGGAATGCTAGGATATTTGAGGGTAGATGGAGATATGTGGATGCCATCTGAGATTTAATTTACTTTTTCTCTTCCCTTGGGCCTAAATGACTAAGTCTTTAGTATATTCCTTTGTATATTCTAATGCTAGATTTGAAGGGCATCTGCTAGTCAAAGAGATCGAAGAAGAAAATTATGATTGATTGGTTACCCCCCTCCCAAAAAAAAAATAGTAGGTTTAGTAATGTCAAAATTTGACAAATTTTCTTTAGGTAATCTTGGACAACTAAGTATTAAATCCATAATAAGAGATCATCTTGGTACAATATTAAGAGCTTACTCTAGATCAGCAGGAGTGAGATCATCTATTGAGACATAGATATTAGCATTGTTAAAGGTTTATTGAAGTTCAAATCTTTATGCCTATCCAATCTAACTTCACTCAACAAATAACTCCACTCGCCCATGAAAGAGACTTCAATGCAAACATTAATGTGATAAGTCTTCCTGGTTTTCCCTAATGAGGGGCTTTAGGGAGTAGTGTCCTCCGTTATATTCTCCACCCACCCATTGACCACATTCATCTCCACAGAACATCTTGGGTCACACAAAATATTTGGTTGTAAAAAAGGAACAAAAATCCATAGAAAATCATCCTACAATAATGTTCCATTAGCAGTGACTCTTTCTTTATGATCATGGAGATGGAGGTTAGTTGTTAACTGACAAAAGATAGGGAATGGTACAGAGGATTTGAAACTGAGGAACTCAAACATGTAAGAAAAATTAAAGTAACTGTGAAACAGTAGGTGAGATAAAACCCAAAGCAGACTCCTCAAATAAGGTCTCCAGAATAGGGAATCTCAGCTTCAATTGCATCTCACATACTAGCCAGCTTCAAACTAAAGACAATGCTCCGATGATCTCTAATGATAACCTCTAGTCCTATCCTATCTAGCATACTCAAGGAGACATCCTAAAAAATTGAGCTCTAGTTCCCTCCAAGAATAGTGGAGGGTAAGGGCTAAGTAAAACAACAAACTGAACACCAATCACACACTTCCATTCTATATGAGCAGGATTGAAACTAAAGCAAAAATCGAGAGAAACACACAAAGAATGAGATTTGCAAGAAAAATATAGGGTAGACATGATGTTGGCGAGTCAGAGTTGGAGATAACTCTAGATAAACTTTAGCTAATTATCCAGTTATTTTATTAAAGTATTTATCTGGCTTTTTATTTCAAATAAAGGCGGGTAACCCCCTAGTTTTTAGCCCTCTGCTTAATGGTTTCCTAGTCCTTCAGAATATTTTATTTTTTCCATAATTATTTTCCTGAATAAATTGCCTATTTATTTAGGGTTAGCATTCTGAATGAAAGATAGAACAGAGAATTGTGTTTCCTCCCTAATTTCATGGTATCAGAGCAGCAACACATTTGGGCCTCATTCAACCTTAGAGTGAAGACTGCCATGACTGGAGGACGTCGTGGAGACGAGTCTTCATCAGCTACTTCAGGTCCCATACAGCAGATGGTTCAACCTGTGTTTGCTTCACTATTATACAGAGGAGACAATACCTCTATGCAATTTCTTGGACATAAATTGAATGGAAAAAGTTGGCTGCAATGGTTCCAGGTTATGAAATTGGTGATTAAAGGAAGAGGAAAATTAAGGCACATGATAGGAGCCACAAAGAAGCCTCGTGAAGATGATCTGACCCTTAAAAATTGGGACTTAGAAGATTCCATTGTTATTGCATGGCTGATTAATTCAATAGAGCTCAAGATTGGTCAAATGTACCTATTTCTACGTACAACAAAGGATGTGTGGTGCCTAAGAAAAGCCAAACTTTTAAAATCTCATATTATAGACCCATTAGCTTGGTTACAAGTTTATATAAGATAATTGCTAAGGTCTTATCAGAGTGTTTACGCAAAGTCCTCCATGAAACAATCTCTGGCTCTCAAGGAGCCTTTGTTGAAGGGAGACACATTTTGAATGCTGTGTTGATAGCCAATGAAGTGGTGGATGAGAAAAGAAGGTCAGGGGAGGAAGGGATAGTCTTCAAAATCGATTTTGAGAAGGCCTATGATCATGTGGATTGGGGCTTTTTAGATCATGTGCTAGAAAGAAAGGGGTTCAGCCCGAAATGGAGATCTTGGATGAGAGGATGTTTGTCTTCATCAAGTTTTGCAATCCTAGTTAATGGGAATGCAAAGGGTTGGGTTAAGGTCTCTAGAGGTTTGAGACAAGGAGACCCCCTTTCTCCTTTCCTTTTTATTTTAGTAGCAGATGTTCTAAGTAGGTTGATGAACAAAGCAGAGGAAACTGGGCTAACTGAGGGTTTCTTTGTGGGGAGGAATAGGACTAGAGTGTCTTTGTTACAGTTTGCAAATGACACCATCTTTTTCTCTAAAGCCTCTATGGAACATTTTCAAAACCTCAAGATTATCCTTTTGGTTTTTTGGCAAGTATCAGGTTTAAAAATCAACTTAGAAAAAAGCACCATTTCAGGTATTAATACTAGGCAGGAGTTGTTGTCTAGTTTGGCCTCGGTTTTTTATTGCAGAGTGTCAGAATGGCCTTTGTCTTATTTCGGCCTTCCATTGGGAGGGAACCCAAAGACAATAGGCTTTTGGGATCTGGTGGTCAAGAGAATTTTGAGGAGGTTGGATGGTTGGAAAAAGGCCTTTTTGTCTTTGGGAGGGAGAATTACTTTAATTCAGTCAAGTCTATCTAACATCCCTAGCTACTTCCTCTCCCTCTTCAAAATCCTAATATCAATAGCCTCAAAGATTGAGAAGCTGCAAAGGGATTTTCTTTGGTCTGGAGCTAGGGAAGGGAAGAAAGATCATCTTATCAGATGGGATGTTGTTAGTAGACCAAAGGAGTTGGGAGATTTGGGTTTTGGGAAGACTTCTTTGAGAAATATTGCTCTCTTAGGGAAATAGCTTTAAAAGTTCCCTAGAGAAAGGAGTGGCTTTTGGCATAAGGTTATTGCTAGTATTTATGGGACACATCCTAATGGATGGGACGCCAACATGGTGGTTAAATGGTCACACAAATGTCCTTGGAAGGCTATTGCTCAAGTTTTCCAGGATTTTTCCCCTTTTGTCCACCTAGTGGTGGGGAATGGGGAGAGAATTCATTTTTGGGAAGATCTTTGGTGGGGTAACCAAACTTTGTGCTCTCAATTTGCTGGTCTTTATAGAGTTATTTTTGTGAAAAACCTCATTGTCTCAAATATCCTTGGAAATTCCTTTCCACTGTCTTGGAATTTTAATTTTCGCCGCAATCTTACTGATTCAGAAATTGATCTCCTTCAGAGATTAATGTCCTCCCTTAGTTCAGTGCTTTTCTCTCCTTCTTTAGCAGATTCAAGAGCATGGTCTTTGTTATCATTAGGCTTGTTTTCAGTGAAATTTTTTTTCTTCGCCTTGTCAAAAGTCTCAAATCTTATCTTATTCCTTCCGGCCAAGTTTTTGTGGAGTTCAAAAGCCCCCTCAAAGGTTAAGGCCCTTACTTGGTTAGTAGCACATGGGAAGGTAAACACCAATGACAAGTTGCAATTAAGAAGACCCTACAAATCCCTCTGTCCTCAATGGTGCATTCTTTGCAAAGAAAATCGAGAATCGATCAACCACCTTTTTCTTCATTGTCTTGTTACCATTGGACTCTAGCACAAGTTGTTTAATCTAGCAGGGTTGGCTTGGGTCCCTCCAAGGAGTATTGAGGTCATGTTGGTTATTGCTTTTAAAGGCTTGGGGAACTCATTAAGAGGCAAGACCCTTTGGCAAATCGCTTACCTTACTTTGTTATGGATGGTGTGGCAAGAGAGAAACAATAGGATCTTTGAGGATAAGGGGAGAACGAAAGAGATGTTATGGGACTTGATTCTGTTCTATTCCTCTCTTTGGGCCTCTTGTACTGCAGCTTTTAGAGGAGTTCTTCTAAGTGTTTTACAACTCAACTGGACTGCGGTTTGCACTTCAAAAGTTTGAGAGTGTTGGGGTTTTTCTTTGTTTTTAGTTTTCTATAATTGGGTGTTTTCTCTTTTGTTCAGTTTTTGTTTTTGTGGGAAGGACCTCTCATCCTTCTCTTGGTTTCTTCTCTTTCTCTTGTATCTCTTCTTTCTCCTGTATCTTTTCTTCTATTAATATATTTTTCTTCGTTTCTGATCAAAAAAATTTATATATAAATTTAAAAAATGAAAAAGTATATCAAAATACACAAAACATATACAAGGGGAACCTAAAGGAAGGCCTCAAAAGAGAGGATAGAAAAAACCACCCTTACACTCAACAAGACCCACCCAATCTTCAAAATCAAAGGCATTGAGCCTTCACCTATGTACATGCTAACCCACGCTAAAAGATTACAAAGGAACAGCAGTTTTATCTTTTGATCAGTTTGTTCCTTGTTTTCAAAAGCTCTTTGATTTCGTTCTCTCCAAATTGTCGAAAATATGCAAAGAGGCTACAAAGGAACCATGTCAACTTAACATGATATCTTTCACCAAAGAAGGAATCACCCAAACTACACAAATAAGGAGAACATGAGATGCCATAGAATCCTTGCTTTGGTGCAATGAAGTAGAATATGATCAATAGGCTCCCCCTCAAGTTTGCAAAGAAAAAATACATGAGAAATGACATCATCTTTTTTCTTTCTTTCTTTTATAATAAAAAACAAACAGTTTATTAACATGAAATAAGTAGAAAGAAGGATCAGGATTCCGTCCTCTGTCCATCCACACATCTCTAATAAAAAGTAGGGCAAAACTATCCATTCTATGAATAATAGGACATTGTTAAAAAAAAGTGGTTCAAAATACAAAATCAATACTTAGGGGCTACAAATCTCCTACAAGAAACATCACATGTTTTGCTCCCCACTTTGCTATCATATCCATAGCCAGCCATCAAATTTCCACAAGTCTCTTTCTTTCTTATTCATAAAGATAAAATTACTGCAGAATATATAACATCATCTTCAAATTTTAATTTAAAAGTTGAAATACAACTGAAGCTTTCATAAGGAGTTTTAGGAGTTGGGTTCACCTAAGGAAGTTTTGATGGTAGATTAAAGCTGTTACAGGGAGTTCTCAGATTTAGGTTCACTTTAGAGGAAGTATTGGAGGGTGCTGGAACTGCTCAATAGACAGTATTGGAGGGTGGTGAAATTGCCCCAAAGAGCATGCTGGAAGGTGGTTGGAGAGAGAGAGAAAGAGAGAGGCATGCACTGGCAGCCATATGGGAGCTCTTCAGGGGCACTGCAACTTTTATATCATGAAAAAATCTCTGCAATTATATTATAACAAACTGTTTATAATTATCCTACAACTTAAAACAACGGAACAATCATAACATATAACTAAACAGGCATAAGTACAAGAAAATATAAACCTTCTCCATATTCCATATTCTCAAATGTTGCAAAAGCTATTTCAGGTATTCCACAAGTTGCCTACATGCAATAAACAAAAGATATCAATCAGATGTTAGATGTGAGGAAAACAGGAGGAGGTTTATAGTAACCACAGGAAAGAGCTTTCCTGAAAAAGTAATGCTCTGATGGAGAATTTATCCATCAAGCAACAGCCAAAGCCTTCAACCAAGGTTCTTACAAACATGCACTCTGCATCTAGATTACCCTTCTCAACAACCATGGGATGCTTCCTTTTTAAAGGACAATCATGGGATTCTTTTAAACAGGATAAATTTGAGCAATCTGTAATCACATAAATCATTAATTTTGACATGCATAACAACTACAACACCACCTTTGTCAAATTGTTTAATTAATGCTCTAAAATGATGTCGAAAAGTGAACAGCATATACATTTAGCAACTACCACAAATGAAACCAAAAACAAAAAACAAAACAAAACAAAAAGGTGTGGCATTTCCATCCTATTGAAACTAATCAGGCAAATTATAAGTACTGAAAAAAGACCTAGCATCCCTTTTTCAGCAAAACAGTCCTACAAGTTGCTCAATCTAATAAGATCCATAAGAGAAATGCTCCAATCTCTGATAGATCAAAAATCTCGAGTAGATATGAATCACTCCAAGGCCTTGTAATTTTGTGGTTTATTCAATGAACCACAATGGAATTCACTCCCTACATATGATGCAATCTGCAAAAAATAGATGTGAGAAGAACTCATTTTCCTCCAACACCGTTACCCACATCAGCACCATCTCAAAAGCTACTGGCATTACCTTGAAAAGAAACAAAGAAAGCATGTCCATGACAAGGATGAACAGGAAAGTAAACACAGGTTTTCCTTAACCAAAAAACTCTTTGAACTAACAAAATATGCAGCAGGGGTTATTAGCCAAAAAAACAAAGGATGGGGAAAAAAAGCAAAAAGGAAATGTTGGATTTCCAAATTTATAATATTTATAAATTGAACATGAGCCTTAGTTTTTTCTTTCTTTTTTTTTTTCTTTTTTTTTTTTTTTTTCTTATAGGCAAGCTAGCAAAGGGTGCACCAAAGTAGTGCACAAAGATGCCAAAAAGCAAGCCAAAAAGAATTAGTCTAGCCTTGGGAAATCTTTGTGCCTGCACTTGGTGTGGCTGTGTGTAAACCTATGCATCCAATATATTCTATGTTCTTGCCTCCAATTTCCCAAAAATCTCCTCAATCTAACACGGTTTTAAAATGTAATGGTTAGTTTTAAAAACAAACAATAGAATTGATGCATTTTGTTCTTTAGAGGGTTAAAGCATAATCTCAAGTGTAAGGTGTAAATATCATAATTTACAAAATTAATCAAATAAAACTATAAAAATATAAGGCAAAGTACATAAACAAAATAAAAGAATAGAAAAAAAATATTAAAATAAATAAGAATTTTAAATTTTATCTTGTTTAAACAAAAATTGAGGCATCAAATTCTTCTTTCTTTTGTTTTTTTTTTTTTTTTTACCATTCATTGTTGAATCACTTGTGTGAAGTTTTCGTAATTTCAAAGCCATAAAGCCATAATAGATAACTTCTCTCACCATCATTATTAGGACCAAAAACTTGGAGACTGCCTAAATGAAACTATTATTTTCAAACAAGCAAGAGATGGAATATGATACTCATAAGAAGTAGATGAATTTGGAGAAAAAAAAAAAGAATTGAATTCAAATCTCCAATTTCCCTGGTTGGAATGGAAGGAATTTGTGAAAAGAAATAATATGATTGATGTAATTGAGAAGAACCTTTATATTTCAATTCCTTCTAGAAAGAATGGAATTTCACAAATAACATTCATTAAAACAGAAGATGTCTCACAACTTACCTTTTTTTCAACATTACTCCTACAACTCCAACTCCAATCTTCTACAACTGGATATGTTTTTCCTTATCCTTCTTCTTTTGTTGTTGTTTTGTCCATCCTCATCTAGTTTTTATTTGACATTTTTCTATTTAGAAACTAACACATTCATTGATATCAATTTAAAAATAAAAATGAAGTGTGAGGAATCCTTCCAAGATTTACAAAATCTGATTGAAAGAAGAGATGGAGCAAACTTCTATGAGAGACTAAGGAGATCCATACATCACTAGAGTACCACATGCAACTATACAAGGTAAAGTAACTCAACAGTCCTCAAGGGCGTAAATAATCTCCTACAAAGTGAACCTAAAACATTGCTCCTCTCTTTGCTAAAAGATCAGCAACATTATTAATTCAACAAGAAGACTAAGAGAAAGAGCGGTCCAGAAAGTGCAAGTATGAAACATATAATATTTGACAAAGCCACCCATAGTAACTCAAAGGCCCTCTTTTCAATTTAGCCACCCAAGATAACAATATGGTAAGAGTCCCCTTCCACAAGTAGGTTAGAAAGTCTAAGCACCCTGGCTTGTAGCAAGGCCCGTAAAAAGGCTAAAATCTCTCTCTCTCTCTCTCTTTGTGGCTAAACCATTATTTACTTGTTTTGAAAAAGCTCTAACCGCAACACCATTATAATCTCTTATCACCCCTCCAATCCTTAGTTGTCTTGGGTGTCCTAGGGCACACTCATCAAAATTTAACACTAAGGGCAGAACCCAACTAGGGAACAACTTCCTTTTTATTAGACAATTTTTACATATTAAAATTGCCAAAAAAATACCTAAATAAATTCATATATCAAGAAATAAATTTGATGAAAATTTGTTCTAGTTAGGCAGAATCCTCCCAATAATAATACAAAGTTTGTTTCAAATAAGTATAAAGATTTTCTTTTTTTCATAAAATCCACTAAATTCCCTTTTCTTTTCTTTTTTTTAGGAAAAGAGTTTCTTTAAATAATTATTCTTTTATTTTTTCATTATTAAATGTATGATTTTTTGAGTGAAATAAGCTTTCATTTGAATGATGACTTCTCTTCTTTTTATATATTTTCATGAAGTTGTGCATGTTTTTACTATATTTATTCAATTTTTAACAGTAATATGATTATTTTCATTATTTTCTCATCAAGATTGGCTATAAGAATCTATTTTATTATTTTGATCTTACTAATCGATGATTAATAGATTAATCTTTATGTGTGATTGATGCATGCTATGATAGCAAAAGTGTTTTTTTCCATTTATTTTACAATAATAGAGTGGTTTCTTTTCAACTCCTAAAGGAAATGAAGTTCAACTTCTTTCATTTCAAATATGTTAATTGAATTCATTGCCTTTAGGATTTATTTTTAAACCAACATAAAGAACAATATTGGTTGTTCCACAAGCACCTAAGCCACAAAACCTCTAAAACATGATCCAAACAAACTTTAAGCAATCTCCACTTGAAATGTCTCAAGTTTAGTCTCTTGAAGCATACCACATTAATTTTCCAATGCTTGAGCTGCCTTAAGCAAAACCTTTCTTTTCCCAAGCATTCAACCCATTCACCTACCAAGACATTAATAAGCTCCATCAATTAGTGCAAGTTAACACAATCTAGTATTACATATACACAACAATGAAGCTTCTTCCATTCTCTTTTCAGCATATCCTCCCCATCTCTACCTTAGCTTGTAACCTTTAGATGATCACCATGACGCTATTTAACTTCAATAACCAAGAATAACAGGCAAAATCATTCTAAAACCCTTTAAAGAAGAAATCTAAAACTGGAATCTGATTCTTCATCTTCACCATCCTAAACCACCAATTCAACCCTGCTAATATCAGACAATAATACCCTAAAAGAACCTTCCATTCTAAATACAACTTCTGGAGTATAATCCAATAACCTAATCAATTCCCATAATCACTAACTCAACCCTTAATCTTTTCCCCCACCCAGAAACCACCCCTTTACTGGTTCTTAAAGTCAGAGTCTCTACTTTTATCTCATTGGACATTCCATGATCTCATTACATTGAGCCTGAGCCAAAATAGCCACACTGTCATCCAAGATTTGGCAATCTAGAGCAGCTAACACATGTACAAGTGTCTTTTTTCAATCAGAGCACATGTACAAGTCTGACTTTTTATCCAAAAGAACCTAACAATTCCTTAGGTTGGGTTGCAACCCATTATCTATGTCATAGCATCATATATATTCTTAAGTTGTGTTAAATGGAAAGGTTTGAGGTCTTCCTCTTAAGGCTTCAAGGTATAGCTGTAAGATGACCTGAGAAAGACATGATGGAATGGATGGATGCAAAGAAGGGAAAATCTCAGTATTGATAACTTCTTTTTTTGCATGGAAAGCTTCTTGGGAAAAGTTTTGACTTTGTATTAGTGGCAAAGGAGAAAATAGTCTTTGGTGAATCAATGTATTCTCTTTAAGGAAGATGAATAGTCAATAGATCACATCCTTTTGCATTGTGCTAGAGCTAGAGTGTTATCAAATTCGACATTGTCTTTGTTTAAGGTTGCATGGATGATGTCAAGTTTGGTAAGAGAAACCTTTTTAGGGTGACATTGTTCTTTTGTGGTTAAAAAACAGAAGGTGGTCTAAAGGGTTATACTGCCATGTGTTCTTTAGTCATTATGGATGAAGGGAAATTGTAGATCCTTTGAAAGCAAAGAAATATCTAATCAAGAGATGAAATTCATCATTCTTTGTAATCCTTTGTTGTGGATTAAGATGTACATAACTGGGAGTTCCCTAACTGTTGGTGTATTAGTTAAGTTGGCAATTTTGTTTTATTCATCATGATTTAGGACTTTGTGCACTTTCCTATAATTTACATTGCTCTTGAGGACTGAAAGTTGCTGAAAAATCAACCTAGGATTAAGTAGGTAAGCATAATTGAGTTAATTCATAATAATGACGTAAAAGGCATAAAGTGAACTTGTATGAAAATAAAAATATATAAATGTTTCGGAAACAAATAATTTTTTGAATATTGTTTATTAGAAAAAAGGAAATGGACATTTAAAGAATTCAAAAAAAAGAAATTTTAATTAGAGCACTCAAGTGCCCTCAAGGGCCTCTCAAGCACTCTCAACGCTCACCCTCCAGTGGCCTTAACAAGTGCAAGAGGGCTCAAGATGGGATTGTCCAGATTTTCCAAGGTTCCAAAATTTCTCCCAGATTCCAATTTCAATTTTGGTAAAATTTGATTGTTATTTTGAGTTCAAGTTCATTAGGGTTTATCCTATGTCTATATGCCTAATATTAAGTAATTCCACTTTTTATGCGCCTAAGTTTTATGTCATTACTCTTGGTGCTTAACCCGACACTCTCAAAGTAATTATAATTGTTCATTGAGTTCATGATAGAGAATTAAACTCCTTCAAGGTGTTGAAGAGTGAGCACAGAGGTATTGCATAGTGGACATGGAAGTATGTGTAGGTACTATCGGCGTAAGTCTCAGGCAGTAGCAACTACCAAGTAAATTTGCGCATCCATTTCTTCATAGTTAGTGAATTTCAGCTCTACAATCTCTAATCTCATGATTCTTACATCCACAAAGTCTATGAAAGGCTTTGTGGGTAATTTTCCATATAAATCATTTGTGTACTTGTGCAATTGAAATTCTTGAATTGATTAATAACTATCAATCTAATTATACAATCCATAAAAAATAAAAATAAAAAAATTATCTTTGGGCTAAATAAACACCCTCCTCTAGATAGTTACACGATAGAAGATCTTAAACTTTCACTAACCATGTTAAATTTAATAGATTGATTAGGATCTTTATGAAGGGCCCTTTATTTTTTATGTCGTTTCTTTTTCTCCTATGCTTCGTGGCTTCTTTGTACACAACTTGTGTATTTCAGTGCGGTCTTTGTTACATGTTGTTAATACATTTATCTTGTTTGCATATAAAAAGGAAAATAAAGAAAAATTGAAAGCATTTTGAAGTTGTGTTGCAACCACAATATCCATTAAAAGCCAATAAAAGAATTAAAAAAAAAAAAAAAAGAATTCTCTATGATAGAACAATACACCATTGCCAGAAAGTTTCCCCAATGCCTTTTATTGAGCCTAAAAATATAAAACACTCTATAATTACAAAATCTTCCCTTTACCCTTCCAATTTTAAGCTATGAACCTTCTTCCTCCATGTAATAAATTTATTAAAGCATCATTGAAAAGATTGCCTATGTTTCTGCTACCTGAACATTTAGAATGCTCCCAGCTTTCCAGTAAATATTTCCTTCCATTTGAGATTTCAACTTTTTCGTATCCCCCTCTTTGATTTACCACCAAAACTCCCTCCTAGGTCCAATCTCCTTAGTGTAGATGCCAATATGTTCTTTATAATCCTTCACCTTCTTCATTGGTGCTACTTTGTCTGATCATAAACTGCAATCTTCTATGTTTCCTCCTAAATTGCACAGCAAAATAGTGCCTCAACTGGATTGACTGTTGCACAAGTGAAGGTGCTCAGGTGCGCTTAGAGTCTTATAGGCTCAGAAGCCACTTGACCAAAAGGAGAAAGTACAAGTAGAGACAAAGAAAATGACAATAATAAAGCAAGAACCATGTTGCACCCAGCAAAGATCATACAAACAGATAAAACTTAGGAAGGCATGAATCTCTAACAACTGCCTCAAACACGAGGCTCCAGGCTTAATCAGCTTATTTGCTCCCTAGTTAGTAACACATCCAAGTGAAAGAGCAAGCCAAACCCCTTGAAAGATCTATAATTACACCCACATTACTTATTTGGTGTATTTATAATTAGACATCTAAACTATGTAATCCTGACTTCTTTGAAGAAATAAGCTAAACAGATAGATGTAAGAACTTCAAAGTCATGAAACAAAATTCTATTAACTCACCTGCACACTAAGGAGACAATTGAAATGATAAGTGGTTGCCATACGCCCAGCTGCCTCCATTTCATAGGCAATGGTTAGGGCATTAGAATGGTCCCCGACTTTACAGTCTTCCTCGATTAAAAGATCATATAGCTCATTTGTAGCTCTCAGCCCACCTTTGGCACCCTTCAGGAACACCTTGTTGGCATCTTCTAGATGATTATGCCTAACAAGCTCCTCTGATTAGAAGAACTTCACCATCTTAGATAAACATGCAAAGCATTGAATGTGTGTCTTCTATTGGCATGTATATACAACTTGAAAACATAATAATCATTGAGTAAAGCATAACACCGTACCAACAAGAACTAGCCAAGCTTTGCGGATGTCAAAGTTCAATTTTTCCATAGCTGCAAGGATTTCTAAGCCTCTGGTAGCATACCCTTTGGAACCAAACAACCGAATCAATGCCACAAATGTTTCATGGAGAGGCCGAAGGCCCGCACTTAACTCTCTCCTCAATGATTGCATCTGCACTAAAGCAACCTCAAATGTAAGTATACTTGGAATAAAGTGTCAACCATAAGTACGAACAGAAATTATAATTTGTCCTTTCTTTCATAACCAGTTCTTTCATTACCAGTTCTTTCATTTTTATCCACCTAGTATATTATTGTCATGTACTGATATTGCTACCTAAACCTAGAATTACTGGAAAGAAAGCAAAGTTTCTTAGCCTCCATTTGGAGCATGGAAAGTTTGAGGATAAAGATGATGGGAAAAAAAAAATAAGGGGGAAAAAAGAAGAAAAGGAAGGGTGAAGAAAAATAAAAAATAGGATTAATTGATTAAAAGGGATGAAAAGATCCCAAATTTGTAAAACTAATCTCTCCCATTTTTGAACTTGAAGAGTAACCCATTTTTGACATAAATACCCTTCAACATTTTCATTATTTACATGTGTGTTTTAAAAGAAAAGGTTATTTTTACAAGAAAAAAATGAGAGTATTTTTGTCCAAAATGGGTATTTTTTTGGTTAAAAAAAAGTGGGAGGTTAGATTTTCAATTTCATGTTTCCTTTGTCCCTTTTAATCGGTTATCCCTAAAAAATAAGTTTACACTACAAAATTCTTCCAATCCCTATCCAATTTTATTGTTCTTTTATATAGAGAATGAAGAATTTGGCAATGCATATGTTTTAAAATTAGTTTTATAGATTTTATTCTTCTTTCTATTTTCCATGGTACATCAAAGAAGAGAATTGGGAATTGCTTATATTTTTTTTTCCTCTCTACAACTTTTCAAGAGGGAGGAAAATAATTTGAGCTGCAAACAGCATCTTTGTTTGCATCTCCAACTCACTCAATAGCATGTAATAAATTTACACAGACCCTAGAGCATCTATGTATTGTTTTTATCCAGGGGAACACTTCCAAAGTGGCATTATTCTTGAGGAAAAATATTTTGCAAAACAGCTTTCTCAAATGATTCTCTGAACACAAACATATTGTAAATATTTATCAAGGTTATGCAAAAACTACATCACTAAATAACAATCGGTTCGAGACAAAGCATTTTGCTTTCAGAAGGTTGTAGTTGACTCCCCTTCCGAGGAGCCTATATTTTCTGTCCTTTTCCAACAATTTCACACTAAACAATCACACTCTTAGAGAAACTGTTCTTCAAAAGAGCGATGCTACATTCCTTGAAGATACATATCATAATTTATCATAATTGCCCTGATTTTGTAAAAATTCGAAATGCTTAATAAGAAGCTGTTTGGCCAAGCATTTATGTAAACGAAACTTCTATTTGCATCGAGAAAATCATTTTCATTTCTACTGTCAAACAGCATTCATTTTCCTCCATGATCACAGTAACCAGACATAGCAAGAGCACCTCACCGCGCCCTCATCGTCTCCATTGAGAACGTTAGACACGATCAAGCCGTGGAACGAGCGAGGGCCAGGGCTGAGCCCGGCGGCAACCATGTCGTAGAACACTTCGGAAACTCCGGCGGTATCGGCGCTCCGGGCGCGCTCCATCAGCTCCTCCATGAACGTCAGTCTCAGAGCCTTCTCGCCGGCCGACACCGCAGTGACGGCGACGAAGCTGTCTTCCTTAAGCTGCTTTGTTTTTTTCTTCCGCCGTGGTCTCTTTTCTGGCGAAGAGATTGCCGAAGTTAGGGTCAGTGTCCGGCGAGGATGCGTAGTATAAGGGGCTTTGAAGGGGAGGTGCGCGTAAGTTAAGAGGCTCGACATTGTGAGGAATTGAAGACAGTGGATAAGAGGGAGGGAGTTGGGTTTTGAGGGTTCGGGTTTGAACTTCTCAAGAATCAAAGCTCACGTGACATCACGTGTCTAGATGATTTTTTATTTATAAAATAAAATTGAAAAATACGATTAATTTTTTTGGATCCTAACCAAGTTTAGCTCAAACAAATACATTTGAAAATTGAACATTGATAGGTGCATTGTTATTCTACATTTGAAAATTGATAATAAAGATTAATAATGCAATTTAAGGGGTCTATTTATATACATTTTTTAAGAAATAATCTAGGTGAATGTTTGGTAAACTAACTTAATAACTTAAAGTGACTTAATAACTTAATTTAAATTATTAAATAAATTAAATATGTTTGGTAAAATAATTTAATGGTATAACTTAAAGTCATAAACGACTTTAAAAAATAAGTAAAAATAATTAATTTATTTTTAAGTTTACATCTTCATTTTACCTTTTTATCTTCATTTGTCCAATTAGTTTCATGATTTCTTTTATTACTCGACCTCTTTTATAATTCATGAGGATAAATATGTCAATTTGATGATTTAGAATAAATTTTAAGCTAATTTTATCAAATAACCTTGATACTTAAAAGTAAGAGTTAAGTAATAAGTTTTAAATATAATTTAAGTTAAAATTATCAAGTATATTAAGTTTTACCAAACATCGTCTAAGTTCATGTTTGATATCTAGGAATAAAAAATGGAAATATCAATTTTCTTTCCATTCTCATTTCTCCTTAAATAGGAATTGATTTGGTGATTTCAATTCTTGTATTTGGATGCATATAAGAATATAAGGGTGGAATAATTTTTTTTTTTTTTTTAATATTAGGTAATAATGAGAATTAAAAAAAAAGAAAAAAATATATTGACAATAATATTAATACATATAATTTAAAATAATAATTTATTTTCATTTCTAAAAAGGCTTTCACACTATACAACTTTTAAAATAATTTTTTATTTTCATTTAAAAAAATATTTTTGAAATTTTTTTTTTTATAAATAATAAAAAACTATTTGAGCTTGTGATTTAAAAAAAAAATTGTTTTTAAAAAATTAATACCATTATTTAATTGTTGTTCTTGAAAAACAATTTTTAAAAACAAAAGTAATAAGTTTAATAATTTTTAAAAATAATATTAATAATTATTAATTTTAGATTATTATTACTTATTTTTAATAAAATAAATCAATTATGCTTTATAGAATGTTAATATCCATATTTTTATAATATTTATAAAAAAATATAATTTATGATTTTTTTTATAATATTACTATTCATATTTTATCAAAAATATTTATTTTAAAAATTTATTTGTAATCACAAAGTTATTTTTATATTTAATAAATCTTGAATTAAATTTATTTTATAATATATAAATTGAATTTACATTTTTTTTTTTACAAAATCAAAATAAAAAAAATTATTTTAAAAAACAACTTATCCAAAAGAAGTTTTTGATTTTTTAATTTTTAAAAATAACTTGTACTAGGAAATTAAAATACCTCCTCTTCTGGATGAATTGAAATCTCACTTATAAGTGGAATTTCATTTCTTTTGAAATCATTCTTGATTTCATTCTCATCGCCACTTAAGTTATTCAAACATGAGAATCAATGAGAAAAGAAAAGAGATGTCTATTATTACTCTCTCTTCTCGCCTACTAAACATAGCTTATAGTAGTTGATGAATATTTAGGTGTTAAGCCTAAACGAGTGATTAAGAATGACTTCAAGAAGAAAATGCAAAGATAATTTTATATATATATTTTTTTTATCAAACTCTTAAGAGGGAGAATTCAAAAATAGGGTATTTAAATAAACTAATACTCAACATTTCAAGTCAACTTTAAGTTGTCCTTTGTTCAGGTTATTTGTAAAATGTCATAGTGAAGCATAACTAATTATTCAATTGTAGTGTATGGATTGATATAAATTGATTATGCCTAACAAGATTTCACTTCTTTTCATTATGTATAAATTGATATACGCTAGGGTAAGGGTCAAATCATAGTTTTAAAAGGCACAAGATGTAGTCAAGGTGCATACTCATCCTAAGACCTACAAGTAAGGCATAGCCCAAGGCACACAACTTGTGAAGTGAGGCATACCCTAAGTAACATGTATAATTTTATATAATATAATAAATTATAACATGCAAAAATTTGTCCAAAACATTCCTATAATCAAATGTTATCTAAATTTCAATTTGATCAATAAAAAAACATTAAGTGTGTTTGACAATGATTTTAAGAAGTGTTTCTAATATTTATAATACTTGAAAGATAAAGTGCGTTTAGAAGTAATTTTAGAAAGTGTTTCTAGCATTTTTAACACTTGGATAATAAAAATTTTCAAGTATTAGAAATATTAAAAACACTTTTTAAAATCACTATCAAACGAACTCTAAAAAAACTCAAATTATGTAAAGTAAGAATTCATGATCTATATATCCAAATTCCAAGTTTCCAAATATATATATATATAGAAAGCTGCACACACACACATATATAGTGCAAAGATATAAAATTATTAACATGCAACCATTGTCCACAATACAAAATTCAAAAACATCTAGTCATAAAATTTGTGAAATTATCAATAATAATCAGTTATTACTCATCCTCCAAATCCACAAAATTATCATCTTCATTTTCATATTATTTATCATAATCATAATTAGACAAATAAATACAATAAATCGTTTTATAATAATAAATGGATAGATAAATAAAATTAATTAAAAGCATTATATAATATATTCCTTTCATTACCATAATAAATAGATAGATAAAAAAAAATGAAAAACAAAAACCCAACACTTGGATAAATAAGTAGTTTCAGTCTTTCATAATTTCATTATAACAATAAATAAATAATAGATAAATTATTTAAATAAATACAAATATAAAAATTTAAATTTAAATGCCCAAGAGACATTGTGAGTGCACTAATTAGAGAAATCAATAACCTATAGAGATGTTGAATTACTCATGGCGACCACTAGGTAAACACTATTAGGACATTTAAGTCTTGTTTGTATGTTGACAATTTTGTTCATTTTAATGTTTGGTCATAGAAGTCATTTTAGATAGTAACTTGCTATCTATTGAAGATTAAGGGTTGTTGTTCGTCTAACCGAGAAGTCACAGATACATCTAAAAAGGTTTGGCTTGTGGTAAGTTAAGTTTTTATGAGGTATAAAGAGGAACAATATCTTTTAAATCAACAAAATTGATATTTTGTACAAGTTAAATGAAACAGAGGATGCTTGAGTGAGCAGCAACGCTCAAGCGCTTAGCACCACTTAAGTGCCCGAAACGCTCAAGTGGTGGTTAAGTGTGCTCGAGCCCTCAGGTATTTTCTATAAAAAAAAATGGAGAATATTTTGGAGAATCTCACACACATTGGATTTGAAAACCTATTCATCCCGAGCCTCTTCGGGTTATTTGCCTATAAATACTTCATTATAACCCTTCTAGAATTAGAGATTGGAAAGATTTTTCAAATGAGTGTCCTTGAGAGAGAGCCTAACGAGCCACACCATTCCTAATCTCTCATTCGAAGGATTCAAGCTTTGAATCTTGGGTTAAAGACCTTCATCTCTTCAATAAGGTTGCAGTGTATTCACAGGAGCAATAAAAGGTTGTTGCATCGTGGATGTGGATTAAGTTGTAGGTATTAGAGAGTAAATCTTTAGGGTAAAGTGGGTAGGTAAATCTATGTAACTTGATCTCATATAGTGTATTTAGATTAGCAATCTTAGACCTCATGGTTTTTTTTGTCTCTATAGTTAGTATGAGGGTTTTCCATGTAAAAAATTCTATGCCTCATTACGTATATTTATTATCTTGTATGCATTGCCTATAATTGAAAGAATTGATAATCCTTAACTACTTGTAAGGAAAAGTTAATTATAACATACAAATATCTATTTAAATTTTTAAGGGTTTATTATACTTTACCCCACTAACTTATAGCGTGTTTTGCATATTGCCCCGTCGAGTTTAAAATTGAGTAATATACCATTTTATGCTTTATAATTGCATGCAATGTGTATTTGTTGTACGACGACGTTAATTATAATGAACAGAAGACATATGTGCTAATCACGTGACATGTTTAAATGAGGGCAAAATTGTCATTTTATTTTAAAAACCCTAAAACCTCAACCCATCTCTCTTCTTTCCTCCTATCGTCTCCTCAAATTGTGGTCGAGATAGTTCCCCAAATTGCAGTAATCTTTTCCAATTTATCAAAACTGAATTAAAACAATCAATTCAAATTACATAATCAAACAAATAAACTAAAAATAAAAGAAAAAATTGGAAATGGATATAAAAGAGGCTCCGGCTATTACAGAAGTAGAATCCTTGATAAGAAATCCATTAAAAAAAATCATTTTTCAAGGAATAATTAAAGAGGGAAAAAAACCAACAAAGAACCTCGCTTGGTTGCTTAGTAACCCTAGGAAGGGGAACAAAAATTAAATTATGGATCTAACTCCTTGCGATGATTTATTTCACAAAATAAAAAAGAAATGAAAACTTCAATTCCATCAACCAAATGATCATATTCTTTTGCCCTAAAAATAATATTTTATTGTACTTCTAAAATGAATGAATTTTGTTTAAAAATAAAAATCCTTGTTTGGTTTCTTAGAAAAAAAGCAAACGTTCATAAGCCAAACTCTACCTTCTTCCAAAATAAAAAATAAAAAGGAAAAAGAGAATAAATAAGTGGAAACAAAGAAAGGAAAACTGAGATTAAAAAAATAAAACAAAACAAAATAAAACTTGTTTCCTATTGTGCTTGTCACTGGCGAATCAGGCAAACCTCTGTCTTCCTCATAAAAAAAGAAAAGAAAAAAATCTCAAGAAACAATACTCTTAGGACTATTATGAACTCTAGTATTCATATGATCTTATAGACCTTGCCATTTTCCTTCAGGATGACTAAGAGGATTCTCAAAGATTATGGGGTGTTCATATGAAAGTCAAAGGTTCTTCAGGTTCTTTTCCCAAGAAGAATAAGAACAATACCAAATAAAGAAAGTTCAAAAGAAGAAATAAGATAGCAAACTCAAGGGCAAGTGATTCCTTTTTGACCTTTTGGGACACCAGAAAAGGAATGCCCAGTTTACCTAAAGGAAAAATGAAAGTATATATCATTTTCTCATTGTTAAGTATTTAGTGTTGGATTTTACTATTTATGGTGGATAGATTGCAGGCTTACTACCTGTAATTCTTATAGGATGTTCAATGAGAAGTTAAATGATGGGATTCTACTTACCTTAGCTTCAAATGCAAGGTTAGTTATGTAGGTAAGTGAGAGGTAATATCCTCTTATTTTATATGTATTTCATTATCACTTTGCCAAGTGATGAGAATAGTCAGATCTCATGATTAAACCTAGCACTAATTAAATATTTGGTTTCTAGACCTAGGTCATATTAATCAAAATAGGATCCAAAGATTGGTAAATTCGAACTCTTTGATTCCAGAAGACCTTTCAGTCTACAAATCATTCATAGATAGTAAAATGACCAAAAAACTAGGCCAAGGAATGTTTGGAGTTAGTGCATATTGACATGTATGGAACTTTTAGTGTCCATGCATAGGGAGAGTATGGGTATTTCATCATTTTAGTGATGATTACTCTAGGGTTGGATGTGTACATAGGAGATTTGATGCCTTGGATACATTCATCGAATTTAAGGCATGATCAGATAACCTATTGGGTATACATACCAAGTCACTTCGATTAGATCAAGGTGATATGTCTAGTAAGTTTGATTTTTTCTATTGGAGCACAAGATTATTTCCTAGTTATGTGCACCAAGGTCTTTATTGTAAAATGAAGAAGTGGAAAGAAGAAATCAAACTTGGATGGACATATTGAGATCATAGATAGGTTTCTCATATTTTTCTCGATTCTTTTGGGGATATGTCTTATAGACTATGTAATACCTTTTTTTCTTAAGAGGTATATCAGTTTATAGGATATCTAAGACAATTTTTAGGTTATTATCTTTATAGTCAGGATCATCAGAAGATATTTGTTGGCACAAATGTGAGATTATTTATGAAGACTATATGATAAGAAATAAGGCAAAAAGTGATACAAATTAGAGGATATGTTAGAAGATAGTCTCACATTGCATAGGATATTATGGATCTAGAGGGTTAAAGACGTACCATTCCTATGATTTCTAGTACACTAATGTCTCATCATAGTGGGAGGTTCATATTCCATAGATTATGATGAAATAGTTAGTAGTGCTTGTGCTCACTTAAGGCAAAGAGCTATGAAAAGGTAATTATAATCTTTGTATTCTAACATAGTTTAGGTTCTTGTAGAAGCACCTAAAAGAATAAAACCCATAGGGGTAAGTTGGTTTACAAAAGGAACACAAGAGTAGATGGAAAGCTTAAGTTTTATGTGGCTAAGATTGTAGCTAAAGGTTATAGTTTGAAACTTTGTTTCAACTATGGAAAACCTTTTCAATAATGGTCATACTCAAATCCATCATATTACTCCTATCTATTGTAGTATGGCTCATTTATAAGATATAACAACCAAACATTTTCATAGCAAAGGGCCTTGTGTGTACAAGAAGGCACAAGGAAGTGTGGTGATGCTCTAAGATTTTGCAGGCCGATGACAATCTACTCATTGGATATGATATAGGGATATTGTCATTAGTTAAGATTTGGTAGTCTACTTAGTTCTAGATGAAAATCTAAAGGAAGATGCAATATATTCTAAGAGTTACGATCCTTTAGGACTGCAAGAATAGGAAAATTGTGCCATGTCACCTACATAGATGAACATTTGGTCAAGTACATGATGCAAAACTCCAAGAAGGGTTTGTTACTCTTTGGATTTGGAGTTATCTTTCTTATGATCAATATCCTTGGACATTTGTGGAGAGAAATCGCATTAAGGCGATATACAATGCCTCTACAGTGGATAGCCTTAAGTATGCGATGTTATGTGTTAGACTAGAAATTTGTTTTGCTATAGGAATAATGAGTGGATATTAGTCCATTTCCTTATTAGAGCTTTGGATGGATATCAAACATATACTCTAGTATCTTTGGAGAACGAGAGATTATATGTTTGTGAGTCTTTGCGATGAGTTGATACTTCTTTCGTACTGGGAAATTGGACTTCAGTTGAAGGACTCTTGCAGGTCTACCTCTAGGTATGTGTACACTGCAAGTGGTTTTTTTGTTGTTTATATAGCAATAAGGAAGTATTTTGGCTTATGGGTAGTTCCCTTGGTTAAATCGTCTAAGATCCTGTTAGTGATAACAACGGGATAATGGCATGGTCTAAAAAATTGAAGTACCACTAGAAAAAGAAACATATAAAGAGGAAGTGTTACCTTATTGTGAGATAGTATAAGAAGGTGATATGACTATGGAGCAGAATCTTTCTGCAGTGCCCAGTTTGCTTTTTGGGTTAGTGGGAGTTTGTTGGGATTGAGCCCTTAAAAGCAAGATATGATGTAACAAGGTTAGACTTAACCATCCCCTTGCTATCTCTTTGGTGTGTTGACATTGATTTGAGTATTCAACCCATGTCTCTTACATTATACATTACTTGAGTGGATTAGGAGTTGCACAAAAGATACAAGTCATAGGTTCCTTGTAAGTAGGTAAGTTATTCGCAGTTGGTTCATAGATTTGGGTAATCTACTAAAAACTGGAGTGCACCACCTCCTAATTGGAGGAATGGTTTGTCTTGACCGCCAAGATGAATTTCCCATGGTGAGTGCACTAGTGTATGTGATGCATATTGGATAGGACCTATGGTGAATCATGATGCAAGATTATCAATTGCCATGATTCACCAAGCTATTATACTGCATGAACTCTCAACCTTGAGAGATATTGAGCCTATGCCAGAATCAACAGGAAACTTTAACCTATGGGTGAGATCTTAAAGTAGTCATATATCCTTATGGGTTGGGTCACTATTGATGGAGGCCGGTGACAATAGGTATTATCAATAAAGACACCATGATATCTCATAGGATTGAGATAGTGTGTCCCCTTGGGTGATCCAAAGGACACTTGGTCATGAAATCTATGGCCATAGCAATTTCTTTAGTGGAATTTCACATATGCTTCTTGGAGCTAGAATATGTCAATTGATCACATAATAAGTGAGATTTGTAACTCAAATATTGGAAAGATAATCTTGATAGGTAATAACACTATTTTGTTAGATTACAGACACTAATTCATGGGGAGTTTGCACGCAGTGGATAGTAGGTCATGGACTCGAGCACTTGGTGTCTTGTTGTAATAGACATAGAATACTAGAGTGTAGTTGACTTTTTGTAGTGGGATGTTGAGTCAATCTTAGAATTTGATTCTGAGGGAGCTAGTACTCCTATGGGTCTCAATGGTCCTCGTTCTGAGCTTATATCCTTAATGACACAGTTTATGAGGGTTGGATGAGTTATTAGTTCACTTTTATATATAAAGACGTTTTGATAATTGCGTAAGGTTGCACAAAGAAAAGTGAGTGGTATGTTTGGACCGGGCTAATTGATTAATTAAGGTCTTGTATAGTTAATTAATAAATTAACAACCTTTTTGGGTTATATTAAGTGACCCATGCCCATAGTGCACTTAAGTCACTTAAGCCTAATAGGAAGCCTATAAATACCCCTTTAGGGGTTAGGGTTTCCAAGTCTTGCCATTCTTCCATTCAATCTAGAGAGTGAACCCTAGCCTCTGCCCTTGAGATCTCCACCATTTTAGTGCTTAGACATAAGGAAGAGTCATCAGATGGAAGATTTTGGTGTTTATGAGATTCATTATAACTTTGGAGTTATCTACATCCATTGAAATTAATTCAGGAACATCCAGATAAAAGGTATGTGGCTTTATTCTCTAAATCTATGTTTTCTATGGTATCCGTATTGGTTTTGAATACCTGTTTATGTGTTGCAATAGATTTAATGAGCCTAAGATAGATTTGCATGTACCCTACATGATCTAGGGCATGAGAATAGAGTAATCCAGGGTTCCTAACAAGGGGGAAAGAGTTTGATAATATGGATGTTGACCTTTTTTACGAGTTTAAAGAGATTAAACATGAATTTTTAACCCTAGAACTCCTCAACAAAATGAGGTGACTGAAAGAAAAAATAGAGTGTTATAAGAAATGGCTAGGGTGATGATTCATATGCAGAATAACCTTATGTAATTTTGAGCAGAAGCCTTAAATTCAACATGTTATACTGCCAATAGATTTTATGTTAGGCCTAAAATGAAGAAAACATCCTACGAATTATGTACAAATAGAAAACCTAACCTTAAGTATTTTAGGACTTTTAGTATTTAGTGCTATATACTCAAGGATGGAGAGAATCTTAGAAAGTTTGATGCTAAATCTTATGTCGGTATCTTCCAAGGCTATTTTACTTATAATAAAGCCCATAGGGTTTATAATCAAAATTCACAAGTTATTTAGGAATCCTCTAATGTGGTTATAAATGACCCTAGGTATGATCAGGACATAATTGAGAGTCAAATTTTTACCTATAAATCAATTGGGGATAACCTTAAAGATGTGCAAATCACAAAAGATAACCCTAATGATATATTTAAAAAAGACATTGATCCCAATAAGAATGAATGTAACTTTAGATGACACTTTTGAAGAAACGAGGAATAAACATAGATCTAGAGTACCTAAGAACCACCCAATCTCAAATTTTATTGGTAATGTAAATGAACGAGTAGTTACTAGGTGACAATAAAGGTTAAATGAGATAGGCCTTGTATGCCATACCTCCCAATTAGAGCCAAAGAATGTGGAAGAAGCTTTAAGTAATGATTCTTGGATTACCAAACTTTAGGAAGAGTCAAATCAATTTATTAGGAATGATGTGTGGTATTTAGTCTCTAAGCCTAAAGATAAGCATGTCATAGGTACAACATGGATTTTCAAGAACAAACAAGATGAAAATGGGGTTATTGTGAGAAACAAAACAAGATTAGTTGCCTAAGGATACTCACAAATAAAGGGGATTGATTATGAAGAGACATTTGCACCTGTAGCTAAATTATAAAGCTTTACCAAATGGATGTCAAAAGTGCTTTTTTGAATGAGATTTTGAGTGAAGAGGTTTATGTTGAGCAACCTAAGGGTTTCGAGGATTCGAAATTCCCCAATCATGTCTATGGTTTAAAGAAAGCCCTTTATGGATTAAAGAAGGCTCCTATAGATTGGTATGAGAGGCTCACAACCTATCTTTTGGAGAAAAATTTTGAGAGAAAGGGAGTTGATGGAACCTTATTTATTCATAGGTTTAAGGATGGGTTGTTAGTGGCTCGGATTTATATGGATGATATTATTTTTAGAGCTACCTCCAATGACCTTATCCTTAGTTTTGACAAGGAAATGAAGACTAAATTCGAAATGAGTATGGTAGGTGAACTAAACTTCTTCCTAGGATTATAGATTAGGTAACTAAAAGATGGAATCTTTCTGTCTCAATCCAAGTATGCTAAGGAGTTAGTTAAGAAATACAATCGAAAATCCCCTAAACACTCTAGGACACCTATGAGCACTACCTCTAAGCTTAAAAATGATAAATCTGGCAAGGATGTTAAGCAAAATCTTTATAAAAGCATGATAGGTAACTTATTATACCTCACAGTGAGTCATCTTGACATATCTTTTAGTGTTGGAGCTTGTGCTAGGTACTAAGCAAACTTAAAGAGTCACACTTAACTACTGTTAAAAGAATTATACATTATATAAATGAGACTCTTGACTATGGTTTGTGGTATCTGTTTGATTCTTCTCTTATGATTGTTGGTTATTCCGATGTTGATAAGATCGAAAATGTCGAGGATTGAAAAAGCACATCTGGTGTCCGCTTTTTCATTGGTGATTGTCTTGTGGCTTGACTTAGTAAGAAATAAAATTCTATATCTTTATCTACTGCCAAAGTTAAATATATTGTTGTTGGAAGCTATTGTACACAACTCTCATGGATGAAGCAAATGCTAAAAAACCATGAAATTGAGCAAGGGACCATGAACATATGCCATGACAACTATAGTGCTATAAATATCTCAAATAATCCTATTCTTTATTCCCATACTAAATACATTGAAATTCGTCATCATTTCATTCGGGATCTTGTTGAAGAAAAGCTTGTCTTTCTAAACTTTATCCCCACTGAACATCAATTTGCAAATATTCTTAACAAACCCTTGGATTATCTAAGGTTTGAGTTCCTTACAAAATCCCTAGGCATATGCCTAATTGACTGATCTTCAAGAGTTATAGGCTTCAAAGGTTTTGAGCATATTGTCTATTTTTTGCTTGTTTCCTTTGGCCATCTTTTAGTTTACTTTGGGCATATGATTTTTGTTTAATTACTTGATATATTAACATGATTTGTAATACCTCAAGTTTGTGAACTAGAGAAATATACTATGTCTACAAGACTTGATATGGATTGATTCATAGATATTTGTTAATCACTATTGACGCACTTGATTCTTGATAATTAAACATCTTTGTATAGTGGAATATCAACCTTAGTTACACCTTGTGCTTGATCAAGAGGAAGACTTCTTAAGTTTAAATTATAAAGTAGACTTTATTCACTTTGGAAGGATTCTTTGCCATGCTCAAATCTTATTATCCACATGCCTTGTTTAACTAAGATCATTATAATTGTTCCCGAAGTGAGTCAATGACAAATTCTTGAATCATTGGTTAAACATAATCCTCATATACTTTCTCCAAGATTCATGCTCTTAAATGTATGTTACTTACTTGCAACATTTGGAAACACCCCTAAAGTGGATACAAAGGTAACCATGAATGAAAATAAAATGAAAAATCAATAGTGATCATAGTGTACAATGCCTCCACTTCCAAAAGAAAAAGACAAAGAAAAAGGAAAGAAAAAAATATGATATCAAATTAAGGGGGAGTTAAGTTGTGTTGTATGTAAATGAACACGATTGTGTTAAATAGAAATCCAACGATCTTAGATCAAATTGACTAGATGTGTAATTTAATTTGACTAAAGGTATGATTGGATCTCTTCTAAGTGATCAATTTCAAAATATAGAGCTAGACAATAAGTCTTATTCCCTTAAGTATTAATACTTATGTTTCTATGTTGGCCATCTTATACATTGATGGTCATGCATTAGGTTTTGAAATTGAGATTATGATTAACTCTGACCTTAGAGCTTGAAGCCTCATTCTTGATGGACTAAGGTATAATATCTAGAAGACTCACTTGATTTCTTACTGAATAAACTAATCTTAAGAGTTCTAAAACATGATGATCTACCTAAGTTGATTGCTTTTGTGTTTCTTATCTCATCTTTGTTATCTTCTGGTTTCTAGTTCACTTGTTTAGTTTCTTAGTCCTCTAGGTTTGGTTTTATTTTTCTCCTTGAACTTTTTTGAGGCTTCAAACACTTGAGCGCTATTACCAGCACTCAAGCGTTGCATCTAGCTCTACTAGCATTCAAGTGTTGTAAGTCTTTTCGAGTGATTAGACCACTTGAGCTCTTTAAGTCATATCTAGTGTTGCTTCTAGTGCTCGGAACGATTGAGTAGTAATCTACATCCAACTGTCCTGATGATTATTTAACTGTCTTACGTGTCTTATTCATTTCAAATGTTCCGATTTCTTTAAGTGCTTTATGATTCTACTTCTTTGTCATTTGAGGTTAGATCTCTTCATTTTTCACGTTTTGATTTCATTGTATTGTTTTGCACATCATTTTTAGTATTCCTAGCAGTTTAGGTTTTCTTTAGATTTTTATCAGTTTTTCCTACTTGTAGTGTCCTTTCGTATTCCATTTCATTTATGACTAGTTGTAGACGTTTGCTAGAGTGACCTCTCCTAGGTTACTCAAGCCTATCTAGGGCATTGCTCTTCAAGGCCCCATTTCGACCTTGCTAACCTCCAAGTGGAGTGCTTTCATTGTCAGGATTCGTGTGACCGTTATTATGCATCTTTCCATCATTGATGCATCGAGGTCGAGAGGGTCATCAATCCCTTAGCCTTTCAAGACACTTCTTTTCCTATCATTCTTCACGAGAAAGGTTGGAAGCCAATGTTTTCACTTAAAGGGACCTACTACTCTCACCTAGTTAGCATGTTCTATGCAAACATGCCTTCCATCGTGGTTGACGTCATTTTTCGAGTGACCATGTATGGTCAATCCTTCCTCGTCTTTTCTCGCTCCATAAGGCATGTACTTGGCATGCCTAGATTGGATAATCGTCTTCCTTTTTTTTTTTTTTTTTTAGAGGTAAAGGCCCTCAGTCAAGGAGAGCTTGCAACCATCCCGACCACCTTCTTTGGTGCCCATTGAGCCCTTCCTTTTTATATTTCCATTCTTGGCTTCTCCAAGCCAGGATGGATCTTCGCTAAGTTTTTCACTTCTTCTTTTTACTCCTCTACCCATTGTACCAAGATGTGATGATTGACTGCTTAGTTTATTCATGCCATTCTCATTGGCCAATAGTTCGATATTGACTAGGTCATTCTTGATATCATGACTTCCTACCGTGATCCTTCTTTTCTATATGGTAGCTTTTCTTTTGCGCTCCTAGTTTCCTACATCCTTGAGAATGTTGGTTTTGAGATCTGTGATGCCATGAGGGTCTAGAATTCTCAATCCCCACTAGATTGGAGCTCTTGGGCCAAGCATTATGGTTATGTATATAGTCCCATGGCTCATCTTGCTACCTATATCCCACTAGACGCAACACCAGCGTAGTAGGTAGCTCAGGAGATTATTGCCGAGGAGAACGAGATCCAAGTGATGGAGCAGGATGCTCCCACTCCTAAAGATGACTTCTTCAAGCCAGCTCCGAGGACTCAATCGAGTCGTGGTCGTGCTAATTCTTCATGAGCTACTTATGAGGGATCTTTTTCCATTGACCTGGCTACCTAAGAGACATTAGATTCCATGGCCCATCGCCATCAGCGGAAGGGCTCGTAGGACATTTAGTTATGTGAAATTTGAGGTTAGTTTGATTACATTTTATCCTGGATCCACTTTCAGGGTGCCTCAAGCTCTGCCCCTCTGCCTCCTCCAAATGCTTGGTTGATTATATTTTTTGTTTTATTAATTTGGGTTTTTTAATTTCTTGTTTATCTTATGTATTTAGAATCATTTTTTGTTTTATATATATGATGTTCTTATTTCTCTTTGTCTCTTATGTGCTTTTAGTGTTTATAATTCATATGTTTTGCCATTTTTATGACAAAAAGAATGAGATCATTGACTATATTTAACTTAAATAACGGGAGCTTAAGCATAGAGTTAATATAGAAAAGATAAAGAAGCTCCTTGACAAATAAGGAGAGTTAATAATTTTTTGAATTATTTATTTAATTCATTCTTTTATTCATTTAATTCTTAAGGGAAATTAATTGAGATATTGAAGGAAATTAAACTTGAGACACTGGAGGAAATTAAATCAATTGTTGAAAGCTTAACTTATAAGTTTAAAATAGATACTTAACACGGATGTTTCCTGCAAGATATTTCTGTTTGAATTATCTATCTCTCTATAACTATTTGGAGTGATAAAAACTTTTTTCCCATGATTTTCATTGCTTATTTTCTAGTTGGAGATAGACTTCTATGAATTATTTTTTATCTATTGTGTCTTATCAAGCTTCTATTATATTTGGTTGATTTGAATACATCTAGTTTCTTCTCAATATTTGCTTTGTACCTTGGTGTCACTATAGGGATCTATTTCTTTTTCATTATTTCACAGTGCATCAAGCAAAATCTCCAACTATCTTGTTTTGTTGTGTTGATCATATCTTATCCCACACATTGCTTTACCTTTGGAATAATTTTCTATATTGTGTGCAAGTTATAAGGTTGGAAGATTAGTACTACAAGATGGTGCAAAGAATTCTCTTAGTTTATTTTTAATTGAGCGTTAATGTGTGTTATATAAACTTCATAATGAGAGTTTGGGTTGGTTTATGTAACGATGTTTTTTCATAAAATTGCCAAAGAAGGAGATTCTTAGGAAATTGAGTGTTGTTTGTTAGGAATTTTGTTCCTTTTAATGTTTGGTCATAGAAGTCTTTTTAGATAGTAACTTGCTCTTCATTGAAGATCAAAGTTATTGTTCATCCAATCGTGGAGTCACAGCTACATCTAAAAAGGTTTGGCTTGTGACAAGTTAGACTTCTATGAGGTATAGAGAGAATTGGTTTTGTTTTGAGCTTAAAAAGATTTAAAATTGATATTTTATAAAGAGTAGGACCACTCAAGCACCAAAGACGCTCAAACAATGCTTTAGTTGGGCTTGAGTGGTCATGCAAATTATGCCAAGATTTTTTCACGCAAATTAAATTTAGAATTCTTCCAAAATTGAAACTCTTCAAGTTGTTGCCTATATATACCTCATTATAACCCTTTAGGGGTAAGAGATTGGTAAGAGATATCATTATTTTTTGAGAAGGTCTCATTGAAGAAAAAACCTAACGTGCCACACCATTCCTGATCTCTCATTTAAGGATTCGATCTTTGAATCTTGGGTTAAAGACTTAAATTCCTTTAGTGAGATTGAAGTATATTCACAAGATCAATCAAAGGTTGTTGCGTTGCAAACATGGATCAAGTTGTTGGTACTAGAGAGTAAGTCTTAAGGGTAAAATGGCCAAGTAAATCTGTGTAGCTTGATCTCATATGGTAGATCTAGATTAATGGTCTTAGACCTCGTGGTTTTTTTATTTCCATAGTTAGTGAGAGGTTTTCCATATTAAAATCTCATGCCCATTGCATATATTTTAATTTCATTGATATATCTTTGAATTTTTTATTATCATTGTTATCACTAACATCTCACAGGATATCCTTAGAAGATTAAAATCATATTTTTATATTTAAAGGTTTCAAGTATAGCCCATTTGGTTATGTTGGGTATCCCCAGTATCTCTCAGGATAAAAAAATTGGGCATAATACATATACATCTTTATTTTAAATTTTAAAATAACCCATTCACCCCCCTTTTGGGGTGTTCCTTATTACACTTTCAAATTTTTTAGATCTAATTGAGGTGGTGAGTACATGTCTACTTAATTCATCTTTTTCCTTAAGGAGAATAAGATTATATCTTAGTTGAGTGCACCTAGAATTAGTTCCATAGCAAAATAGAGTAGTAGAAAAAAGAAATCGAAACATAATGGACAAAGTAAGATCCATGATGAGTTTCTTATCACTTCTTATATCTTTTTGGGGATATGTTTTGGAGACCATGACTTACTTAATTTAGTGCCTTCCAAGTCAGTACCTTTGATTCCCATAGAGATATGGATAGGTCATAAACCCAGTTTTTGACCCATTTGCATTTAGGGTGTCCAACACATGTGCTAAAGCCAAAGTTAGAGAAGTTGGAAGCAAGGTCAGAGGTATGTAAGTTTTTAGGCTATCCAAAAGAAATGAGACGATATTATTTTTATAGTTATATCGACTAAAAGGTATTTGTTTGCACAAATACCAAATTTCTTGAAGAAGACTATATGGTAAGTAATAAGGCAAAACATAATATAGATTGAAGAACACTTGAAGAAATTCCCACATTAGCATAGATGACTATGGGTTTAGAGGCTTTACACCTACCATTCAAAACAGTTTTAGTACACAAGATTTTGGTTGTAGTGGGAGGGTGGTTGTATAACCAAATAGGTTCATGTATTTGGGAGAGTCTTCCGAGGCATTCTGGAAGAACATGAGACCAATCTCATAGATTATGATGAAACAAAAAAAGCAACGATGATGCTTATCTATAGCAGGGAGCTATAGAGGTAAAGTTCCTTAGAGATAAAGCTTTGGAAAGTATGACATGATGAAATAGTTTTATATTCATTAATAAATTTATTTATTTTATGTATTTCGTTATCTTTTTATATCTATATGTATTAATTGGTTATCTGAGCATATACATATCACTTGTATTGTACATGACTTGGGTATATTAAAAGTTTCATTCAAGATACAAGTCATGGGTTCCTTGTAAGATGATAACTTTTTCACTATCAGTTTATAGATTTGGGCAATCCGGTAGAGACTTTAGTACACTACCTCCTAATTAGAGGGGTGGCTTGTGTTGTTAGGATGAGTTTCTCATGGTAATTGCATTAATGTGTACAATGACACATTGGACAGTACCTATAGTGATTCATTACCTTTACAACATGATAGTCTTAGTTTATGATTCATCAAGCTACTATACTATTAGGATTAAGCCCTTAAAAGTAAGATATAATGTAACAAAGTTAGACTTAATTGTCCCATTACTATTCTTTTGGTGTATTGACATTGATTTGAACATTTAAGCCATGTCTCTTATATTGTACATGACTTGGATGCATTAGGAGTTGCACAAAAGATACAAGTCATGGGATCCTTGTAAATAGATTTGTTGTCCACAGTCGATTCATGGATTTGGGCAATCTAGTAAAGACTGTGCACTATCTCTTAATTGGAGGAATGACTTGTCTTGGTCATCGAGATGGGTTTCCTGTGGTGAGTGCACTAGTTTATGTGGTGCACACTAGACAAGACCTATGATGAATCATGATGCAAGACTATCAATTTTCATGATTCACCAAGCAATTATACTGCATGGACTCTTAACCTTGAGAGGATATTGAGTCTGTGCCAAAATCAATAGGAGACTTTGACCTATGGGTGAGACCCTAAAGTAGTCGTATATCCTTATGGATTAGGTTACTGTTGATGGAGGTTGGTGGCAATAAATATTTTTAATAGAGACACCATAATATCTTATAGGATTAAGACAATGTGTCCCATTGGAAGATCCAAAGGACATGTGATCATGAAATATGTGGCCACAATAATTCCTTTAGTGGAATTTGACAATGCTCTTTAGAGTTAGAGTATGTCAATTGATCTCATGATAAGTGAGATATGTAGCTCAAGGATTTGAGAGGTAATCTTGATAGATGATTGATTACTACTCAAAAAGTGCTATTTTATAGCTTGTAATTAACTCTTTTAAACACTTTTGAGTAGTAGTTATTACCTTTTAACTCAATTGGCATGTTAAGGACCCTTGCAATCGTTTTTAATCAAATTGTGTTAAGTTTTGGTGTTTTTTTATAGCTTTTTGAACACCAAAGCAATCCAAGAATGAGGGAGATTTTTGTATAGATCATGGCAAAGCAATTTGAAGTTCAAATTCATAAAGGAACCAAGCTTTGGAGCTTTGTGACCCTTTGCCAAAACCAAATCAGAAATACAAGGAAAGAACAATAGAGATAGGAATCTGACATGAAAAAAAACATAGGAGAGCAGTTGCAGTCTTCTTTCACACATTTGGAGCACTTTCCGAAGTCCATTTTCTATATACTATATACCGTTTCGAAGCTCGGGAAGTCAAGAGTCCAATGCTTCAAATAGTGATAGGAATCTGACATGAAAAAAAACATAGGAGAGCAGTTGCAGTCTTCTTTCACACATTTGGAGCACTTTCCGAAGTCCATTTTCTATATACTATATACCGTTTCGAAGCTCGGGAAGTCAAGAGTCCAATGCTTCAAATAGTGTACAAATCGGAGCTGAAATGAAGAAGTTATGGCCATTGGAAGAAAATCGCACCAAGTTGAAAGGCAATTTCGCAAGCTGCGAAATCAACCTTTTCTTGCGAAATTTTTGCAGCCCACGTTGCATGCTGCAAAATCCACCTGTACAATCTTCAGATATTTGCGACCGACTCCGCTTGATCTTTTCTTCAGATATTTTTGTATAAAATCCCTATTTTCTTCTTGTAATCCACCAATCATAGGATTACTTAGCTAGGAAGGTTGGAAAAACTTCCCTATATATGTTCCCTTGCATTTGTTGTAAAAATATCGAGGAACCGAACAGAGAATCGATCAATATATAGAATATATAGAGCCTTGCTCTGTTTTCTCCGTCTTATTTTGTTTTCTCTTTCATTTTTATTTCTAGCAAATCAAACTCTAAGATGTTTTCTTGGAGGATGAGTGGCTAGACTTTTTGTTTCTTGGGTGAAGGAAGCCAGGTAAGGTGCCGAATGCAAAAATTGGAAGTTTTGTTGTTTTAGCTTTTAATGAAAAGAAAGTGTGACCCGTTAATGGTTTCTATGTTTTTAGTTAACTTAAAACGCCTTAGAATCACCTGGGCCAACACTTGGTAAGGCAAGTGGACTCCGTTCATTGAGTTACACTAGTTTATCTCTTGCGAGCCTTTGGGAGGTGGTTTAAAGGTAGGATTTTCTAAAATAGCCAACACTTGGTAAGCTTTTGGACTCTAAGGAGACATCCATTAGTTATCTCTTGCAAGCTTTTGACGGGTAATCCAAGGTTAAGGATCACCTTGAATGGCAAATGCTAGGTGAGAGGCACAAGTCATTGCAAGGTGTATCAGTGAGAGGGATTTAGCCTGGAAACCTTTAATGGTAAGCATCTGTACCACACCGGTTCGGGAAATAACTATATGTTAAATCCCCAACGCGAGGAAAAGAAACAAGTGACCGGAATGTCCCTTTTTGTATAAGGCGCCTGATCCTAGTAACCTGAAATCCCAAGAAACACTTTTCTTTCTAATTAATTTCAGTTACTTTATGTTTGGTTAGCTTAATACCATCCATTTTCATGCAAACTTATGTTTTCTTTTAAAGCTAACTTAGAAAAGGAAAAACACTAATTCAGCTTTTGAACTAATATCAATTGTGAAGTGAAAACCCATCTCTGTGGACGATCCTAGAGCCACTATGCTATGCTAGCTATGCTACCCTAGTATATGGTGAAATAGGTTAATAAATTTTGTTGATAACTCTCGTCTGAGGATTGAAATCAAAGCACATTAGTTGATTGAGCTAAATCAAGTAGAACACCAATTGGGGATGAATCAGTGATAGCACTCACTAACTTGTTAGATGATTCGTCCCCAATTGGTGTTCTGATTGATTCAAATCAATCAACTGATGTACCTTTGATTCAATCCTCAGATGGGAGTTATCAACAAAATTTATAAACCTATTTCACCATATACTAGGGTAGCATAGCTAGCATAGCATAGTGGCTCTAGGATCGTCCACAGAGATGGGTTTTCACTTCACAATTGATATTAGTTCAAAAGCTGAATTGGTGGTTTTCCTTTCTAAGTTAGCTTTAAAAGAAAACATAAAATTGTAATGAAATGGTTGGTTTTAAGCTAACCAAAACTAAAGTAACTGAAATTAACTAGGAAAAAAGGTGTTTCTTGGGATTTCAGGTTATTAGGATTAGGTGCCAATACAAAAGAGGAGATTCCGGTCACTTGTTTCTTTTCCTCGCGTTGGGGATTTAACATATAGTTATTTCCCGAACCGGTGTGGTATAGATGCTTACCATTAATGGTTTCAACACTAAATCCCTCTCACTGATCCATCTTGCAATGGCTCGTGCCTCTCACCTAGCATTTGCCATTCAAGGGGATCTTTAACCTTGGACTTCCTTTCTCAAGCTTGCAAGAGATAACTAATGGATGTCTCCTTGGAGTCCAAAAGCTTACCAAGTGTTGGCTATTCTAGAAAATCCTACCTTTGAATCACCTCCCAAAGGCTCGCAAGAGATAAACTAGTGAAACTCAATGGACGGAGTCCACTTGCCTTACCAAGTGTTGGCCCAGGTGATTTAAAGGCGTTTTAAGTTAACTAAAAAGATAAAAACCATTAACGGGGTACACTTTCTCTTCATTAAAAACTAAAACAACAAAACTTCCAATTTATGCATGTGGAAACTTACCCGGCTTTCTTCACTCCAAGAGACAAAGAGCCTAGCCACTCATCCTCTGAGGAAACATCCTCAGAGGATGTTTGGCTAGAAAGAAAATAAAAGAGAAAACAAAGATATGAAGGAAAAACAGAGCAAGGCTCTGTATATTTTATATATCTACATATACAAAAGGTTGTCTCTGAGAACAAGCTCCCGAGATATATTTTACAACGGATGCAAGAGAACATATATAGGGAAGTTTTTGCAACCTTCCTAGCTAAGGAATTCTCTAATAGGTGGCTTACAAGGAGAGTTTAGGAATTTAGACATCAAATATCTAAAGCAAAAAGATCTCAAGATGTCGGTTGCAGCTATCGGGTAGCTTCAGGAGGACACCGTGGCACTGTGCAAAATGGCTGCGAAATTTCGCAGCCAAAGGACAAAATTTCGCAGCCAAAGGCTGATTTCGCAGCCATGCAACATTCTGCCTTCAACTTGGAGTGATCTGCTTGCAATAGCTGTAACTCCTTCATTTCAACTCCGAATCGCGCACTGTTTGAAGCATTGGATTCTTGACTTCCTGAGCTTTGAAATGGTATATAGCATATAGAAATTGGACTTCGGGAAGTGCTCCAAAATTTCCCAAGAAGACTGCAGCTACTGTCCTCTATTTTGCTTCATGGCAGATTTCCCTTTGCTTCCCTCCTTGCATTCCGGATTTGCTTATGGAAAAGGAATTTAAAGCTTCAAAGCTTTGGTTCTTCATGTTTCTAAGCTTTCCAAAAGCTTTGCCATGGATTCCAAAGAACTCTCCTCAATCTTGGATTGCTTTGGTGAGCAAAAAGCTATCAAAAACACCAAAACTTACATTTTTTGATTAGAATTGATTGCAAGGGTCCTTAATATGTTAATTGGGTTAAAAGGTGATAACTACTACTCAAAAGTGTTTAAAAGAGTTAATTACAAGCTATAAAATAGCACTTTTTGAGTAGTAATCATTAGATTAAGGACACCAGTTCATGGGGAGTCTACATGTAGTGGATAGTAGGTCATGGACCCGAGTTTCGTCTCGTTGTTATTTACATAGGGTACTGGAGTGCATTTGATTCTCTTTAGTGGAATATTGAATCAACTTTAGAATTGTACTATAAGAGAGCCAGTACTTTTATAGGTCCCAATGGTCCTTACTTTAAGCTTATATACCATGATGACACGATTTATGAGGGTTGGATTGACTCCACGTTCATTCTTGTGAATAAGGATATTTTGGTAATTACGTAAGGTTGCATAAGGGATAATATTATTTCTCAAAATAAAAGGAATAATGTAATAAAGAAATTTCCAAATATTGAAAAATGAAAATCGAGAGAGCACCTTATTTTGAAGGAAACCTTTTATTCTTCAAGGTTTCTTATAAAATATATTTAAGGAAAAATATTTAAAACCCTTCAAAATATTTTATAAAAGGAAAATTTTTCTCTTTTGATTTAATTTTTATTTTCACAAAAATTTATTTCTTTAATCTGCACCATTCAATGACCTAATGAACATATTTTCTAGGAATCCAATTTTCAAAAAAAGAAAAAAAAAAAAGAAAAAATCCATTAAATTACTAAAAGTACCAAATATTTGGAATCCAAATGCTCTAAAATTTACCAAAATGTCTTTGTAACTAAAATTAGGTATTAGAAAAACAAAAAACCCTAAAAATCCTTAACCATTGCCACCTGGAGCATTAAGAGCACTTAAGTTTTGGAGCCATTATACTATCATGGACCATAATGAGTTCTCTTAGAACTCCACCCAAAAACTCACTTTTTTTGGACTATTTTTTCTCTATGAATGATTTTGAATAGACGAAGGTTTTGCTCTCTTCTCTTGGGTCACGTGGGTGGATTAAAATGCTTGAAATTTTATAACCAACAAAAATTCTTATGATCTCAAACCATAGCTTACAACCCATTTAAGAAAAGTAAAGATTTTACAATGAATACAAAAATTGTATACTCTTTAGATGTGTACGACCTAACTAGAGAAGAATAAAACAACCTATTTTTTTAGTATTGCATTCATATATAAAAATAAATAAATACCATGTATTCATCCCTATTGGCAATGGGATGAAGTAAAAAACCTTGCAAAATAGAGTTAGCACACCCTATATAGGATCTAGCATATTTAATCCTATCCTAAGGCTTTGATACCAATTGATGGTAATGAGATCAATGGTGAATGTTTTCCAAATCCTAGGGTTACTAGATCTACTAATAGCAAAAGAAAAAAACATATTACAACAAAAACATAGATCTAGGAGCTCAGAAATTACCTTTGATTTGGATGTTCTAAGATCACATTCCAGTTGATGTAGTAGACCTTAAACATCTTGCAAGCTTTTACCTAACTGCTCATTCTTTGATCCTTGACACTTGTATCAAGTGATTACACACCTTAAGAGGGAGAGAAATAAAGGAAGGCTAGGGTTTTCCCTGTGGAAGAATGGAATGGATTGATAAATTGATGACCAACTCTAAACCTTAAGAGGGTTTATATAGCCTTTCTTGTAGGCTTAAGTGACTTTAGTTTAACCTAGGCTTAGGTCACTTAATCTATCCAATTAGGTTCTAATTAATTAATTAGTATTAATGAGCTTTAATTAATTAATTATCTTACTATAAAAAAACCCTAAATAATTTATCATGAATTCATTTGCAATCTCTTACTTTTACTAAAATTCTTGTATGCACATAAATGATTGATTCTTCATAAAATCTTTAAAACTTTATAGCAACAAAGAATATGGGTTTGAGTGGCAACCATTAGGATTTATAGGAAAACAATGACTCCATCATAATCCAATTCTAAAGTTGACTCAACAATCCACAAGAAAGAGTCAAACTACACTCTAGTACCCTATGAAATTACATTGAGATGAAAATTGATAAAATGTAATTTAATCAATTTTCTAGATTTGTGAACTATTATCCACTACATGCAGAATCCCTATGAACGAAAATCTATATTCTAATAAGGTGAAAACTATTAGCCTTTTGAAATTACCCCTACCATCTTTGAGTCTTAAATCTTCCTATTTTGTTATCAACTAATATATTCTAGCTCACAAAGAGCACATATGAAATCAACATATTATCTTGCAAAGAGCTTATGACTTAGATCCTTTTGTTGATCTTATATTCTAAGTCATATAAAATGAAGGTGATATATGCATCAATGCTCATATAATTAATAATGCAATCAAGGATAGATAAACGGAAACTGAAATTATAATATAAAAATAAGTTAATGAAAATTTATTTTATTTCATCATGTCATGTTTTTAAGGCTATATCCTAATATATTTGACATAAATGAAGAGAATAAAACAAATAAGAATGAATTTGAACCTTGAAATCAAAAAAGAAAATATTGATTTAATGAGATGCAATCTAATTCATCTTAAAAAGGATACATACTCTAATTTGATTAGATTCATTCACAAAATTTTCTAAATTTGTTTTTATCTATTTGTTTCTTAATTTTTCATTGTTAAACCTTAAATTTTGAGGAATCATTCACTTGCAACTAGATCTATAGTTAGAAACCCTAATTTTGAGTTTTCTTGGACTTGTGTTTAGTTGTTCTAGAGGGCATCTTGATTTCAAAACAAATCTAATCATTTTTGTATTGATGAAAAATTAATCTTATGACTTTAATACCTTTGGAGATTGCTCGAGAACTATCCTATTTTTTTTAAAAAAATTATTTTTGGCTTAGGAAGTGAATATTTGGTAAAAGTTTTTAATTGTGCTTTACAATAAGTCTTCAAAAATTTGATTTTCCTGAAAATTTAGCATTATATAACTACTAAAGCAAAGCAACAAGTCAATTACACCTTTCTTGTAATAGTAATACTTTGATTTTTCTCTAACTCTACCTTTCTTAATGGCTAAGAGCACCTTTCCAAGTTGTCATGTCTTTTGAAACTTTGATAACATAAAAGCTTTGGTGATGAAAGGTTTGTTAATTTAATCATTTATTTAGTATAGCATAACCTCAAATCAATGTACTTTATAAAGCCTTCCAATAACTCCAAAATTGTTTTATTTTATTTATTAATCTAGGAAAGTCTCAAACTTTATTCCATTTTCATTGAAACCTCAGTTGCCAAAGCCCAAAAATGGTCACCTTTTCTTTTCTCGAAAATTCTTCTTCCCTTATGGTGTAGATTTTCTATGTTTTTTTCTTACTAGATGGTACTCTCTTTTTTATTTTTATTCTTATTTGATTTTTTGTTTTTGTTTTTGTTTTGGTTTATTTTTTATTTTTTATTTTTGTGAATGAGGGATTGCATATACATTGTGTTTTCTTACTATGAGTATTGAAAGAAATAAAAAATGAAACATTGTTTAGCTAGGATTTTCGAAAACCTAGTTAGTAGAGGCTTTTCGTTTTGTAAGTATTGATTAGTATTTGATAAATTGGTAAGGTTTGTTGAAATTTCTAACTAATAATTCAGATATGGTTTTGAAGTATATTGATGTTGGGTTTTCATATTATTTATGATTGGATTTTCATAATAATTTGAATGATGGTTTTTTTTTATGTGTACTCAGATTAGTTTTTTATTTGATTTTGATTATATTCTTATTTAAATAGGGTTTGTAGAAGTTGTTACTACATATATATAACAAGTTTTTCATTGTGTAGATTATATTTTTAATCAATGTATGAGAAGAGATTAGCATTTATCAAAGGAAGAGGAAAGGATAAAGAAAATAAAAGTTTTTCATTGTGTCGCTTTAATAAGGAATGTATTGAGTGCATTTCATGAAATAGAAGGAGAATGAAGTTTCCTATCAATGTAAATGATTTGATGAAATAAGAAAATATGTTGAATGAAAATTGTGTTAAAAAACAATAGGTAGTGTAAATAAATTAAATATGTGAAAAATTAATTTATTTCACACCATGATAATAGTTGAAATTAGAGCCATCTAAAATGGATGAATATGAATTAAACTTGATTATATTAGAAAGGTAAAAAAATTACAATTCTTGATGTTTAAAATATAAAACCCAGTCATCAAATTTGGTAGATTTGGCTCCTTTGTAAAATACCTCGAAGTCCATTGAATTTTGTTTCTTACAAAAAGAAATAAGATTATGATACATCACTTGGTTGTTTATAAAAAATGAGATCTTTTTTCATATAATCATAAAACTATTATGGATCTAATAATGAAAGTAAAGAAGAATTACATAATCATAACTAATAAACATGCTTATATTTATGGAAATATAAATCCAATTTTATTCATAATCAAACTTAAAGGAGGATACATCAACTCCATAGGTTCACTAACAACATGTCTCTCATAAAGGAGACTAAAACAGACTAAAACATAAAACACATGACTTAAAGTCATGGTTTACTTGTGTTAGATAACTTAAAAACTAGATCTTCAGCAGAGATGACCTTCTTAGACTTCAGTTGTTCTTAAGCTCATTAAGCACAGTAGTAACCTTTTCGGCATTGAGTGGCTTCACATAGCAAGCATTTAGACCAGACTTCATGAAAGCTTGTATCTCTGAGTCCTGGCTACGAGATGTCACTCCTACAATCATGCTCGTAACACCCATTGAGCGGAGCTCCTTGGTTGCCTATCAAAGTATTGTAGTTTAAGATCACATAAGAATTTGGGGAAAGTAATAAAATGAGTAGAATTTGTTTGCGTTTTCTTTTCTTTCAAAATGTGAATGATGAATTTACCTTTTAAAATTTATATTACATATTTATTTTATAGAAATTTCCTCATTTTTATTTTCTAATGTAAATGATGAACATTTATTATGAACATTAGTATTATAATATAAAATTATATTTTTTAATAAAAAATTGAATACTTCAAAATGAGATAAAACATGTGAATATAAGATTAATGGACTACTCTTAATAAGATTTTAAAAGAACCCTTTGTAACAATTATTTTATAGAAATATAATGCAATTTGGTTTTGTTCATTGAGAGTAATACTCATCTTCTTTTAAAATTAAAACATAAAATTAGGCTAGAAAAATGGTTTTGACGTGTTTTTAGACAGAATGATGCTCTTTTACCTTTTGGGGATAGCCATCAATTTGGCCCTAACTCTTTGTATGTATTTTATTACATATTCTTCAATAAACAAGTTGAAAAATATGTTTAAAGAACTTACTTCAAATCCATCCATAATAGGCATTTCGAAATCCATAAGGATGAGATCAAAAGACGCGCCTGAGTGGTACAGGTCAACAGCTTCTTTACCATTTGCCACAACCTGGACTTCCGTTCCAAATTTAGTCATCATCACTTTATGGATTTTTTGAATAAGAGGATCATCCTCTACAATGAGAACAGAGATCTTCTTTTCAGTTTCAATGATTTTCATGGCCTTTGAGCTCGATGTAGCCTTTCCAAATCCCATTTTTTCTTCTGCATAAACAAACCAATATTTTTATTTTAGCTAGATGGATGTATGTTTCATACATTCTTAGTATAGATTTTTAGGAAACATATCATTTGTTGTTTCATTTTGAGCATTAACGTGGATCATGTAACTCCATAAATAAATATCATAAATAGGAACTTTGCTTTTCTAAAATGTGAGCTTGTAGGAATAAATAAAACAATCTCTACATAGAATATGCATAAATCTCCTAGGGTAGATATATGAGTTTGCTGACATAATTGTGTTAAGCTCTTTGGTAATTAAGAAAATGATAATCATTGTATTGACTCGAAAAAACTCAAAATTCATATATTAAATCAAATGAGTGAAATTATAATGATATAAATTAAACATAAAAGAATTTGTGACAAACATAGAAGTAGAACAAAACTTGAAATTTCACTCTATTAGTAAACACCAAATTTATCACCTTGAATTTCTTGGCAAAGATAACACTGACAGAAATGAAGAGTTTGAATAAACAAGGAAACTCTTTTGCTTGATGCTTAAAATTAGTTCTTCGGGTTTAATATATAGGGGATGAAACGAGATCCTCAAGCATGTATTTAAGATAACATCCATTAGGATACGCAAGTTGTCGTTTAGCCTTGGTTTGGTGTTACTTAAAATTAGACTAAAAAATAAAATCCATTATTTTGAACATTTCCCTTCTTTAGTAAATACGATTAAGTGCAAGAAAATCCAGAGAATCTCATATTCTAAAAAGTTCTGAAAACTCTGTAAATAGCTTTTTGCATTTAGACGAAAAATTATAATCTTGAGATACTAGTGGCTTTGCTAAATCTAATTTTGGATTTGAACATCTTTAATGAGATAGACTTCAAGAAGAAGTTATTCAATCTAGGGGCGAAAACTGAATGACTTAAACCTATTGGCTGGGATTTGGTTAAATATGCTTAGGTTTGTTAGAAGTATAATATCTTATATCCTTGGGTTAGGCTTGGTTCACCTAAAGGCTAGGGTTCAAGCTCAAACCCATTCTACTTTATATGTTGCGATCTAGTTAGGCTATATAAAAAAAAATGTAATATGAAAACGATGAATTAGAGGTTAAAGATGGAAGGTAAAAGAAGTACAAAATGTTGATAATTAAAGCTCAAGCTTAAGTGGCTTAGGCAATGCTTATCTCAAGTCTAAAAAGGGTATTGTTTGCTTAAGCTTATGGGTTGGGCTCCTAGGAAATGAAAGGTAGAGGCCATAGTTTAGGCCCGCTTCTATTCATAGCCGCTTTGAGCTTTGGATTATAGACTAAGCTATTATAATAAGGTATTAGGAGTTTTTAATAGTTTTTTTTTTGGTTAGATATTTTAAAATTAAAGTTTTAATTGAATCAAATTCATGAAGCTTGTCCAATCTACTTACTCATTTATTGAAAAACTTGAAAATATCTTTCATATCATATCATTTTAAAATGTCGATAGTTAAGGCCTAAGCTTAAGTGGTTTAGTTAGTGCTCATCCTAGGTCTATAAGGGGTAGTGGTCACTTAGGCCTTTCAATTGGGCTTAGGGAGCTCAAAGGTTGAGCCCTTATTTTAGGCCTCTTTCTATTCATAGCCACATTGAGCTTTAAATTATAGGTTAAGCTATTATAATAAGGTATTAGGAGTTTTGATTTTTTATTTTTTTGTAACAATTTTGAAATTATAGTTTTAATTGGATCAAATTCATCGTGTTTGTCCAATCTATCCACTCATTTATTGAAAAACTTGCAACTATCATTCATATCATATCATTTATGGAAGATCATCATAAATCTTACCTTAGGAATGTTGTAGACATAAAAAAAAAATTAGTGGATTAAATTACCATTAATTTGGTCTTAAAAAAAAAAAAATAGATATCCTCTTATGGATAAATTTCTTAAAAAACGGGAAACTAATTTCCAACTATAAAAAGGATAATAACAATATTAATAATAATAATAATAAAATATTATTCTTCTTATCTTGTTGGTAAAACCTTTGAAAGAAGAAAGTTGCTAAAATCAAAGAACTAAATCCCTTGAATTAAACAACTAAAATTGAGGAATTCAAAATTCAATTCCTTACCTTCTTCTATAAATAGAGATGACTTTCTTCAAGAGGGAATGGGACAAATCCAGAGGACATAAAAAGAATTCAAATCACGAAAATGAGATCCACAAAGCGACTTCATTCAAGAAAAAAAATTTCACAAAAAGAAAAAGAGCTTCTTAAAATCTTCCTACAGGTTTGGTAAACTACCTACACGTGCGTTCTTCACCATTCAATAAGTTTATTCAGGGAAAAGCAGCTCTAGGCCTTTGATTGATCTTCAAATCCAAGAAAATAATTTCGCAATTGTTCTTTGAATTGTGATCAAAATAAAAGAATTAGAGAGAAAATATTCTTTTGTAAAGAATATTATATCTGTGATTGTATCCCACAAACACAAATTTTAATAAAATTTTTGTTCGCATTATTTTTCTATAGTTTTACTAATTTTGTAGGACTTTCACAAAATTTTGTGTATACAAATTTCTAGCATGCCCAATGGGACTTCTCTATCTCTCATCTCTTTAGTTAAAAGATTGATCACTACTATGTAGATGACATCTAAAAGGACTCAAGTCATGTATGTCAACAAGGGCAATGACAAGATTGTCATTGCTCAATTGACACACAACATAGTTACAGGCCCCATGAATCGTAGCAAAGCAAAATCAACATCTACACTTTCAATAAAATAAACAAATGAGCCTATTTGTTTGCTAAAACTAGTAATGACATGTGATGAGCACCAACCATTCATCACCTTGGCCTCTTTGTGGGCAAAGAGCCACAAACCTCGTAGTAGGAAAACGTCCCTTTAGCACTAAAGAAGTTTGGGGATAGGTTCTTAAAGGGAAAAACTCGGATCTCTTCGTTTCCCAAGTTTGGATCAAGTTAAGAACATGCTTAACTATCTTAAGTTTTTTCTAAATCCTATGCACAACGAAGAAAAAAAACATTTTTATGCTTTGAAAGGATTCAAAAAGTGCTAACAAAAACCATACCTCATATTCGGATGTTCCCAAATCAAATTCACATGGTCAAAATGAAGATTGAAATCGCAAAAGTCTCGTAAACCTGAAGTCTTTTACCCGATGACTCGAACCTTGATCTTGGCACAATTTCAGTGGGGAGGAAAAAAAGGTGGAAGCTATGACTCTCTATCTTTCTGGATGGTGGAAGAAAAAAGTTATGGAAACCCTAACCCCTAGGGGGTATTTATAGGGTTCCTAAGTGGGCTTAAGTGACTTGAGCCTACATGGGCTTGGGTCACTTAATCTAGCCCAAAATAGGTTTTAATTGATTAATTAATCAAATAGGGCCTACTAATTAATCAATTAACCCAATCTAGAGACCTTGTTCACTTACCCCTAAGCAACCTTGAGTAATTACCAAAACGCCCTTATGCACAAAAGTGAACCTAAAGCCAATCTGACCCTTATAACCCATGCCAACAAGTTATATGAGCTTAGAGTAAGGACCACTAGGACCTATAGGAATACTATCTTCTTTAGAATCTAATTCTAAAGTTGATTCAACATCCTACTATAGAGAATCAACTAAACTCCAATATCCTATGTAAATAACAACGAGACTCCAAGTACTTGGGTTCGTGACTTGCTATCCATTGTGTTCAGTCTCCCTATGAACTGGTGTTTGTAGTTTAACAAGGTGAAAACTATCAACCTTTCAAGTCTACCTCTACCATCCTTGAGTTACAGATCCTCGTATTTGTTCAATTGACATATCTTAGCCCTCAAAGAACTTATGGCAAGTTCCATTTAAGGAACTACTATGACCATAGTTTCCATAAACACACCTTCTTAGGATCGCCCAAAGAGACACTCTATCTCAATCCCAAGAGATGTCATGGTGCCTTTATTAAGAATACCTATTATACCAACTTCTATTAACAGCGACCCAATCCATAGGCAACATATGATCAACTTACAATTTCACCCATAGGTCAAAGCCACTGCTAATTTCAGCACAAACTCAATATTCTCTCAAGGTTGAGAGATAACACAAAGAAGCAACTTGGTGGAGTCATGACTACTTGATAACCTTAAGTCATAACTCACCATAGGTCTTGTCCAATGTGTAACCATACACACTAGTGCACTCATCATGGTAAACCCATCCCAATGGCCAAGACTAGCCATCCCTAATTAAGAGGTGGTGCACTATAGTCTTTAATGGGGTGCCTAAGCCCATGAACCGATTATGAACAAGTCAACTATTTGTAAGGAACCAATGACTTAGATCTTTTGTGCAACTCCTAATGCACCTAAGTCACGTACAATGCAAAAGATACAAGTAAGAATGCTCATATAGTATAATGTATGGAATAAGGATAGATAAAAGTGAAATTGGAACATCATTAAATAAATAATGAATTCCAAATTTATTACATCATGTCATGCTTTTAAGGGCTCCATCCTAACAGTTCCCATACTCTGTTATTAATGCCAACTTCAACATTGATTCATACTATGGATTACCAACTGGAATGCCAAAGGACAACTACTCCAATCATTCTGAATTTTTTTATTTATCTTTACTCAATGATTATGTCGGTAATGGTAACAAGGACTACATCTGTAGAAGAATAATTGGTAGAGCTGGTTTGCATCATCGCCAAACTTACCATGACGATCAAAGAGAAGGATTTGTAGATAGCCTTTCTCATAAACAAGGTCAAGACACAAGTATAAAATACAGGTGAGTCAAGTTAAGGGCTCAATCACCTTCATCATGTTACATCTCTTCTTGATGATGCACCACATGCGTTTAGAACGATGCAAGTTTAGGAGAGAAATGATGGAATCTGCCTCAGTGGCGTCATTTTATGTTTAACAACTTCAAGACATGATAACTAACACCGTTAGAACATAATATGGTGGACCCTCATAGAGTACACTCATAGACTCTGAGCCTTAGACTAAAAGGACTAATAACCTACGTATGCCTCTGGGTTATCAACATCTAAAGTTTCAATCATTTTACGGAAACAGAAATTTAAAATAACGTGTTGCCCATTTCATTGAAACTTGCAACAATACAGGTACAAATGATGACTTGTTAGTTAAACAATTTGTTTGTTCTCTTAGAGAGATCACTTTTGATTGGTATATAGGCCTTGTGCCTGAGTGCATCAACAGTTGGGACTAAACGGAGTATGAGTTCCTTAACCACTTCTATAGTACCTAATGAATTGTAAGCATGATGGAGCTTACTAATACAAAGAAATGAAAAGACTAATTGACCATGAACTACATAAATTTTTGGCATTCCTTAAGCCTTGACAACAGTGATAGCTTATCCGAGGTATCAGTTGTGGAGATGTGCATATAAGGAATGCATTGGGGTTTTTTATACATTCTCCAAGGGATACAACCTTGCACCTTTGTAGAGTTAGCTACTCGAGCACATGACATGTAGCTTAACATAGCCAACCATGGTGCTAAGAAGGACCTAATCATTAATTGACAAAGAGAAAGACACGATGGGAAAAAATATGATAAGATATCAAAGAAACTCATCCAAGAGTCGATGGTAGTAAATACGACTCCCATTAAAATCTCAATACAAGATAAAAAGAAGGAAGTAAAAGAGGTTAGACCAACCCAGGAAAATGAGAGGTGTTAGTTCACCTTGAAGGAATTAGAAGAGAAGAAATATCATTTTCTTGACTATGATGTGCCTAACATGTTGGAAGATCTGCTTCAGAAAAAGGTTATTGAGCTACCTAAGTGCAAACATTCAGAAGAAATTGGTTGTGTTAATGATTCAAACTACTGTCATTACCACTAAATCATAAGTCACTCGGTAGAGAAATGTTTCAACTTAAAAGATCTCATAAGGAAACTTATGAAACAAGGAAGAATTTATTTGGATTTGATGAAATAGTAGATTCAAATCATGCGACAGTCGCATTTGCATATTTCTATCCCATTCCATCACATGTTCCACCTAAGACATTAGGGACATGTGCCAATACTATTTAATGCAAGTCACTAAAACCAAAGCAAACATAGCTGTCATGTCAAGACACCTATTTTTCATATTTGCTCTAATAATGAATCAATGTCGTATAGTGAAGAAGGTTGGACATTGGTAACACAAAGAAGACCTTGCAAGAAGCAAGTATCTAATTCATACTCAACTTCTTAGGAGGGAATGACATGAGTGAAATACCCGTCAACATCCAAAGAAGAAAGAAAGAAAAAATGTAGAAAGAAAACAACCGATTGTACAAGTAAATGACCTCTTGGTCAAGAAACTCCTCACCCTTATCACCTTAGGAGAATACTTCCCTCGAGGGGTCTTCGATAAAAGGGTGACGATATCAAATGATCTGGTTTCTTGCAACAAGACTTCAAAAAAAAGAGCGTCAACTAAAAATGAAGAAGAGATTCTTGTTGTAGAGCTAAGCAAAACCAAGGAAGAAGGGGAGGTAGTAGCAAGCTTACAATATTTATCTTGGCTTTTTAGTAGCTATGTAATGCTACAACTTCCTAATGAGATGTGAAGTGCATTGATTCAAACACTTAAGAATCCAACACTTTATGCCACCAAAATAAAGAGGGCAAAAGAGTTGATAATGAAAGCCACAATTGTGCAACATGTTGTGTAGTCATCTCCTTCACTAATGAAGACCTTTACTTAGGGTTAAAGCCATATAATTAACCCCTATTTGTTTCCTGATATATGTAAGAACATAAGGTCACTCGCATATTAATTAATGGAAGATTTGTAGTAAATATCATGCCTAAGGTGACGATGAAATGACTTGGAATTGCCACAAAATAATTAGTATGAAGTCACCTAATGATCCAAGGCTTTAATCAAGGGGGACAAGGAGCTATTGGTATGATTTGTCTAGAGCTTATTACTGGTGAATTAATTTCAAACACATTTTTCATGTAGTCGATACAAAAACATCATATAATGTGTTACTTGGGTGGCCATGGCTTCATGAGAATGGGGTAATACTTTCAACACTTCGCCAATGCTTCAAGTTCTATAAAAGAGAAGTGAAGAAAGTAGAGGCTGATGCTAAGCCATTTACAGAAGTCGCGTTTTACTTCATTAATGCTAAATTCTAAACAGAAAATGATGTCATACAAGAAGTTTTCCTACAACTATTCCCTCTATTATAAAAGCTAAAGAAAAAAGATTGAGCATTTTAAGCTAACATTAATAGGAGACATTTCATAGCCATTGATGACTCTAATTGAAGGCAACTAAACTCCTCCAAAAGATTGATGTCGGACTGAGGAAGTGCCACTACTCCCTCTATTTTTAGGTATGTCTCGAGATCTCGACGAAGTGAGGGTCAACCACATTTCATAGAAGACAGAAATGATGTACAACCTCGAAGATTGGAAAATGGGGATCTTCATGTCTTGAAAGAAGATGCTGTGGACCCGCATTTTTCACGTCCCCACTTAATCGGTGAGACTCGCTTTTATATTTGTAAAAAAATTTAATTTTGGAAAAGTCGGAGTCACCACTTATTTTATTTTATTTTAAAGGGAAAATAAAACAAGAAATGAAACCCTAAAAAATGACTCCATAGTTTTTGGAAAAGTGTGTCTTTGAAAAACCCGAGTCTAGGCTCGGGGATTAGGTTACTTATTGGAAAGGTACCTCTAGAAGGTAGCACCCCTCTAAGCCCTACAAAGGTCTCTACTGACTAAGTTGAAGGAAATGAAGTAATTAATTGATTAATTGAGGGTACCTAGGTAGACTAAGATGATTTAAAAAAAATAGCATGCCAAACAAGATCAAATCACAATAAAGGAGAGTTAGGATGCGTACCCCAACCGTTTCTCAAGCGCTATCATAAAACATCAGAGTTAGTATAGAAATATAACACATAATATGTATTTAATCATAGCAAATCAAGCACACATCTAAGTACCTAAGGATCATATCAATCATAAATAAGGCTCATAGCAACATGCATGTTCATGGAATTCCGAAAAGTAATGATAGAGAGCGTACCTGGATAGCATGCATAACTTAGAAGATTCCTTTGAAAATTTTAGAATGGTTAGGACAAGTATAAATTATATAATATCTCTATTATGTCTAATATACAGTACCAAAGCCAAAATTGAGCCAAGGTAAGTCAAATGATTCCAAAATAAATAACCAATTCAAGCAATGTACATGATCATCAACATACAAATAGAAAAGGGAGCATCATCAAACAATTTCTAAAAAAAAATGGCTTAGAGTGGAATTTAATTATGAAAAATTTCAGGAAACAACTCCTACACATCTAGATCAACATACCGAAAGCCAAGCACTCATTCAAATGACAGATTGCAGCAAAAACACCTAAAGGTTCTACAAAGTCCAGATTAGATAAGAAAAAGTGACATGCATAAATGAATTTAAAAAAAAATAAAAATAAATGATTGCATAAATTCATAAAAAAAATAACATATATTTTTCAAGGTGTCTATATCACAAGAAAAATAAATTGAGGGTTAGTTAACACTCAAAAATATTTTTAAAATGCTCCAACTAATCAGATGTCCAGAATTCAGTATGTGCAGTAGGTACGACTTTGAAAAATCATATCTCCCTCAAAAAGACACATTTTTCAATATTTTATGTGTCTAATATCAATTTCAAGAAGCCTAAAATAGAGGAAAAATATTTAATTAAATTTAAAAAGTCTTATGATATTTTATTTTTTCAAAAAGATCTCGGGTGTCCAGAACTGGGTGAAAACAGAGCCCCCCTAAAGACTCATTTATATCTTCTATTCCAAAATTGTTTCTAACTCAAACAAAACTTTAAATTCAAGTTCAAGAAGTGAGGAAAGTCATACAAGTTTTGGAAAATTTTTAAAAATATTCCAAAGTTGCTAAAACAAATTTTAAATCTAAAGGGTCAGTGGCTGAGTGAAAACTGGTAGCAAGGAGGAGTTTTGAAAATTTTCTTATGTAGGGGTTTCACTAATTCCCCAATTGGTATACACAAATCTAGCCTAGAATCATCCCATTTATTTGGGACCACAAGCTTTGATTCGTGTTTTATTTAAAACCAAAATTTTCATTGAAAACCGAGAAAGATGCGAACTGACCAAGACAAGGTTGCATATTATTTAAGAAGACGAGATTTTGATATAAGGACTCTAGATGAATTTTTTTTTTTAAAAAAAGATTTTTAAAGGGATCTTTTAAGAAAAGTGTTTTATTTTAAAATAAAAGAAATTAATTTGAAAACAACAAGACATAAGGAATAAAATATCAAGCAAAAACAAAAGAGAACAAAATCACAAAGTAGAGTGTTTGACAACCGAGACAATTGAAGTGGTGGGAATGGAGGCCAATCTTCACTATCTTCCAATGGCTTCCGAAAAGTAAATTTTACCAAAGACTGCCTAAGCAATAAACTATTCAAACTTAAACCAATTAAATTAATGACTAATATTCAAAAAAAGCATATCAGTTAAGAGTAATAATAACGAATTAGCATGTGATCAATTAAACATATAAACACATCTAGACCAATTAAAATGGACCAAAATCAAATCAAGGCAAACAATAATTTTCAATCATAAAATTAATTTTATTAGTGAACTAATATTATAGAAAATACCTAAACTGAATAGATGAGTGAAGCTAAATCAGAATAAACTAAGGATAGACACCTTTGAATATAGAATTGATTTTATTAATAACATAAAATTATAAACACACCTAAAATAATTAGAATGAATCAATTTAAATGCAAGCAAACAAAAAAAAAAATATGAATTCAAGAAATTTACTCTCTAAATAAACTTACATTATTAAAATGAAATCTAGGCTTAAAAAATATTTTTAACACTAATTAAGGCAAGTCTAAAATCAAATATTTGAAACGTAAGATTAATTATTTTAGCAAACAAAAATTTTACAAGAGCACCTAAACCTAAAGTTAAAGAAAAACACTAACCATAATATATTTTAAAACGAGATCTCTAACCTATAGAATTAATCTTATTGACATATGGATAAATAGACAACACATAAATAAATAATATAATTTTAAAAAACAAAATATGAATTAATGGAATCAATTTTCTAAATAAACTTTCATTATAAAAATGTAATCTAAGCTTAAAATGAATTAAACACTAATTAAAGCCAATCTAAACTTAAATTCTTAACACACATGATAAATTATTTTAACAAACTAAAATTTTACAAGAGTACCTAAACCTAAAGTTAAATAAAATCATTTACCAGAACAAATTTTTAAAATTAAATCTCTAACCTATAAAAATTAGTTTTATTAATAAATAAATGAAATAGGTAACGCGTGAATACAAAAGTATAGCTAAAACAAAATACAAACTCATGGAATTAAATTTTTTTTGTATAAACTTACATTACTAGAATAAAATATGAGGTTAACAAACGTTTTTAACACTAATTAAGGTAAGTTTAAAATCGAATATTTAACACATAAAAATATAATATTTAACACATAAAAATCAATCATTTCAACAGACTAAATATTTTACTTAAACCTAAAACCAATTCAAATGACCTACAACAGATTTTTTATTTTATTTTATTTTAAATTGAATTTTTAACCCATAGGATCAATCTTATTAATAAATAAATAAATTACAAAACATTAAATAAGTAATAAATAAATAAATAAACAATCAATAATTAAATGAATCAAAACTAAATTAAATAAAGATCAAACTATATTTTTTTTTCAAGCAAAGCTACATAATGTTATATTTTATGAATTTAATATAATACGTCAAAACTAACCTTAAACAACTCTAATCTTTAATGTAATAAATCAAACAGTTAAACAAAAAGTGAGATTGTGCTGCCATATTAAAACAAATACATGCTGGAGCCAATAAAACAGATCAACCCACTTAACCCAATATAATAATCCAACTTTAAATAGTACATCACAAGACATCAAAGTTCCACCGAATGTAATAAAAAAAAAAAATTAAACCAAAAGTAAAATTTTGTTGCCATATTAAAATGAATACATGCTGGAGCCAATAAAACAAATCAACCCACTCAACCAAATATAATAATCCAACTTTAAATAGTACATCACTAGACATCAAAGTTCCATCGAATGTAATAAATAAAAAAAAATTAAACCAAAAGAAAGATTTTGTTGCCATATTAAACGAATACATGCTGGATCCAATAAAACAAATCAACCCACTCAACCCAATATAATAATCCAACTTTAAATAGCACATCACAAGACATCAAAGTTCCACAAAAACCCATTAAAAAAAAAAAAAAAACTAACTTACATAGTCAGCTTACCAAAACAACCTAGTGGCGTGTAGTTGCTTTCTCTTCCCCAATGATGCTCGGGAACAATGGTACTGGTTGATGGGAACTGATTGAGTTTTGGTTCTTCAGCCAATACTCTTATTTCAAATTAGCAAAGCTCGTCTCAAGGAATGGTAAGTATAAGTTTAAGAACTCTGCAACTGGTTTTCAACTATTCTGATAGCCACTAAAATATGGATAATGCATTCCAAAAGTTGGACGAACATGAGGATGTATGATAGGAGAATGGAGAAAAGCAAAGGTGCGGCCTGGTTATGTAGTTGAGAATGATGGGAATTGGAGGATTCATCGTTTTCAAGGATGCGTGGATGGATGGGCTGCTGTTCAGATGGTTCCGTCGGTGAGTTCAAACAGTTGCTTCTCTGCTCTCAAATCTCCTTGCACCGATCCCTTCAAATAGTCTCTCTCGCTTGTGATGATCTCTGGAAGCAACAACAGTCCCTTAATCTAAATAAAAATCAGCAGCAACAGTGTGGACCCTCACCCAATCCACTGACCGGTGCGACTCGCGGTTTTAAAACAAATGAAGTGAATGTGGAGAAAAAGTGGTTTTCGTGTTTTGAAAAATTCGTCCCAGTGAGGAACGGTTTTGTTTGGAGTCGTCACTTACTTTTTATTTTTATTTTATAAAGGGGAAAATCAATTAAGAACAAAAACACTTAATGACTCTAGTATGGAAAAAGTAGTCTGTGAAAACTAGATTCTGGTTCCGGCGATCAGGTTACCTAATGGGAAGGTACCTCATGCGAGGTAGCACCCCTCTAGGCCCGGAACTCGGTCTCTACTAATGAATTGGGTACATGGGAGCATATGGGTCAAAGATTAATCAATCAATCAGGATAAACAAATGACATAGATCACACGAACTTGCTCAATATCTAGCGTGCACTTAGTCTCCACAAATCAAAGCTAAAAGGTGCGTACCTGAGGTCCCTAGCCAAGCACTACATAAGAGGTTAGTCAAGCAATATAAACACACAATGAGCAAACATATCCAAGCCCCACACATGCAAATGAATCCATTTCCCAACAAGTTAAGTACGTAACTCGAGCCCTAGCTAACTGCTGCATAAGAGGGGCAAATTAGTAGACATAAGCATTTTTAATCAAACATCAAAATGTGCCCAAGCCAAACATTCACAATAAGCCCCTGATCTTCCTAGCCAATAATACCCTCAACTCATAGGTGGACCCTTATTAATTCAAACCAAATTTGGATTCAGACCCTAAATATGGCCTACAAGTGCCTTGGAGCCTAATGGCCCAAGCCACAACAAATATGAGGTCAAAACACGCTGAAACTGGAGCTACCTAGCAGAACCGGTTGAAACAATGCAAAGCGTTTATAAAACGGGGTTGCCACCAAGCCACCTGTTGAACCGGTTCCCAACAAGTTCAATCGATTGAGAAAAAATATGAAACTTTACCAAAAGATTCCTTGAAGAATAAGGAATCTAACAAAATAAATGGCATCCAATTCCGAGCCCGGATGAGGGAGAATCGGCTGAAAATATGCAAAGCATTTATAAAATGGGGCTACCACCAAGCCACCTGTTGAACCGGTGTCCAACCGATTCATCCGATTGAAAAAAAAAAATCTGAAACTTTAGCAGAAGATTACTTGAAGAATAAGGAATCTAAAAAACCAAACGACGCCTATTTCGGGCTCGAATGAGGGAGAACCGGCCGAAACAATACAAAACATTTATAAAATGGGGCTGCCACCAAGCCACCTGTTGAACCCATTCCCAACTGGTCCATCCGATTGAAAAAAAATCTGAAACTTTACCAGAAGATTCCTTGAAGAATAAGGAATCTAAAAAAATAAACGGCACCCAATTCCGAGCCCGGATGAGGGAGAACCGGCCGAAACAATGGAAAGCATTTATCAAAAGGGGCTGCCACCAAGCCACTTGTTGAACCGGTTCCCAACCAGTTCATCTGATTGAAAAAAAATCTGAAACTTTACCAAAAGATTCTTGAAGAATAAGGAATCTAACAAAACAAACAACGCCCAATTCCGAGCCCGGATGAGGGAGAACCGGCCGAAACAATGCAAAGCGTTTATTAAATGGGGCTGCCACCAAGCCACCTGTTGAACCGGTTCCCAACTGGTTCATTTGATTGAAAAAAAATCTGAAACTTTAGCAAAAGATTCCTTATTTAATGAATCTAACAAAACAAACGGCGTCCAATTCCGAGCCCGGATGAGGGAGAACTGGTTGAAATAATGCAAAGCATTTATAAAACGGGGCTACCACCAAGCCACTTGTTAAACCGGTTCCCAACCGGTTCATCCGATTGAAAAAAAATCTGAAACTTTACCAGAAGATTTCTTGAAGAATAAAGAATCTAAAAAAATAAACGGCGCCCAATTCCGAGCCTGGATGAGGGAGAACCAGCCGAAACAATGGAAAGCATTTATAAAACGGGCTGCCACCAAGCCACCTGTTGAACTGGTTCCCAACCAGTTCATCCGATTGAAAAAAAATCTGAAACTTTAGCAGAAGATTCCTTGAAGAATAAGGAATCTAAAAAAACAAACGGCGCCCAATTCCAAGCCCGGATGAGGGAGAACCAGCCGAAAGAATACAAAGCGTTTATAAAATGGGGCTGCCACCAAGCCACCTATTGAACCGGTTCCCAACCAGTACATCCGATTGAAAAAAAATTTGAAACGTTAGTAGAAGATTTCTTGAAGAATAAGGAATCTAAAAAAACAAACAGCGCCCAATTTCGAGCCCGGATGAGTGAGAACCAGCCGAAATAACGCAAAGTGTTTATAAAATGGGGCTGCCACCAAGCCACCTTATCATACTAAAATGAAGGTCACCCTCCCAAACCAAACTAAAGACCCTAGGAGGCAATGATGACTGAGGGCACCCTCCCATACACAACCAAGTGCCCTTGACTTCAAGTCTAAACCGGGCGTCCAAGATGGGCAGCCCCTAAATCCAACACCAAGAATTCCATGAAGACCTCATCCATTGACAAAACGAGAAGGGCGAAAGTCCTTCGCCCAAATCCTAAGCTAAGGAGAACTTTGACTTCAAGCACGCCAAGCCCAAGCTTTACTTTGTCTTTTAATTTTAATCAACTGAAATGTGACAGGAATGGCCTGAGTTCCCCAAATCAATTATGAATACCCTTCCCATTTCCCAAATTCAAAACAAACATGCAATCTGAATTTTATTCAATATTTTCTCAAATGCACAACCTAGGCTTTAACCACTCATTCATGCTCAAGTAAAGACTAGGCCCCAAATGGGTAAATTTGGAATTGAGATCTGAACGGCCCGCAGGTCACTACCCTTAGCACACTAAGTGGCCATGGTGGCCCATTTTCTCAACAAGCAAACCAATGATATCAAGACCCTCTCACATTTCAATTGAGATATCCTACCAAAACAACACTCAGGGGTGGGCCTAAATCCCACTTAAATCCGAACTATACTGAATCCAGAAAACATTTGAATGATAAAAAAACAAAAGGGTCTCACAGCTTGGGCCTTCCTCTCCTTATCAAGCATCAATCAACCAATGAGAGAGACATATTCACTAACATATGAATAGAGAGATAATCTGCAGGAAACCACAATTGTCATACCAAATTCTCATGCATGCCCAGACAGAGGAAAGATAAGAAAACACAGCATAATGAGTGTGCAAAAAAAAAAAAAAAAAAAAAAGTAACCAAACTGCCTTCATCCTTATCCTCATTTCATGCAATACTTTGAGGGGTGACAATAGTTAAGAGTGGCAGCGAGCCCAACCCTTACATAGCATGCATCAGATTCTAAAGAAACCGACACCCATGCATCAACTAAACGCAAAGAATATTGAAATCCATGAATGGGAGCATGAGTGCATACACAACTGGTCTAAAACAATCCATGTAGCTAGAATAATCTACTTAAATCAGAAGATGATATCCAAAGATTGGCTGAGCATAAAAAAGACAATTCAATCAAACAGATGAAATTCTTGAAATTTCCTCATGAGTCTTACCTGATAAAGTTCCAAACTCATACCTCCTTCTCCTTCTTTCCTTCACATGCAGAGCCTTTCAAATGTCAGAAGATTCCCACTTTCAAGCAGGGCCTAGAGAGGCAGCCTCGATCTATACACGAGCAGCATTTCCTTACTCTGCTTTTCTTTTAAAAATAGAGGATCTGCTTCCTCAGCTTGCAAAGCTTCTCCAAATGTATCCGAAACCCCCAAAAGTCTGAGGACATCTTCACTCCACTCCCTCAGACCACCCACGAAAAGAAACCCTCCAAAAACCTCTTATAAAATTCCTCCCCCACGATTCCATAGAGTCTCCCCTCTCAAAAAAAGAAGAAGTCCCCCAAAATATGATTTTTTCCTCTTTTATAGTCCCCAAACCTCCAGCCATCAATGCCTCTTCATTTTTCTCTCCTTCAAGCTCTGGAAAGAGCTCCAGTCAGTCTCGGAATCAGCTTCCCCATTAACTCCCTTCCTCATTCTCCATGCAAGTTGACTATCTTAAGCTTTTAACTTGCTTTCCCACTAAGGATCCATATGAATTCATGGTGGGCTACAAGGAATCCGAAATAAGGCCCAAAATGGATCCAAAATACATCTCAAAACTGATTTGGAGCCCATGGGCCCAAGCCATGTAGGAATTGGGCTCCAGAATCACCAAAATCAGTGCTCCATACAAGCTGACTCGATGAACCGGATGCCAACCGGTCGAGCCGGTTGAGAAAAATTTTGAAATTTTTACATAATGTTTCTTGAAGAATAAGGAGTCCATAAAAAAAAATGGTGCATGATTCCGAGTTCGGATGAGGGAGATATGATCAAAACAAGCCCAAGTGCCCCAAATTCGAACCTGCTCCTATGAATTCGGGCTGAACTGAAATTTGTGGAACTAGTCGAGCCGGTTGAGAAAAAAAATTGAAATTTTTACAGAATGTTCCTTGAAGAATAAGGAGTTCATAAAAAAAAACGGCGCACAATTCCGAGTTCGGATGAGGGAGATATGATCAAAACAAGCCCCAGTGCTCCGAATTCGGACCTGCTCTTATGAATTCGGGCTGAACTGAAATTTTTGGGGGCCTCACTTCCTTCCCTACAGCATGTTGTGAACAACTAGGGAAATTGGCCATGACGGAACTCCAAAATGAACTACACACTTGCACTACATTGGACCGCAAATGAACCTACACAAGGCTTAGAAACCGATCAAGGCCAAAAGTGGGCCATGGTGGGGTCATATGAAAACATGGGTGCATGTGACACTCATAGGATAAAATGCAAGTGTCAAGGGATAAAATTGAGGGTCTACAAGTAGTAGTCTGCTCCCCTCTTTCTTTCTTTCTTAATGACACCCTTTGGCTCTGAAAAATTCCTTCTCGATCCCTTAAAAAAAATCACACCCTTCATCTCTGAAAATTCTCTTACCGACGCCTTCAAATGGCACTCCCCCCACTCTCAAAAACTTCTTTTACCGACCTTTAGAATGACACTCTCATGCTGTCAAAACCTTTCTCTCTTATAGCAAAAATGGTAGCCTAATGACCCCCCCAAAAACTTAGCAGTAGCTCGGTGATCTTTAAAAAAAATCCTTCAGCCACAGTCCCCTTCACGCTGTCCAACTCTCCTCTCTTCCAAAAAATCCCCTCTACCGATCCCTTAAAAAATGGCATCCTTTGACGCTCAAACCCTCTTCTGATGCGTCCTATCAGTCTCCAAAATGGTGCGGCTGGTCCCTTCGAGAGCTTTAGGTTATTACGTGAAGTCTTTCTGATGATAATGAGCTGAGCGTGATGCAAAAATCCCCCTCCCAGCACCAGTCCCCTGATGACTCATCCTATATCATTTTTCAAAAACCCATCACTTCCTTCTTTCTTTTTTTCTTTTTTTTTTTTCCAATCTCTTCTCAATCCCCCCATTCAGCTCCTTTCTCTAGCCATGGTAATGGAAGGAATAGCAGCCCACCGTCCTCCTTTCCTTTCTTTCCTTTTTTTCTTTTTAATTTTTTTTAATCACCTCTCCTTGAACATGGCCTCACACCCCGTCTATATACTTCTTTCCATTGCCAATACTAGTTATGGAAATTTTTCTTTCATAAAAAACGATGTTCTCTCTCTGGATTGACTTCCTGACTTTCCAAAACATCACCATTTTATTCCTAGACACATTTCGTTGACTCCACCAACTTCTCTTTTTGGTTTGACTACATGGCTCAATGGCTGAAAAAAACAAACCAATCAAAAAAAGAAAAAGATATAAAATAATAACAAAACAAATAAATATTTCATGATTTGGTCCAAAAGATCATCTACACGCAAATTTCTTTTTTTATTTTATATATAATTATTTAAATAATAATAATAATAATAATAATAATAATAATAATAATAATAATATAAAATAAGTTAAAACTCACTTAATCCTAAAATCAAAATAAAATAAACAAAAATACAAGTAATATTAATGATCAAATAATATAAAATAAGTCAAAAATTCACTTAATCCTAAAATAAAAGTAAAATAATTAAACAAAAATACAAGTAATAGTAATGATCAAATAATATAATATAAGTCAAAAATTCACATAATCCTAAAATCAATCAATAAAAACAAATAAATAAAGAAAGACAAGGAAATAACTCTAAGTGAAACTAAACCTAAAAAAATGCCTAGGTGGGCCAGGGTGGTGCCTAATGGGCCATGTGTGGTGCCTAAATGGGCTTAAAGTGGTTCCTAATGGGCCAATTGTGGTGCCTAAGTGGGCCTAAGGTGCCTAAGTGAGACTAGGGTGGTGCCTAATGGGCCAAGTGTGGTGCCTAAATAGGCTTAAAGTGGTGCCTAATGGGCCAGGCATGTCTAATGGGCCTAGGGTGTACTAAGTGGCCCTAGGGTGGTGCCTAAGTGGGCCTAGGGTGGCGCCTAAGTGGGTCTAGGGTGGCTCCTAAGTGGGCCTAAAGTGCCTAATGGGCGTAAAGCGCCTAATTGGCCTAAGGTGCCTAAGTGGGCCTAAGTCTAAATTAGGGTTGCCAAGAGTCACAGTGGGGTTAGATAAATCCCTCAACCAAAGTCTCTAAGGTGGTTTAGAAAAGATAGGCTGCACGAGTAGTAATGGGCCACTAGGGAATTGCTATAAAGTATCGAATAAATACCTAATAGGACTTGTGCTAGGAGGACCAAATGGAGGGTCTACAAATATGCCCCTTTTCGGTGGAGATCACGAGTGTAAGGAATGTGAGTAAAAATACGAATAATGAGCGGAACAAAGTGAACTATACCGAAGAACTAAAGAAGAAGGACCAGAGATTTTGTCCTAGCACATGACGAGAGTAAGCTCAGAACACGGGGCCACGATCATAAAAATGAAACAACTCTAAGTCATGAGCTCAAGGTTCTCTGTGGAAAAGGATGACTCTAGGTCATAAATGAGAAAATGACTCTAGGTCATGAGCTCGAGGCTCTAAATGGAAAAGAAATGACTTTGGGTCATAAATGAAAATTGACTCCAAGTCGAGAGCTCTGGGCTCTAAATGGAAAAGAAATGACTATGGGTCATAAATGAAAATCGACTTAGGGTCGAGAGCTTTAGGCTCTAAATGAAAAAGAAATGAGTCTAGGTCATAAATGAAAAATGACTCTGGGTCGAGAGTTCTAGGTTCTAAATGGAAAAGAAATGACTCTAAGTCATAAATGAAAATCGACTCTGGGTCAAGAGCTTTGGGCTCTAAATGAAAAAGAAATGACTTCTGGTCATAAAAGAAAAATGACTCTAGGTTGAGAGCTCTAGGCTCTAAATGGAAAAGAAATGACTATGGGTCATAAATGAAAATCGACTCTAGGTCGAGAGCTCTGGGCTCTAAATGGAAAAGAGATGACTATAGGTCATAAATGAAAATCGACTCTGGGTCGAAGCTCTGGGCTCTAAATGAAAAATAAATGAATCTGGGTCATAAATGAAAATCGACTCTAGGTCGAGAGCTCTAGGCTCTAAATGAAAAAAAAAATGACTCTGGGTCATAAGTAAAAAGTGACTCTGAGTCGAGAGCATCGGGTTCTAAATGGAAAAGAAATGACTTTAGGTCATAAATGAAAATCGACTCTAGGTCGAGAGCTCTAAGCTCTAAATGAAAAATAAATGACTTTGAGTCATAAATGAAAATCGACTCTGGGTCAAGAGCTCTAGACTCTAAATGAAAAATAAATGACTTTGGGTCATAAATAACAAACAACTCTAGGTCGAGAGCTCCGAGCTCTAAATGGAAAAGAAATGACTCTAGGTCATAAATGATAATCGACTATGGGTCGAGAGTTCTGGGCTCTAAATGAAAAATAAATGACTCCGGGTCATAAATGAAAATTGACTCTGGGTCGAGAGCTTTGGGCTCTAAATGAAAAATAAATGACTCTGGGTCATAAATGAAAAACGACTCTGGGTCGAAAGCTGCGAGCTCTAATTGGAAAAGAAATGACTCTGGGTCATAAATGAAAATCGACTCTGGGTCGAGAGCTTCGGGCTCTAAATGGAAAAGAAATGACTTTGGGTCATAAATGAAAATCGACTCTGGGTCGAGAGCTCTGAGCTTTAAATGGAAAAGAAATGACTCTAGGTCATAAATGAAAAACGACTTTGGGTCGAGAGCTCTGGGCTCTAAATGGAAAAGAAATGACTCTGGGTCATAAGTGAAAATTGACTCGAGGTCGAGAGCTTTGGGCTCTAAATTGAAAAGAAATGACTCTGGGTCATAAATGAAAATCGACTCTAGGTTGAGAGCTCTGGGCTCTAAATGAAAAAGAAATGACTCTGGGTCATAAATGAAAATCGACTCTGGGTCGAGAGCTTTGGGCTCTAAATGGAAAAGAAATGACGATCGAATCGAAAGTGGATAGGAAGTAAATGGGCTCAAATCTGTATACTCGAAATGCTGAGGGTCAGAATACTGAACTTAGAAGTAGAAATGTGCCTCAGTATCTAGGGTGCTCGCACTGCTGAAACAACCAGTGAATCAATCATCCACCGAAATCAGTGGGTTAGAAACTAATGCATCATGGCGAACCTCTGAAAAATCTGAACTGAAAGAACTCTATATGTCTCAAGAGCTGCTCTATTAACGAATCTTGAAAGGTACATCTTGGAGTGTGTATCACAACTCATCTAAAAGCATATCTCGAAGTGCACAAAAAATACTGCTTATCTAGATAACCTAATCCGTAATGTAACAATGACGAAAGCAATCTATCTCATGAGCATCTGGCTAAAAGATCCACCCATGCTCCTCGGGTGAAACTTGATGTGATCCATCTCTATCTCAACAAATCCATGTAGGGAGGTCCTGATATAGTCAATCATCGGAGGCCTCATACTAGTACTCAATCTAAAACCAAGTTGGCCGCTATCCCAATCTTAAGGATACTAAAAGAAAATAGGGAAATATGCCCCAATATAAGATCTGATGTCAAGGTCATGAGGTAAATAAACTACACCTATTATCCATCGTCATACTATTGCGCAAACAAAATCTCATCAAGGAGAGGAGAATATGCCCCAGTATAATGTATGATGTCAAAGTCGTGAGGTAAACAACCAACACTAATCGTCCATCCTCATACCACTACCCGAACACAATCTCATCAAGAAGAGGGGAATATGCCCTAGTATGGATATCTGATGTCGAAATCATAAGGTAAACAACCAACAATAATCATCCATCTATGCACAATCTCATCAAGGAGAGGGGAATATGCCCCAGTATGGATATTTGGTACACAATAAAGAACATGACATCATCAACCAAACATTTGTCAACATCAATCAATCTCTTGATAACATCAATCAAACATCTCAATGATCAAGATCAAGGATAGCCACACAACCCAACCACGACTAAGGATCTCAAAGCAAAGGGGAAATATGCCCCAATGTGGATATCTGATGTACAACAAAAGGATGAATCCAATATCATCAATGGACTGTCTCCAACTCAAAAATCTAACAAACATTGATATACCAAGCAGGAGAGAGAAACCAAATGCTTCCAAAAGTATCTACCATAAGAGAAAGCATAGTAACGACTATACTTCAACCAATCTACAAAAATATGTCCTAATGAAGACTGTCAAAGATAACGTCTGATCTCATGGCCTCAGGGTGGTCTTAAGACATGGGACGTAACGTAGGCAAGGGAGAGAAAACAAAGAAACGAAAGAGAACTAGGATCAAATACCCAATAATCAAACCCATACCCTCGTGTATAGTGTACAACGCATAGGAAAATCTCATGAGCGTGTGAACTTAAAAGAGGTCGATGGGAACATTGATGGTGAAATGAGAAAGGAGGAGAAGTGGTCAAGCCATCAACAAGTCATGTAAATGATGTGAAGAAAGGTGTCGAATTGGGAAAATATATAGGTGTTGGAATGACATGAAAAAGAGAATAAATAATGGGAAAGAAGTAATGGAAAATCAAATCAAGGTAGTGAGAAAGTAAAAATGAATAATGAACAACACATATCAGTACAACAAGGTAAATCGTATCACTCATGATGGAGTAATGAAGAAGACACTGATTCGAAAACCTTAGTGAAACGTTACTTAACTCTCATACCTATAAAGTGCAACAACTCTGATCCCGGAAATAAGGGATCTCACAAAACTAAAAAAAAATCTCACGAAAAACTCTCATCCCTCAAGTTGCATAATGAAAGTGACTTAAGGAGTGAAAAAGTCCTCATGGAAAACTCGCACAAACCCTTAATGATAAATCCAATAAACATCCCTCAAATAACAACACATGCTCGATGGAGTAGGATATCAAGTACAAACACATCACTGCGTTTTGTTTTTTTTTTTTTTTTTTTTTTGTGTGTGCATATCCTAGTCATCAATAAATCATACTCTAATGAGAAACTAAAAAGAATGAATAAATTCTCTCAAATCAATGATGAACACACAAAACCCTATCCCATGAGGCAACCTTTCAAGCTAAAGTCTTTGAATTAATGCCATATGATGGAATTAAGAGAGTGATATGACTACCCTATTGCATCAATATGTGAAGAATCAACATTCCTAATGAAGAGAATATGAAGTGTAACGACCAATAATGAAAGCTAAGATAGAGATGAAAAAGTGAAAAATAAGGGAATGTAATAGATGAGGTGGTAAGGTGATGATAGAAAAGATGAGAAAGATAAGCCTATAAGTCCATAACTCATGAGGCTTTCCTAGCAAAGCATAACTATACATCAAAAGGTCCCAACCCGGGTATAGAAATGATAAGCAAGGCTATAGAAAAGAAAAGGTTATAGCATACCACACAAGGCTCAATGGGCTAGCAACAGTCTAATATATCAATAAAGGTGACAAGGTGTAAGGCCAACCGAAATGGTGGCCACCCATTCTGCGACCATAATCTCAAACGTAATACTTCTTCAGCTGATCCATATTGGTAGGCTCTGAAAATTGGTTTCCATCTAAGTCAGTCAACCATGCAGCCCCTTCTGGGGTCAACTCTCGAATAACATAAGGCCCACTCCAACTAGGTCTGACTTCCCTCTAAGGTCTCCAACTAAGCCTCTGAGAATCCTTAAAACCAAATCTCCTTTTGGTAATGGTCTAGGCTTAACTCGTTTCCTAAAAGCATGAGCCATCTTTTTCTGGTAGGCCTGAACATGATCTGTTGTTCTCAATCTCTTCTCATATAAAAGGTTAAGTTGATCAAATCGAGCCTGAGCCCACTCTGTCTCAGAAATTTGCTGCTTGAGAGCTATTCTCAATGAACATATTTCTGTCTCGACTGGCAAAACAGCCTCCATACTATACACTAGAGAGTAAGGTGTAGCTCCTATAGAGGTGCGAAAAAAGGTACGGTATGCCCATAATGCAAAAAGGAGTTTCTCTGATCAATCTCAAGAAGTCTCAACCATCTTCCTCAAAATCCTCTTAATATTCTTATTTGCAGCCTCTACTACCCCATTGGTCTGTGGCCTACATACAGAAGATTTATGATGTCAGATGCCATATTTCTGCAACAAAGTGTCAACCTCAGCTCGAAAGTGTACCCCTCTGTCCGAAATCAACTCATGTAGCACCCCATAACAATAGATAATGTGTGATCTGATGAAACTAGCAACTCTAGCAGATGTTAACCTCGCGTATGATGCAACTTCCACACACTTGGTGAAATAATCTATGGCAACTAGGATAAAATCATGACCACTGGAAGATTTTGGTGAAATCTTCCCAATAATATAATACCCCATACTGAAAACGGCCATGACGAGGTCAAAACGTGTAACTCAGATGGCGGTGCATGAATGAGATCACTATAAATCTGTGACTCTGGACATCTTTGAACAAACTGACAACAATCTGTCTCCATAGTTAACCAAAAGTAACCTGTCCTCATAATCTTATGGGCCAGCGTTTGCCCTCCCATGTGTGGACCATAAACTCCTTCATTAACCTCTCTCATCACTCGATCTACAGAGGTTCGATCTAAACATAATAAAAGCATACCATCAGTCGATCGCCTATATAAAGTCTCTCCACAAATCACAAATCTAGTGGCCAACTGCCTCAATGCCCTCCGATCCTTAGCTGTGGCTGCCTTTGGTATGTGCCAGATCGAAGAAACTGATAAATGTCATGATACCAAGGTAGATCATCCTGAACCTCAGTCTCACCAATTAGACAACAGTAAGCGAGTGCAAACCTCGACTCAATCAGCAATGAACGTATAACCACATTAGTCAAAATGTCTACAGAAGAAGCTAAGGTAGCTAAGGCATCAAAAAATTGGTTTTGCGCTCTAGGTAGACGAGTGTATCTCAAGTCATCAAATCTCACAACCAATAGCTTTAAATAAGCAGGATACAACCTAAGCTTTACGTCTCTAGTCCTCCAATCACCCTGAATCTATTTAAGTACCAAATTAGAGTCACCGAATACCTCCATCTGTCTAATGTCAACCTCCAATGCAGTCTCTAGACCAAGGATACAAGCTTCATACTCAACTATGTTGTTCCTGGTGGGATGTCGATCTGAAAATGCCAAACGAACTGACCTCAGAATATGATCACCTTGAGGGGATATAAAAAAAAACGCCTATCCCATACCCTGATTAGTTGGTTGCACCATCGAAGTACATGCGCTAGCCTGATAAGCTAGTCATGGCAATGAACTCCTCATTTGGAAAATCATCGTCAACTAGCCTACCCTCAGATATCGGTAATGAGGCTAAGTGATCGACGACAATGCTTCCCTTAATAGACTTCTGAGAAACATACTGAATATCAAACTTTGTCAAAAGTACGAGCCATCTCATCAGTCTACTATTCAATGCAGGTTTGTCAAATAAATATCTCAACAGATCTAGTCGAGATATCAAACACATTGAATACTGAATCATGTAATGCCTCAATCTCCTTATGGCCCAAACTAACGCTAAGTAGAGGCGCTCAATCATAACAATTCTCATTTCATAATCCAGCATCCTTTTACTCAGATAGTAAATAGCTCGCTCCTTCTGGGAGTCATCAATTTGAGCTAGCATACATCCTAAGGCCATGTCTGAAACTAACAAATACAAAAGAAGTGGACGTCCCGGCATAAGAGGCACTAAAACAGGAGGAGAAAGCAAGTACTCCTTGATCTTCTCAAATGCAAGCTGACAATCATCATTCCAAACTGTTGGTTGGTTCTTTCTCAAAAGACGAAATATGGGCTCACATATGTTTGTCAATTTGGCTATAAAACGACTAATGTATTGTAATCTACCCAGAAAACCCCTGATCTCTTTCTCAGTCCTCGGCATAGGCATGTCAAGTATGGCTTTGATCTTATCAGGGTCAACCTCTATGCCCTGCTCACTGACCATATGCCCCAACAATTTCCCAGAAGTCACTCCAAAGGCGCACTTCTTGGGATTTAGCCTCAACCTCAATTTCTGAATTCTCTCAAAGAATCTCTCTAGAGTCACTAGGTGATCTGCTCTATCTCGGGATTTCACAATCATATCATCCACATAAACTTCCACATCCCTATGCATCATGTCATGAAACAAAGTAGTAGCAGCCCTCTGATAAGTGGTTCCTACATTCTTCAACCCAAATGGCATAACTCTGTAACAGTAGGTATCCCACTCGGTAATGAAGGTTGTCTTCTCCATATCCTCTGGAGCCATCAAAATTTGATTATACCCCGAAAATCCATCCATGAAAGACAACATCGAATGGCCTGCAGTGCTATCAACCAGTAAATCAATATGTGGGAGAGGAATGTCATCCTTAGGGCTGGCTTTATTAAGGTCTCTGAAATCAACACAAACTCTAACTTTGCCATTTTTTTTGGGAACTGGGATGACATTAGCCAACCACTCTGGATACTCAACCACTGATATAAATCCAACACTGAGCTGTTTCTGAATTTCCTCTTTCACTTGTAGACTCCAACGTGGGTGCAATCGCCTCAGTTTCTGTTTAACGAGTTTGACATGTGGCAAGATAGGCAGATGGTGCTGGACTATAGAGAGATCAAGACCCGACATGTCCTCATAAGACTATGCAAAAACATCTAAGTATGATCTAAGTAAATGAATAAGTCTATCCCTCTCGTTTGTAGACAAGAGTGAACCAATCTTTAGCTCTATAGGCTGATCCTTTCTGCCAAAATCAATAGTCTCAACATTCCCTATAGCAGGTGAAACTCTCTCATCTATGGGATTTGAGTCATGATCAAAAGAGTCTCTATTTGAATCAGGCTGCGTGATCTCATCATCTATATCAAGTATTTATGGAGTGAGTGAGTAGGGTGCAGATATATAAATACTATCACAAGAGATAGGCAAATACTAGAAAATACTCAAATCCATAGATATGGAATCATAAACATCGTTAGACTGGGAAATGAATCCCGATAAAATGTTAAATGAAAAAGGTGGGTCCACAAAGTCGGACGCTCCCTCAATAAAGCCAAAAATGTCCTTAAACTCATCATCACCAATAGTAACATCCTCCATAAGCTCTAGAGCAAGAACTGTCTAAGTCTCCTCGACAACCTCGATAGCAGACACCTCGAATAGATCGAATGGTGAAGCAGACTCAAGCTGAACCATCTCAACAATTTGACTCATACTCATATTCAGCTCATCTCGATACTCATCATGAGGAACAACTCCATCGGTCACCCCAGTAGGCTCAATGTCTACTCCATAATCAATAGTCTCCTCTGGAAAGCACAATGATAAGAAGCTGGCTTGATCCAGTGATGAAGGAGCAATCATCATTGAAACTGGTGTGCCAGAAGTCTCATCTCCTAACTGTAAATGGTGAAATTGATGTTGAAGCTCATCCACTCCCTTTATATCAGCCACAGTGCTAGAATCCCCCATATGAGGATGAACCTTTGATCCTCTGACGAAGCAATCTGCCAAGCTCATCCTATAAGGACATATAAGATAATCGAATGGTGTGCAAGTCAGATGGGCTCTCATTCTCTCCCGGTGCAGACGTGTCATATACCTATAATCAGCCTCTATAGGAACAAACCCAAGCCCAAATGGTGTATCATGATCGATAGTAGCCACAAAATCCATGGGTCCATGCTGGCGTCATCCCAACCCTAAACCAGGCATAAAAGACATACCCCTCATCATGTTGAGTACCACCGTACTGCTATGCTAATCAAATGACATAGCTACAAGATCTCTGTAGAAGTCCCCAACCTTGAGAGTCTACACCTCATCAAATGTAAACCTGGTAAAAAAAGGTCATCCTCACTATGATTGATTTGAAGCACCGACTTGGAGGAGGCAAACATATCTCTAGGAGACTGTACTATGATGACTTGCATGTCATGTATAAACTTCACCTTCTGATAAAGAGAATATGGAATAGCCCTGACCCTATGAATCCATGGTCGGCCCAAAAGTAGGTTAAAGGATGTGGGAATCCTTAAAACATGGAATAATATAAGGAATATAGCCGGACCAATCAACAACTTTATCATCAAAGTACCCATGACTTCCCTCTTAGTACTGTCATATGCTCTGACCGTCTGTGTAGAGGGACCAAAGTCTGAAGGTGCATAACCAAGGATGATAGCAGTAGCTAATGGACAGACTTGAAGGTCGAGCCATTGTCCAACAGGATGGATGGAACTCTATGGCCTGAACAACTAACTGTAATATATAGAGGGTGTGTATAGTTTGAACCCTCTAGTGGCAAGTCATCATCTGAAAACACAATACATGTGGCCCTGTCAGCCATCATCATATGAATCAACCCCTCTGGGGTAGTGGTGGTCTTTATGCGGATTTGGCTCAAAGTTCGAATCAATATATCTCTATGAGTACTAGAAGATGCTAGCAAACTCCAGATAGATATGCAGGCCTGTGTACTCTGTAACTGCCTCAGTATCTTATCATCTTCTCTCCTAACCTTTTCATGAGAGACTACACCATCAAATGGCCTGGCTATTAGAGGTGGGGGTTGAGCTACTCTCCCACTGCGGGTCACAATCTATACATCTCTCCCCTCTGAATCATCATTATTTGGCCGCAAGATAAATGGAACTAACGGGCCCTGATGTGTTGTAGCCGATGGTGCAGTAGGAGTCAACTCAAACGGTACCCAATCTGAAATCAAACTGAATAGAGTAGAAGTCTAAGAACCTACTGTGTCAACCTCATAACCATCATCCAAAACAATCGGCTCTGGCAATCCATCATCCCAACTCATTATGTGTATGTTGTCATCCTCTACAAAATCTATGTGATGGATATCGCCCGGGGGTAGTGGCACTACATGCGTAGAGTGAGCTGGTAGAGGATTTGTGGTTACACTTGACTGCCCCAAGTTAACCACTGTATAGAATGTCCCAAGGCGGCGTAATGATCCATGTCATGCCCTAGACCCTGATGGTAAGAACAATGCAGATCCATCCTGAAGCGCGGTGGCACGAGCTGGGGTATAGGCCTAGGAGCCAACGGAGTCAACAAACCACCCTCCGTGAGCTTTTGGAAAGCTCAACTCAAAGGCATACCTAGCTGGGAGAATAGTTGTGTTGGTCTCTATACGAGTGGAATAGTAGTCTATGGAGCTCGGGGCCGAGGGTATAAGGTAGGAGGTCTCTCTGAGACCTGTGATTATTACTCAAAAAGTGCTTTTCCATAGCTTGAAATTAACTATTTTAAACACTTTTGAGTAGTAGTTAATACCTTTTAACTCAATTGGCACATTAAGAAACCTAGCAAAGTTTATTAATCAGTTTTTGGTAAGTTTTGGTGTTTTTGGTAGCTTTTTTATCATTGAAACAAACCAAGAATGAGGGAGAATTTTGTGCAACCCATGACAATGCAAATTGAAGCTCCATTACATGAAAAACCCGAGCTTTGGAGCACTTCATAGCCTTTGCCAAGCTTGGCAAGAGGTTGCCAAGCCAATCAAGAGATGCAAGGAAGAAAAAAAAAGAAAGAAATCTAGCTTGAAGCAATTTTGCAAGGCTATGAGAAATCTTCGCATACTATGCGAAAGTCAAGAAGATGGGCAGCTACAGGACTGAGTGCAAACCAATTTCGCACCTGTGTGAAATTTTGCAAGCCTTGCGAAGCCACAAGTTGCAACAACTTAAGGAATTTCGCACACCATGCGAAATTTCGCATGGTATGCGAAATCTTACTGTGACCGACTCAATTAGATTTTTTGTCTCCAGATATTTGTGTAATTTCCTATTTTCTCCTTGTAATCCACCAATGATAGGATTTCTTGGTGAGGAAGTTGTAAAAACCTCTCTATATATTCTCTTTTACATCTTTTGTAAAAAAGAGAGGAGATTCACTTATATAATTCCCATAATAGAATACAAAGCCGGGGCTCTGCTTTTCCTTCTTATTTTCATTTTCATTTTCATTTTCTTGATGGGCAAACATCCTATGAAGATGATTTCTCAGGGGATGAGTGGCTAAGTTTCTTGTTTCTTGGAGTAATGGAAGCTAGGTAACGGACCCGAATGTAAAGATGGGAGTTTTCCTTGCTTTAAATGAGGGTAGTTGGTAACCATTAATGGTTTTTATTTCAAGGTTTAGCCTTAACTCCCTTGGAATCACCTTGAATGTCTAATACTTGGTAAGCTTTTCGGACTCTATGGATGCTTATTGCTAGATCCATGGATGTCTATTAGTTATCAAGTACGAGTCATTAGAAGGTTTAAATCTCTTGGAATCACCTTGAATGGCCAATACTTGGTAAGCTTTTTGGGTTCTGTGGATGCTTATTGCTAGATCCATGGATGCCTATTAGTTATCAAGTACGAGCCATTGGAAGGTGGTTCAAGGTGAGGGTCTTTAGTGTTTGAAGCCATTAATGGAAAGCAACTACCATTTTTCATGACCCCTTTGGATCAAGTCTTAATTGCTAAATACAAAACCGGTTCGGGAGATAACCATCCTTTATGTTATTGTCCCTAATGTGAGGAGAAGATCTAGAATCTCCCCTTTGCCTAAGGAATCCGATCCTAGTAACTTAAAGCTTTGAGAGACCTTTTCTTTGTAATTAACTTCAGTTATTATTTTTGCTTAACTTAAAATCAATCTTCTCAACTACAATTCCATTTTTTTTTAAAGCTAATTTTCATAAGGAAAGCACCATTTCATTACTTTCAGTAAAGTCACGTGTACGATGAAAACCCATCCCTGTGGACGATCCTAGAGTCACTATGCTATGTTAACCATGCTACCCTAGTGTACGGTGATTTAGGTATTATAAATTTTATTGATAACACCAATCCAGAACCAGAATCAAATCTCAATCGTATGGGAACGAATCAATTGGCGCTGTTGCCGGGGATGGTGCCAAAGTACAGTGATACCTTTGATGAACACTTGTGATCTTCATCACAAATTTGGTGATTTTTCTTTTACTAATTATTTTTCTTATACTTTTTAGCTTATCTTTTATTTAGTTTTTAGATAACCTTAACCCTTTTTTAGAATTTTTTTCTTTTGTTTTCTCTATTTTTGTTTCAGTAATTTCTACCTGTGCATGCCCTATTGGATAAGAGATAGTGAGGAAAGACTTGTGAAGATTGAAACTCTTCAAGAAATTGAGTTGGAAGTGTGGTTGAACATCATGGATGTTCCACCTGAAGATCAGAATAGCCATGGTTAATAGGATAATTTCAATGCATACTGATCTGTGAGGGACCGCATGCATCCACCTTGTATGAGTGCACCTTCATGCATAGTGCCTTCTACTGAGCGGCTAGTAATCCGACCTCACATTGTGCCACTCCTACCTACTTTCCATGGGATGGAAAGTGAGAATCCCTACTCGCATATTAAGGAATTCGAGGAGGTTTGTAATAGATTCCAAGAAGGAGGAGCTTCAATTGACTTGATGAGGCTCAAGCTATTTCCTTTCACCTTGAAGGATAAAAGCCAAGGAGTATCCGAACTTGGACTAATTTGCAAGCCGAGTTTCTCAAGAAGTTTTTCCCTACTCATAGGACCAATGGCTTGAAAAGGCAGATTTTGAACTTCTCAGTTAAGGAGAATGAGAAATTCTATGAGTGTTGGGAGAGATACATGGAAGCTATCAATGCTTGTCCTCACTATGGCTTTGACACATGGCTCTTAGTAAGTTATTTTTATGATGGTATGTCTTCTTCAATAAAGCAACTCCTAGAAACTATGTGTGGAGGAGACTTCATGAGTAAGAATCCGGAGGAAGCCATGAACCTTTTGAGTTATGTGGCTGAAGTTTCAAGATGATGGGATAAACCAAATGCTAGAGAGGTAGGAAGAATGAAGTCTCAGCCTAATGCTAAGGGTGAGATGTATGTTTTGAATGAAGACATGGACATGAAGGCAAAAGTTGCAATTATGGCAAGGAGATTGGAAGAGCTAGAAATGAAAAAGGTATAAGAAGTGCAAGCCATTTCTGAGACACTAGTGCAAGCTATGTCTTGTTCCATTTGTCAATCATATGAGCACCTGGTGGAGGAGTGTCCTACCATTCCAACAGTCAGAGAGATGTTTGGTGATCAAGCAAATGTTATTGGTCAATTCAAGCCTAATAACAATACTCCATATGGCAACACCTACAATTCAAATTGGAGGAACCATCCAAATTTTTCATAGAAACCAAAGCCACCTCAGTACACACAACCTACTCAAGTACCTCAGCAAGCCTCAAATCTTGAACAAGCTATTGTGAACCTTAGCAAGGTTGTGGGAGACTTTGTGGTAGATTAGAAGTCCATCAATGCTTAACTGAATCAGAGAATTGACATTGTAGAGAGTACATTGAACAAAAGGATGGATGAGACGAAAAATGATCTGTCTCAGAAGATAGACAATCTCCAATACGCAATCTCAAGGCTTACCAACCTCAACACAGTGCAAGAGAAAGGAAAGTTTCCTTCTCAACCTCATCAAAATCCCAAGGGTATCCATGAAGTGGAGTCTCAAGAGGGAAAATCTTCAAAGGTGAGGGAAGTCAAAGCAGTTATCACCTTGAGGAGTGGTAAAGAGATTGATCAGCCCACATCCAAGCCAAAGCACGCTGAAGAGAGTGTAGTGAAAAGAGAAAAGAGTGAGGAAATTAAAGGAAAGAGAAAAGGGAAGAATACAAAGAAAGATGACCATGATTCTAGTGTGGATGAAGAACCCGAGAAGATAGTCATCAAGGAAGATATGATGAAGAAACACATGGCTCCACCTTTTCCCCAAGCTGTGCATGGCAAAAAGGGAACCAATAATGCATCAAAATATTTTGAAGTGTTGAGGCAAGTGAAGGTCAATATCCCTTTGCTAGATATGATTAAACAAGTGCCGACATATGCAAAATTCTTGAAGGACTTGTGCACTGTAAAGAGAGGTTGAATGTGAACAAGAAAGCCTTCTTGATTGAGCAAGTAAGTGCCATCATACAGTGCAAGTCTCTAATGAAGTACAAAGATCCGAGCTGCCCTACCATCTCAATGAGTATCGAAGGGACTTGTGTGGAGAAAGCTTTGTTGGACTTGGGAGCAAGTGTGAATTTGCTACCCTACTCTGTCTACAAGCAGTTAGGACTTGGAGAGTTGAAGCCAACATCCATCACTCTATCTCTGGCAGATAGATCAGTGAAGATTCCAAGAGGGATGATCGAAGATGTCTTGGTTCAAGTTGACAAATTCTACTATCCAGTGGATTTTGTTGTTCTTGATATGGATCCGGTTGTCAAAGGAACTAACTATGTTCCTATGATACTTGGAAGACCATTCCTGGCTACATCAAATGCAATCATCAATTGTACGAATGGAGTTATGCAACTCACGTTTGGCAACATGACATTAGAGCTCAACATTTTCCAATTGTACCAGAAGCATATCCATCAGGAAGAAGAAGAAGGTCCAGAGGAAGTGTATATGATTGACACTTTAGTGAAGGATGCTAAATTTATGTGGAATCCAAGCAAGCTGAAATCAAGCTGGACAGGACCTTTACCATTCACTAAGTGCATTCTAATGGAGTAGTGGAACTACTCAACTCCAATAGCACCCAGAGTTTCAAAGTGAATGAATACCGTCTCAAGCCCTATGTGGAGCCTTTTTCTCGTGACAAGGAGGAATTCATCCTCCTTGATCCGCATCAAGCCTAACAAGACCAGTTTTTTTATGGACTCAGTCTTTCTAAAGACTATGAAGTCCATATATTTTTTTTTGTTTTTTGTTTTTATTTTTAATTTCAGAGTTTTCTTGTATTATTACTTATTTTGATTTAGATTTCTTGCTTTAATTTTGATTTTAATTTCACTTTGGTTTGTTTTAACTCAAATTTTTGATGATCAATTGTAGGGGGGACTTCAAAGCAGATGGGAAAGTCTTTAAAAATAAGTGGCAGAGGAACAACCTAGAGGAAAAAGGTATTTTTGCACCCCATTTCGCAATTATGAGGGCTTTGCTAACCCATTTCGCAAACCAATCCTTCAATTTGCACTCTGTATGAAACCAATTCCCCAATGCGAAACCTTGTGCGAAACCATTTCGCATTGTGTGAAACCATTTCGCATTGTGCGAAACTAGTTCCTTCAATTCGCACCTTGTGCAAAACCAATTCCCCAATGCGAAACCCTGTGCAAAACTATTTCCTTCAATTCGCACTCTGTACGAAACCAATTCCCCAGTGCGAAACCCTATGCGAAAATAGAAGCACCTTGCGAATCTTATTTTGCACTCCCAGATCCACTGTGTGAAACCTAAGAGCCTATGTGAAAACCAAAAGGCCATTTCGAAAGCTGAAGGGGCTCTTTGATTTTCTATTTAAACCATCCCGAGCCCCATTTTTCTCCTATTTTGCAAAATCCCTTCAACTGCGAATACCTCTGCCACCTTGTGACCTCATTTCTTCATAGTGTCCTCATCCATCTCCCATTTGACGCACCAACCTATTCCTCACGAACGCATCTCACTTTCCTGCCTTTTTATTTCCTGATTACCTCATTTCTTCATGGCGCACACACGAGGAGGCCTTGCTTCCACTTTGCCGAGACGCACTCTGAGGCTGAGAGTCTCCTCTTCTCAGGATGCTCGCTATTCTCCATCACAGGCCACAGAGGCCCCGCCGATTCCACCTTCTGAGAATGGAGTGCCCATTGATCCAGCCTCTTCTGCTCCTCAGTGCAGATATCAGACGAGGAGAGCGGCTACTACAACAGGGGTGACTGTTTCGCGCCCTGAGAGCTCAATGCGACACCTTCCTGCTAAGAAGGCCACTACTTCAAGCCCAGGAAAGTCCTTTAGAGCACCACAGCCTGCGCCTCATTTAGATACGAAGATTCCTTTAGACTTGCCACCGGAGTCTATTATTAGATGTCCGATGCTTATAGCATGCCCATTGAGGGCAACTCAAATTACAGGTCGAGACCTTTCCACTCGGAGTTATATTTTAATCAGGACATGTTCTGACAGCAGCCTGAGCTCCGAGACTCTTATGGCCTACCAGAGAGGTATTTTCTTGAGTAGCTTATGACTCCTCGAGAGTTCTTCTATCCTAGTGTAGCATTGGATTTTTATCAGTTTATGACTACTCGTGGCGTTCGGAGTTCTACTGCGATTCATTTCACTATTGATGGACGTCATTGTATCCTCAAGGCTAGACATATAGCAAAGGCTCTCTAGATTCCTTCGAGATGATTCTTCCACTTTCCACGACTGGACCCCATTATCTCAGAGGGACATGGTTCACATTCTGTCCAGGGGAACTTCTACAGCTTCAGTCTTCTTCGGAAGGAGTTTCCACCTAGGATGCTCCTAGTAGATGCCGTGCTTCACTCCAACCTCTTTCCCCTACAACATTCAGTTCAGAGACGAGGAGCTATCCTGGATGCTTTATTCCACATATCCGAGGGCTTCTATTTTGGCCCACATCACTTGATCATAGCCTTTCTCGTCTACTTTGAGGAGAAGGTCCATAGGAAGAAGCTGCAGAGGGTGGATGATTACTACTCAAAGTGCTCTTTTTATCGCTTGTTATAAACTCTTTTAAAACACTTTGGAGTGTACTTAATCTTTTACTCAAATTGGCACCTTAAGGATCCTTGCAAGTGTTACTATCGTTTTTGGCCTAAATTTTGGTGTTTATAGTAGTTTTTTTATCATTAATGCAAGCCCAAGAATGAGGGGAGAATTGTTGTGCACCTTGTCAATTGGGGTTTCCAAGCCAATCAGAGATTTCAAGGAAGAAAAACAGAGAGAGAAATTAACTGGAAGCCAATTCCATGGCTATGTGAAAAATCAGCATACTGAATGTTCAAGATGGGGGTACAACTGCAGTTTTATTTTGCAAAATTTGATCAAAATGGTGCCGTTGCGGGATGGTGCCACTTACAGTGACAGGATCTTTTCGGAACACTTGTGATTCTTCATCACAAGTTTGGTGATTTTTCTTTCTTTTATTAACTCTTTTTATTTATTTCTTTTGACTTGTTTTTGTCTTTAGTTTATCTATTATCTAGGTTTTTAGTTAATTTTAATATTCTTTTTCTAGAATTATTTTTCTTTTGTTTTTTTGTTTTTGTTTTTGTTGTGCATGCCCCTGTTTGATACAAGATGTAAGGGGAAGGTCATGGATGTCTTGAACGACGACATCGATACAAAAGCAAAATTGCGGCTATGGAAAGAAGATTGGAGAAGCAACTAGAAAGAAATGAGGGAGAAGCAAAAAATGCACGCCATTTTTGAGAAATCAGTGCTGCAAGCTATCCCTTGTCCATTTGCCATCCTATGAGCACTTGTGGAGGAGTGTCCTACCATTCTAGCGGCGGGAGAGAAAATTTGGTGATCATAAACAACTACAATTCAAATGTAGGAATCATTCCCAAATTTCTCTTGGGATCCACAGCCATACCAGTACACGCTACCTGCTCAAGCACCTCAGCAAGCCCAGTCTTGGAAAAGAACTTGTGAATCTTAATCAAGTCGTGGGAGATTTTGTTGAGAACCTAGAAATCCACCAATGATAATTCAGCAAGAAAAGTGCTCAGATTAGGCAAGAAATTGCCACTCAAGATAGAGGATGGATGGCAAGCACAATGATCTATCTGGAAGATAGACAATCTCCTGTACCAAATCTCAAGCTTTCAACCTCAACACAGAGCTGAGGGGAAAACGGAACTTTCCTTCTAAAACCTTATCAAAATCCTATGGGTATCCATAAAGTGGAGGCTAAAAAAGGGAGAACTTCGATGGGTGAGGGAAGTTAAACTAGATATAGTTGTCAGCCCACCTCCAGCCAATATACATGATGAAGGGTTGACCTGAACCCTCAATTTGCTTGCTACTTTGTCCTTGGACGAGAAGGGAAAAGAATGCAGGCCCTTACTCAATGCAGTGGCGATACAGAGAACATGTAAGGAGGAGCCCCCAAGCTTATTCTTTACCTGCTACCTCCAGAGATGAAATTGCATACCGGGGTAGAAAACAAGCTAAAACAGGGGCAAATTTTTTTTTTATGGACTTAGTCTTTCTAAAGACTAGCTAGACCTATCTTTAAGTTTGATTTCTTTTATTTACTTGTCTTAATTTTTTAATTTCTTGCTTTAATTTTAATTTGTTTTGAATTTAATTTGATTTTTGATGATCAAATGCAAGGGGGGAATTCAAAACAGAGGAAAAACAGAGAGTATTTTCCCAAACAACCAACGGCACTTGCGGAAAATTCTCGCAAACAAAATGCACTTGCGAAAATTTTTCCAACAAGAATGTCACTTGCGAAAATTTTAGCCATCACCAAAATTCACTTGCGAAAATTTCGCAACGGCACAAATCACTTGTCGAAAATTTTCGCAACACCTACCTGCGATTTCCAACTCTTTTTACCTTGCGAAAACGATGTGAATGCCAACGGTTCACCTGTTTGCGAAATACACAAAGTTAGGAGGGGAAACCAAAGTCATTCAAAATTCCTATTTAAAGACCTCCATAGCCTCTGTATACTTCGCACGACCCATCCACTGTTTCAAAAGCCTCACGGCCACCTTGTGACGAAGTTTCCTTGCCGTTCCGAGCCCCGCGAACTGCCAGGAAGTAAGAAGAAGAAGCTGCCATCCCTCGCTCACTCGGCCATGGCGCGCATAGTGGGGGCCATACTGACTCATCTGCATCTCGCAAGGATTAGACCGAGTGGCTCCCCTCCTCGGGATTTATTCCAAGATTCCTCAGTCCTGGCCGTCTCCTCTTCTGACGGGTACTCAGCGCCGGGCCTTGACACGGAGACAGTCGACCTCTCCACTTCAGAGCCATCAGTGTGCCGCAACATCCACCCAGCGAGCCAGAAGAAGCTCAGGCTTGGAGAGACATATAGTCAGACTCAAGCCACTCTCAGGCCCCAGGCCAGAATTCTCAAAGACTTTCCAGCATTTGCTCCGGGAAGTCGTCCTCAGAGGCCTATCATTTCCCCATGCGCCATGAGGGCAATTTCAGATTGTCGAGGACAAGCCTTTCATTCATGAAATTTATTTGATATGAGGCTATGCAGATGATTGTCGGACCTTCGGGATTCTTGGACTGCTCCAGAGGTACCATTCGAGCACCTGATGGACTCACAAGAGTTTTCTACCCCAGAGTGGCGCTGGATTTTATCAGTCCATGACTACTCAGGGCGCCCCAGAGTCCAAGCCATTTATTTTCACCATAGACGGGAGTCGGGTATCTTAGGGCTCGGCACAGTGTTGTGGCTCTCCAACATTCCATTTCATCCAGAGGTCAAGCAAGTTTCAGACAGTGGTCCCCTATATCTCCGCGCAGACATGAGTCGATTCTATCGTGAGGGACATCTGGGAGATTCATCCATTCGACGAATAAGGAACTTCCATTGGTTGCTCCTAATAGACATATAATTGCGGTCCAACATTTTCCCTCTTCAGCATTAGTGCAGGAGGCCAAGGACCATCCTGGAGGATGCGTTGTTCAGGAATTGTCTGACAGGCATGTCTATTTTGGGCACATCAACCGATTATGGGCCGCTTTCCTATACTCGAGGAGGAAAGTTCATAGAATGAAAGCTAAAGCGAGCTGTCATGTCCAATGCTGTTTCCGAGGCTGTCTGCATATATTGGAGCATATGGGCTATCCTACTGAGCCCCCAATCTTGTGCGCCGCCACCATGTGAGAGCATTTCACTCTTGACCAATGGACACCACTATTGTAAGAACTACCTAAGCCAACAACTCTAGTGCCAGCACAGGTGCCCAGGCACAGCAGGACGAGCGTCCACAAATTTAATTCACCTGCCCCTGTGCTACACCATCTATTGCCTAGGCCACCTCTTTACTGATCCTGCTGCTACATACCTGTTTCCACCAGCCTGCACCTCATACATCGAGACTCCTATTACCATATCTGCCACGGCGTTCGTGCTATATTGACCACTAACTGCTATGCACAGTGCTCATATTTTCAGCAGATGAGAGGACATACATTGCTCAGCAGGTCCCGCACACTGGTATTTCTAGACCAGCAATACTGCTATCCTACGTCAGATTCGCAGCATCTAGGACTTTTCACCACCCCTCAGTCTGACATTCCAGGACCTCAGAGCCCCTAGCTCCAGGTGAGGAGACAATCCAACCCCAGGCCACTCAGGGAGGCATGCCATAGAGCCCATCCTCTCCCACAGAGCCCGTTCCTTGATCATTGCATTATTTTGTATTTACTTTTATATTAGTTAGACATAATTCCCTGTTTTCATGCTTATTTATATTCTGGGATTGGATGTATTCCCTGATGATATCTCATATTTAACTTTCTCAGATTACTATATGGCATCATTTTTTGTTATACTTGGGCATTTCTCTATTCTCCTTTCTATCATTACTCTTTTGCTTATTGAATTCATGTGGTTTCTCCTATACGTACTCAGACTCCATGTTCACCCAGGAGGTTCACTTTCCTCCTTTATTTTTAATCGCTTTGGAAACATTGAGGGCAATGTTCAGCTTGGTTGGGGGGAGAGTTTGAGGATGTAAGTATTATTAATAAAGCAAGGTTATTTGGTAATTTAGTTGCTTTTTGGCTTGTTTTTAAAATTTTCTTAAAAGTTGTTTTTTATCTACTCTCTCCATGGGTTATTAAGGAAAAATTCTCAAAATGAAATAGGAGAAATGGAATTCTTGCTTTTTACTTGAATATTAGGTTCGTTATTATGCTTACTGATGTGATGATTATTGAAACTGCTATTGATTTCAACGTATTCTTCCACCTTAATCTTTTCACATACAGTGCACACTAGGTTCCCGTTATAAGATGAAAAACAATTTTCCCTCTTGACTTAGGAAATTTAGACTTGGTACCTTTGACCTCATTAATAGTGTTGGGACACTTATCTAAGGCCAATGTCTCTTCCTCAAAAAAAAAAAAAAAAAAAAAAAAAAAAAAAAAAAAAAAAAAAAAAGAACAAAATGTTTTTTACTTGCCTTGAAACCTGAGCAAGGTCTGAGGTGGTATATATGGTGAAAATCTTTTAAGCCTGGTGCCCTAAAGCCTTCATTGGTTGGGAGCCACCGACCTCAATGCTCGTTCAAGGGTGAATAGGGGAGTTTAACATATTGTAGGTTGTTGGGTGTATTAAAAGCTTCAATTTCAAAAGTCCGGGGTGAAATCTGAGGAGCTAGTGGTCGAAAGATCCTTAAAGCTTGATTTACCTAAACCTTGATTGGTTGGGAGTCATCGATGGACCCCCGTTACATGGGACACTTTAGGAAAACACTACCTTAAAGCATTGCACACCTACAAAAAAAAAAAATTGCGAAATAAAGAAGAAGGTGCGTTCTTTAGCTATTGGAGGTGATCAGTTTGCTAAGAGATTTGAAAAAAAATAGGTTTGAGGGGGGCGAGAATAGTTTTTTTAGACATACTATATTCGGAAAACTCAATAAATAACCCTTTAGATTTTTGTGGAAGAGTAATGGGTTTGGCCCTTTGGGAGTGGAAATTCCTCTGATGCTTAAATTTGCATAATGCCTGCTCTTTATAAAGTGTGATTGGCAAGATATTTGAAGGACTCTTGTTGAGGTTGCGTTTTGTTTCTTGATATGCTCCCCATGAGATAGTATGTGCTACATCATGCATTGACATTTTTGGAAGTGTCAGCATGATTTTGTAAATATTGTATGTTTCATTTTACTTTTTCTCTCTTCATAGTAAGGGACTAGCAATATGGCGGTTGGGGGGAGTGATTACTACTCAAAAAGTGCTCTTTTTTTATAAGCTTGTTATAAACTCTTTTAAAACACTTTGAGTAGTAATTAATACCTTTTAATCTCAATTGGCACATTAAGGGACCCTTTGCAGGTGTTACGAATCAGTTATTTGGACTAATTTTGGTGTTTTTAGTAGTTTTTTGATCTTTAAAGGCAAGCAAGAATGAGGGGAGAATTTTTGTGCAAACCTTGTCAATTGGTTTCAAGCCAATCAGAGATTCAAGGAAAGAACATCATAGGAGAGAAATTACAAAAGAAGCAATTTCGCATAGCTATGTGAAATTCAGCATGCTGAAGTTCAGATGGGTGTTGCTGCAGTCTTATTTTGAAAATTGGAATCACTTCCCGAAGTCCAATTTTTGCATACTTATATCATTTCGAAGCTCGGGAAGTCAGAATCCAAGCTTCAAACGGTGGTGCAAATCGGAGTGAAATGAAGAAGTTAAAATTTAGCCGTTTGAAGCTGGACTGCACAGGTGTTGCGAAAATTTCGCAACAGCACTTTCACTTGCGAATTTTTCCGCAAGTGACTTTTCTCACTTGCGATTCCAAACGGGTGTACAAATCGGAGATACTGACTTTTTTTTCGCATAGTATTATCTCCTTGCCGAAAATTTTGCAAGTGAGTGGACTCGATTCCATTTATTATTTTTGAGGCTGCCTTTTCCAGAATATTGGAGTTCATGGATTTCCTGCTGAGTCTCAGCTCGTGCGTCGTCCGCCTTTGTCGAGAGGCAATTCACTCTCGACAAATAGAACTAGTTGGCGGGTAATTTGCAACCTTCAAAGCCCTCCAGTTGTACACCTCCCCAAAAGTGCCCCCACAGAAAAGCAGAGCGAGCTTCCGACAGAGCCTACCCTTCTGAGACTATTTCTATCACTCCCCTACTGGCCCCTATTGTTCTTACCTCTAGTGGGTCCTACACATCGAGCCTTTCATTCCATCACAACTACGGAGTTTTGCCGGTGTTTGTCCAGCTTGACGCACAGTGACCACCACACCTATGTCTTTTCCAGTAGATTGGCTGCAATGCGTGCCTAGCAGGACGAGCGGATGGTTATACTTCGCCGATTCCGCAACATCTGGGGTCTTTGCCTCCGACTAAACCTGACATTCCTTCATCATCAGAAGAGCCGTAGCTCAGTTGAGAATACTATCCCACTGAGGATGCATCGTTCCACCTAGGTCCCCTCTACTTGAATCATAGGATCATCTCCTTATCTTTTTATATTTACATACTATATTTGTGGAGATTGTTTTTTGTTTTATGCTGTATAATCTGGGATTGAATGTATTACCTATTGATATTTATATTGTACTTTCTCCAGATTAATATATAGACATCATTTTTGTTTATACTTGGCATTTTTATTATTCTCTACTCATTACCTCTTTTTGTTGTTTTTGAATCATGTGGTTTCTCCTCTAAAACTCAGACTCCATTTTTCATTCCAGAGGTACCACTTCCTCCCTTTATTTTTTAATTTGCTCTTGAAACATTAAGGAACAATGTGATCATGTGGGGGAGAGTTGAGGACGGAAGTATTGTAATAATGCTAGGTTATTTGATATTTAGTTACTTTTTGCTTAATTTTAAAAGATTTTTCTCTAACTCTCCCATGGTTATTAAGGAAAAAATTCTCAAAATGAAATGGTGGAGAAAATGGAGTTCTTGTCTTTTTACTTGATTTTTAGAGTTTGTATTAATGCTTATTGAGGTTGTTGAATTATTGAAAAATCTTATTGAATTCACCCTTATTTCTTCCACTTTAATCTTACCACACACTTGCACATTAGGTTCCGTTTATAAGATGAAAAACTATCTTACCCCCTGACTTAGGGAAAATTTCGACTTGGTACTTTTGACCTATTTTTAATAAGTGTTGGGGGACACCTTATAAAAGGTCATTGAGCCATTCAAAAAAAGAAAAAAGAAAAAAAAAGAACAAAGTGTTTGCACTTGCCTTGAAAAACCCGGCAAGTTGAGGGGTATTTGACAAAAAGTCTTTTAAAAACCTGGTGCCCTAGCCTATTATTGGTTGGGAGTCACAACCTCGATGCTCGTTACAAGGGTGATTAGGTGAGTTTATCATATTATAGGTGCTTGGGTATTCAATTTCAATCTCAAAGGTCCGGGGTAAAATTATGGAATCGTGATTGAAAGATCTAAAACTTGATGCCCAAACCTTGGATTGGGTTGGGAGTCATCGAATGGATTCCTGTTAATGGGACACTTTAAAAAACAATTACCCTTAGCATTGCATTCCTACAAAGAAAAAAAATTGTGAACTAAATGAGGTGTGTTCTTGCCTATTGAGGTTGGTCAGTGTGCTAAGGTTTGAGAAAGAACTAGGTTGGGGGGAGAGAGAGAGAAATAGTTGACCTACTATAATCGAAAAACTATAGCCTTAACACTTAGATTATGTGGAAAAGTAAGGATTTGACCTTTGAAAGTGGAAATTTTCTTTTGTTGCTTAATTTGCACCCCCCAAACTTAATGCCTAACTCTTTATAAATTTTGATTAGGCAAGAGATTTGATGACTCTTATTGAAGGTGGGTTTTGCCTCTTAGATGTTCCATGAGAGAGGTATGTGGATATGCATCATGCCTTTTGAAAATTTTTTTGAGTGGTTAGCATGATTTAGTAAAATTATTTTACTGTCTATTTTTCTTTTTATCTCCGCAGTGCTAATGGGATAGCATATGTCCAGTTGGGGGGAGTGATTACTACTCAAAAAGTGCTTTTACATAGCTTGAAATTAATTGTGTTAAAACTTTTGAGTAGTAGCTAAATCCTTTTAAACTTCATTTGACATTAAGGAACCTAGCAAAGGTTACTAATCAGTTTTTGGTAAGTTTAGGTGTTTTTGGTGCTTTTTTCTCAGTGGAACAAGCCAAGAATGAGGGCGAATTTTGTGCAACCATGGCAATGCCAAGAGTAAAGCTCCATTTACATGAAAAACTGAGCTTTGGAGCACTTCATTGCCTTGCCAAGCTTGGCAAGAGGTATCCAGCCAATAAAGAGATACAAGGAAAAAACATAGAAAGAAATCTAGCTTGAAGAATTTCGCTAGGCTATGCGAAAAATCTTCGCATGCTATGCAAAAGTCAAGGGATGAGCAGCTACAGGACTGATGCCAACGATTTCGTCCTGTGTGAAATTTCCCAAGCCTTGCGAAGCCACAAGTTGCAACAACTTAAGGAATTTCGCACACCATGCGAAATCTTTCTGTGACCGACTCAATTAGATTTTTTTGTCTCCAGATATTTGTGTAATTTCCTATTTTCTCCTTGAAATCACCAATGATAGGATTTCTTGGTGGGAAGTTGTTAAAATCTCTATATATATATTCCTTTGACATCTTTTGTAAAAAAGAGGAGATTCATTTTATAATTTCCCAGTAATAGGATAAGAGCCGTTGGGCTTGCCTTTCCTTCTTATTTTCATTTCATTTTCTTGTTGGCGCCAACATCTTGAGGATGATTTATCAGGGGATATGAGTGGCCTAAGTTCCTTATTTCTTGGAGTTATTGATGCTAGGTGAGGGAACCCGAAATGTAAAGGTGGGTGTTTTCCTTGCTTTAAATGAGGGTAGTTGGTAACATTAATGGTTTTTTATTTCAAGGTTTAGCCCTTATCTTCCCTTGGAATCACTTGAATGGGCCAATACTTGGTAAGCTTTTCGGATCTCTGGATGCTTATTGCTAGATCCATGGATGTCTATTGTTATCAAGTATGAACCATTGGAAGGTTTAATCCCTTGGAATCACCATGAATGGCCAATATTGGTAAGCTTTTCGATTCTATGGATGCTTATTGCTAGTCCATGTGATTGCCTATTAGTTATCAAGTACAAGCCAATTGGAAGGTGGTTCAAGGTGAGGGTCTTTAGTGTTCGAAGCCATTTTAATGGAAAAACAATACCCTTTTTCATGAACCCTTTGGATCAAGTTTATTTGCTAAATACATAAACCGGTTTGGGAGATAACCCCCCCCCCCCTCTTTATGTTATGATCCCCAACACGAGGAGGAAGATCCGGAATCTCCTCTTTGCCTAAGGAATGATCCTAGGGACCTAAGCTCTGAGGACTTTTCTTTGTAATTAACTTCGTATTATTTTTGCTTAACTTGTTAAAATCAACCTTCTAACTACAATTCCTTTTTCTTTTAAAGTATTTTTCATAAGGAAAAGCATATTTTCATAACCTTTAGTAAAGTCACGTGTAGATGAAAAACCCATCCTTGTGGCCGATCCTAGAGCCCACATGCTTCTTTGTAGCCATGCACCCTAGTAGTGTATGGTTGATTTTAGGTTTTATAAATTTTATTGATAACACTAGGTCCAGAACCAGAATTAAATCTCAACCGTATGGGGACGAATCAAACCGGGCAGCAAACAAATTAGGCTCTAGGGTCTGGTTGTAGGTATGTACAAAGGCCTTGGGCCTGGGCGGGGTTTATACTGAACATAACGTTTTGGTAATAGGCTCCTAAAGGTTGCCCAATGTTAGTAACGCTGGAAGCTGTCGATCCTGTTTGAACTGATTGTACCCACATCTCCTAGTTCTTGTCCTCCTTGAGGGCTTCTTCCCCTTTGTATCAGGAAAGGAAGACTCGGGCCACAATCCGCTAGCAATGCCCTTATCTAGTACCATACAGAGCCCTTGTTACCAGGATCCAAAATCGTGTGAGGAAATCCCATAAAATGTCCGGGCCAATCAGGGTATTAAGCTCCTCAATTATCATTACTAATTCTGGTCCTTCTCTGATGGATGATCAACAATTGGGCGATCCCTTCCCCTCCCCCTCTATCGAGGAGTAAACGAAGTCACGACTTCTCTAGTTCTTGTCTCAGGCCCTAGCTCTTCATGAGACATTTTCATTTGGACAATGTTAAAACAAATTGTCTCAAAACTCTTAAGTGCCAATCATCCCAAGTCCTACGGCGTGAGCATTATAGAAGGAAACCACCGTTGTGTGCACCACTCAAGGACATGGGAAAAAAAAAGCATAATCAAGAGGGAAGGCCACATCCAACCCGTGGGCCCTCATCACACTATTGTATATCCTAAATGAATCTTTCTGGGCAACCAAGCCCATATACCTCTCAATCTCTGGCATTTGAAATGGTCAGTAAGTGGCCATCAGTACTCCATCAATATCATTCCCAATGATAGCTCCATTTTTGAAACCTCATCTGTCTTCCTTCCTCTACTCGAGTCTATCCATAGAGTATGTGTTCCTCTGAGGCGTGAAGGGGTGCTACGATAGGATGTGGCGGGGTAGATCAGTCTGGACTTGTAAACATTTGGGTAGGGGTGTGGAATAAACTGACTGAGTGGAGGTGGTGATGGATGTCGCAGAGTTTGTACTGTACGCTATCCTGAGATAGGGCTGCTGCCCATTATCCTCTGGCCGAGGCGGCTATAACCTCCTAAATCGAAGCCAAGGCCGCGGCAAACTGGTTCAACCGTGACTCCTTGGGAGTCCATATCTTCTCTGATCTAGCGACTTGTTAGTCTAGCTAATCTGATTACTTTGGTCAACCTGCCTCCAACTTAGCCCACAAAGTGGAATCCAACTGGGCACCAAAATATCCTTATAAACAAGAAACACTGGGATGAGATGTTGTACAGGGTAGCTCTGTAGGAATGACCTAAAAGGTAATCAAGCATATATAACTGTGATGTATACGCAAATGATACTCGTATCTGATTCATACCAAAATGAGACTATGGAGAGGTAACAAACCCAATTGTAACCAAGGCAGCTCTGAAGAAGTCCACAAATGTTGCCCCATGTGTAGGAATGAAATCCTAATTGGGTCTAGGGCTAACCTACAAGGTTGAGGTGGCTTTATAAGATAAAATGAGTGGGTTAAAGGATCCTTAGCAGAAGGATCGTACCTCGGTGGGTTACGCAAACCCTCTGCACGCCTCCAAGGAGACGGTCTTGCTTCCATGTAAGGTGGTCATCACCTTCACACATGCACTTCCTTACTTTCCAGGGGGTTTCTTAATGGTGAAGACTCTTCTCATAACTCTACATTCAAGGATAATCTAAAGTGCACAAGTGAAGGATGTGGGTGCATCCGAAAAAACCTAGATTTAATGTGAGATAGTGATCAAAGACATGCAATCACTGCAATTCATTTGCCTAAGAGAGAAAGGTTGGCCATGCGACAAGCAATCATGGAAAGCAGATAAATATCAAACAATCAAAGTCCTATCTAACATATGTGAGAGTGAATCATGCTAAGTGAGCAAGAATCAAGTGATCATTCAAGGCAATCAAATGTTAAGATAGCAAACAAAAGCAAGCAAACAATATAAAATCCACCTTACCTAAAAAGAGGAGGTTCTCTAATCGACCAATTAAATGCCACATTTTCTTCAACTAGTGATCAAGCTTGATCCTCAAATCCTTGGGAGTCGCCAATTTGTGGCTGCATTTTTCAGTGCACCCCCCACTCGATTGGGTGAGACTCGCTTTTTTATTTGGTGAAAAATTTAGTTTTGGAAAATGTCGGAGTCGCCACTTATTTTATTTTATTTTAAAAGGGAAAATAAAATAACGAAACTAACACCTTAAAAAATGACTCCATGTTTTTGGAAAAAACATGTCTTTGAAAAAACCCGAGTCTAGGGGCCCGAGGGATCAGGTTACTTATTGTGAAAGGTACTCTAGAAGGTAGCACCCCTCTAAGCCCTACAAAGGTCTTTACTGCACTAAGTTGGAGGAAATGTGACAATTAATTGATTAATTGAGGGTACTAGGTAGACTAGATGATTTAAAAAAAAATTTTTTTTTTAGCTGCCAAATAAGATCAAAATCACAATAAAAGAGAGTTAGGTTGCGTGCCGAACGTTTCTTAGCCGCTACAATAAAACATCAGAGTTAGTATAGAAATATAACACACGACATGTATTTAATCTTAGCAAATCAAGCACCACATCTAAGCACCTAAGGGATCATATTATGCATAAAGAAGGCTCACAACAACATGCAGTTCATGGAATTCTGAAAAGTAATGTAGAGAGGTACCTACATAGCATGCATGACTTAGAAGTTTCCTTCGAAAATGTTAGAATGGTTAGGACAAGTATAAATTATATTAATTCTCTATTATGTCTAATATACAGTACCAAAGCCAAAATTGAGCCAAGTAAGTCAAATGATTCCCAAAATAAATAACCAATTCAAGCAATCAGTACATGATCTACAACACACCAAATAGAAAATGGAGCATCTCAAACAATTTCTAAAAAAAAAAGGCTAGGTGGGATTTAATTATGAAAAATTTCAGGGAAACAACTCCTCACATTAGATCAACATACCGAAGCCAAGCACTCATTCAACGAATTTTGCAGCGAAGACACCTAAAGGTTCTACAAAGTTTAATATAATGGTACAAAAAATAAGTATTAGAAACCCTAAGAAAAGTTTTTTGGATTCTTAGTAAATTTTTATGGAAAAAGATTATTTAAAAATTATTTATTTAAATGGAGTTGTTGCTAAGAAGAATGATAAATCTTTAGAACTATCTATTTTATTAAACTTTAAGAGGTTTTCCTTTTTTTTTCCTAGTGAGAGAGGGAAAAACTATACTATAGTTGGTCCTCCAAGCTCTCTATCTAGAGTGAAAGAGAAGAATGAGAAACCATTTTGTTTGGCTAGTTTAAAGAGAAAGGAATAAGAGAGCAATTTTTTTAGCATTGGAATCCGGGTATTAAAGATAAATAATGGATTTGGAAAATCTATGAGGAGACTTTATGATGAGAAGGGTTACCAAAATAAATTTGGAAAGTTTTATTAATTTAATGGAAGAAATAAAATATTTTGAAAATACTATTTCAAATTGATTGTTTTAATTCTTTTTTGGAAAATTAAAACATTTTTGGTAGTTTTTCATAGAGAGTATTTTATCAGTTAAGGAATTATTAAAATGTTTTATTTTTGGTTATATTTAATGCGAATAATATAAAAAAAAAAAAAATAGGTTATTTTAGAATTTCCACTTGAAATTGTATTAAGTAGGAAAAGTGTTAGGAATATAAGGAAAGTAATCATTATGGGATTTTTGAATATGATAAACAAAGTTCCTTTCTTGGATAAGGTGTCTCAAGTTTATTCAAAATATCCAAAATGGCAATTTTCTTAGGACATAAGGTCTCCAATTTAGAAATAAAAATATATTTGGAATTTTGCAATAGAGCATAATTTTATCTTTTAAAGATATTACAAAAGGTTTAGTAATTTGATGAATAAATTTCTTAGAAACATTTCCCAGGAATAAAAATATTTATTAATTAGAATTCTGTATACAAAAGGAGAATTGTATTAAAATAGTTTTTAAATTTTTTTAGAGTGGATATTTTCTCCAAAATTATTTTGAAAATTATCTCATGGAAAATTATTAATTTTCATGTTGGTATTCTTCTATTACACTAGGTTTTTCAATTAGGAAATAAATATTTTGGGAATTTTCCACGTAGATTAATTTATTAATTAAGGAAATTACTACTGGTTTTCTAAAATGATCTTATTTATCTTAAAAGATTTAAGTGGGAGAGGGCATTAGGCAAGACCATGACCTTCATTTATCGAGCCAATTTTGATTTGGTTTAATCACCACCCCCACGGTGGGTTAGCCTTAAGACTAGGAGAATAGGACTTTCCGTGGATGAGTACTAGATATGTTTGAGTGGGACTAACGACACCCCCACGGTGGGGTTCTTTCTTGGTGATTGATAGTTCAAGGATATGGTTATACGATTGACATTGGATATGAGTGGTTAGAGGTAGGAATAGAATTGTCATGTGGTGCCCACTTGCAAGTCCATGGGCCAAATAAAAGGTATGTTGGATTCTGCTTTAGATGTCTTTATGGTTAAGACAAGGAAAATCAAATTTGAGAGGTCTCTAACTAGTAATAAGGTTATGACATGCCATTGTAGGCTTGTTCTTATGATACTATGATACCTTGCCAAATGATATGTAGTTTGAGATCACTATAATTTTGTTAAAATGTAATTACCAGATGCCATGAATGTTCCAATTATGTCATATACTTGGTTTATATTCTTTGTTATAGATTTTCATGTAGTTCTATTATCACTCTCTTTTCACAATAGGCTAAAGTCCAACTAATCAATTGGACTAATTTTATTTAGATTTATTAAACTATTTATAGACAAGCTAGTTTAGGTAGTAGCTAGTTATTCCTTATGTACTACCTAGCAAAAAGGAAGAGTAGTATTTCAAAGTGGTATTACACGGATCAGAAGACCAAGTGTCTAATACTTAGATTTTGGATAATGTGTTGAAATAGCAACACATGTCTATTACTAGAGACTTTGATATTCTTTTTCAAGTTTTGCAATGGTTATTTGTGATATGGGTGAAGTCAACTTTTGACAAAGTACTCTTAGGATTGTTTTGAACACCAGTATTCATATGATCTTAGCGATTTTGCCATTTTCCTTTTGGGATGGATAAGGAGATTCTCAAAGATATAGGGTGCGTCATATGGGAAGTTAAAGGTTCTTCAAGTTATTCTACCAAGAAGAGAAGAATATACCAATAAGGAAAGTTCAAGATAAGGAATGAGAGAAGCTCAGGGATTAAGTGATTCCTTTGAGACCCTTTTAAGACACTTGAAAAGGATGCCATTTTACCTAAAGGAAAAATGAAAGATACTATCATTTTCTCATTGTTGGAGATTTTAGTGATGGATTTCTCCCTTTATAGTGGATAGATTACGGCCCACTACCTGTAAGTCCTTATAGGATAGTCACAAGTGAGAAGTTAAATGATGGGATTTTACTTACTTAGCTTCAAATGCAAGGTTCGTTATGCAAGTAAGTGGGAGAGGATATCCTTTTTTTTTTATATTGTATTCCATTATCTCTTTGCCCAGTGATAGAATAATCAGATCTTCAGGATAAAACCTCGCACTATTAAAATTTGGTTACTAAGACCTAGGTTTATTAATCAAAAGGGGATCCAAAGACTAAAAAGTCTAGACTTTTTGATTCCATAAGATCTTCATGTCTACAAATCCTATCTAGATGGTAAAAAATGACCAAGGAGGGACTAAAGCCAAGGAATGTTTGGAGTTAGTACATACTAACATGCATGGAACTATTAGTGTGGCATGGCATGGGCGAGCGGTATAGGTCTTTCATCACTTTTAGTGATGATTTACTTTAGGTTAGGATATGTACTTAGGAGATTGATGCTTGGATTCATCATTGAATTTAAGGTAGGATCAGATAATCTATTCGGTATATATACCAAGTCACTATCGATTAGATCAAGGTGATATGTCATGTAAGTTTTGATTCATTCAATGGGAGCATTAAATTATTTCCCTAGTCATGTGCACTAGGGTTTCCGTTGCAAAAATGGATGAGGTGGAACGAAGATACCAAACTTGGCTGGAATAGTGAGATCATGGGTAGGTTTCTATCTTTTTTCCCAATTCTATTTGGGATATGTCTACAAAACTATGTAATACCTCTTTTTCTTAAGAGGTAATCGTTTATAGGATATCTAAGAGATTTTTTAGTCGTTATTACCTTTATAGTCACAATCATGAGAAGATATTTGTTGATACAAATGTCAGATTTTTTTATGAAAACTTATGATAGGGAATAAGGCAAAGACGTCGATACAAATTGGAAGAATATATTAGAAGATAATCCTACGTTGCATAGAATCCTATGGGTTTAAGGTTAACTACATACATTCCTATGATTTTTTGTATATAGTGGCTATTCTAGTGGAAGTACATATCCTACAGATTATGAAGAAGTGGTGGAGCATGTTTGTGACTCACTTAAGGCAAGGAGCTATGAAGAGGTAAGGATTAGAATCTTTGTATTCAACATAGTTGGGCTTTGTAGAAGCACCTAAGGGATAAAACCCATAGTGTAAGTTGGTCTACCAAGAGGAACATAGGAGTAGAATGAAAGCTTGAGTTTTATCCAGCTATTAAGGGATATAGCTAAGGTTTAGTTTGAAACTTTTGTTTAACTATGGAAAACCTTTGCAATAGTGGTCATACTCACATCATCAGTACTCCTATCTATTGTAGTGTCTCATTTATGAGATATAACAACTAATATTTTCATAGCAAACAGCCTTGTGTTGTATATAAAAGAGCAGTGGAAGCATGGTTGATGATGCTCTAAGATTTTTCAATTAGATGTTAATTTACTCATTGGAGTGGATTGATGTAGGGATATTATTATCAGTCAAGATTTGGTAGTTCTACTCAAGTCTAGATAAAAATTAGAGGAAAGGTGCAATATATTATAGGGTTTAAGGTCCTTTAGGATTGTAAGAATAGGAAAATTGCGCCATTTCACAACATAAATGAGCATTTGGTCAAGTTCATGATGCAAAATTCTAAGAAGGATTTGTTCTCTATGGATTTAGGAGTGCTTTTCTTAGGATTCCAATGTCTTTGGGACATTTGTGGAGAAAGGATCGCATTAAGGTGGATTCCAAGGCCTTGTTATGATGGCCTTAAGTATGTTGTTGCATGTGCTAAACCCAATATTTGCTTTGTTTTAGGATGAATATGAGTGGATATTAGTCCATTTCCTAATTTAGAGCTTCTGGGTGGATGGTTAAAAATTTCTCTAGTATCTTTGGAAAACGGAGGATTATATGTTTATGGCGTCTTTTGCAATGAGTTTGTACTTCATTTTTGTATCAGAAAATTGGAACTTTTAGCTTAATGAGGACTCTTGTAGGTACTCTAAGTATGTGCTTCACTATAAGTGGGTTTATGTTGCTTTTTATAACAACCAAAAGACAAACCTATTACTTTGGTAGTTCCCTTTGGCTTATATCGTCTAAATTACTATATGTGATATAGTGGACGGTGGCTAGTATAAAGAACTGAAGTACCATTGGAAGAGGAAAGCATAAGAGGAAGTGTTACTTATTATGAGTAGTATAGAGAGTTGATATGACTATGGGGTCGTTTCTTTCTACAGGCCACCCAGTCTGTTTTGGGGCTAGTGGAGTTTGTTGGGATTTGGATTGAGCCCCAAAAACGCAAGACCATGATGTAACACAGTTAAACTTAACTATCCTCTTGCTATTTCCCTTGGTATATGCATTGATTTGAGTATTCAGCCCATGTCTCTTAAATTATACATGATTAGGTTGCATTAGGAGTTGCCAGAAGATACAAAGGTTCATAGGTTCCCTATAAGTAGATAGTGATCCATAGTTGTTCTTAGCTTTGGGCAATCCGTTGAGCTTGTAGTGTACCACCTCCTAATTGAAGAGAGGACTTCTTGACCGTCATGATGAGTTTCCTATGGTGAGTGTATTAGTGTATGTGATGCACATTTGATAGGACCTACGGTGAATGATGATGCAAGGCTATCAATTGTCGTGATTCACCAAGCTACTATACTGCATGGACTCTCAACCTTGAGAGGATATTGAGTTTGTGCCAAAATCAACAAGAGGCTTTGATCTATGGGTGAGACCCTAAAGTGGTCATATATCCTTATGGATTAGGTCACTGTTGATGGAGGTTGGTGGCAATAAGTATTCTCAATAGAGGCACCATGATATTTCATGGGATTGAGACAGTGTTTCCTTAGGTGATCCAAAGGACATGTGATCATGAAATCTATGGCCACAGTAATTCCTTTAGTGGAATTTGACATATGTTCCTTAGAGTTAAAGTATGTCAATTGATCACATAATAAGTGGGATCTATAACTCAATGATTTAAGAGGTAATTTTGATAAGTGATAGCACTACCTTGTTAAATTACGAAAACCAGTTCATAGGGAGTCTACATGTAGTGGATAGTAGGTCACGGACTTGAGCACTTAGTGTCTCATTGTAATTTACATAGGGTACTGGAGTGCAGTTGACTCTCTGTAGTAGGATGTTGAATCAATTTCAAAATTTGATTCTAAGGGAGCCAGTACTCCTATGGGTTCCAATGGTCCATGTTCTGAACTCATATTCCTTGATGACATGGTTTATGAGGGTTAGATGAGTTTCTAATTCACTTTTATGCATAAAGGTGTTTTGGTGATTACACAAGGTTGCAAAGGGATAAGTGAGTGGCATCTTTGGACTGGGTTAATTGATTAATTAGGGCCTTGCATGGTTAATTAATTAATTAGCAACCTTTTTGGGCTAGATTAAGTGACCTAAGCCCATGGTGGGCTTAAGTCACTTAAACCTAGTAGGAAACATATAAATACCCTTTTAAGGGTTAGGGTTTCAATGTCTTAACATTCTCTCCTTTAGTCTAGAGAGAGAACCTTAGCCTTCACCCTTGAGATCTCTACCATCTCAATGCTTAGACATAAGGAAGAGTCATCGGGCGAAAGATCATGGTGTTTACGAGATCTACTGCGACTTTGGGGTTATCTACATTGATTGAAATTGATTCAGGAACATTCGGATCAAAGGTGTGTGACTTTATTCTCTAGATCTATGTTTTTTATGGTTTATTTTTTATTTTTTAATACCTATTTATCCGTTGTGATAGATTTAGAGAGCCTAGGATAGATTTGCCTGCACCCTACACAATCCCGGGCATGAGAACAAAGTAATCTGGGGTTCCCAACATAACCAAGTGAAATGTAATTCAATACATATTCCATATATTCCAAAAAGGTCAACACAACAAAGGATTGAAACTTTACCTTGAAAGTCATGGCAACAAGATCCCAATAAGAAGTGGCATATTGAGCTAAAGGAGGATACAAAGACAAGGAGTTTAATCTCATCACGAATGAAATGTCATTCAATTTGGGAAATCTGTACTAGTGGTTCGTTAAAAGTAAAACAATATACCATTGAAATCACCAAGCAGTTAAATGAGGGATACCCTAAGGATCTTGAAGAAAGTTCAACAAACACTAGCTATCATGTTACGGTAGAAGTTGACTTTAATCCATAAACTTAAGAAAATGAACCAAGGGAAGCTCCTCAAGCATTTGAGGATAGAGGGCAAGCCACTGTAGATGAGTGAAAAAAGCTCAACTTGGATACAAATGAGAACCCAATTCCAATCTATGTTAGTATGCTTTTAATTCATTCTAAAGAGAAAAGTTATTTTGAGTTGTTACTTGAATATAAAGATGTCTTTACATGAACATACAAAGAAATCTCAAGTCTTGATCCAAAAATTGTAGTGCATCAACTCATGGTGAAGTATGGTGTTCGACCGATTAAGTAAGCCTAAAGATGATTTTGACCATAAGTTGTTTCATAGATAGAAATAAGAATTGACAAACTAATTGAAGTCAGTTTCATTAGGGAGGTAAAGCGGCCAACTTGGATTGTAAACATTATTCCAGTTAAGAAAAAGAATGGGTATATCTACGTTTGTGTGGATTTCAGAGATTTAAACAATGCTTGCCCAAAAGATGACTTTCCTTTACAAATCATTGAGCTCATCGTCAATGCAACTACTAGTCATGAAGCGTTATCTTTCATGGATGGATCATCGAGGTACAATCAAATATGGATGGCGTCAAGGGTATTCACTATTACAAAGTGATGTCTTTTATACTAAAGAATGTAGGTGCAACATATCAATGTGTCATACAAAGAATTTTCAATGACATGTCCATAAGAATGTTGAGTACTATGTTGATGATTTAGTTGTAAAGTCTAGGAAAAGAGAAGACCACCTACAAGATCTCCACAATGTGTTTGACAGATTAAGAAGGTATCTAATTAAGATGAACCCTCTCAAATGTGCTTTTAGTCTTACTTCCGATAAGTTTCTAGGGTATATTGTTCGATATCGCGACATTAAGGTGGATCAATCTAAAATTGAAGCCATGTGCCAGAGCCAAGGAATCTTCAAGAGCTTAAAAGTCTCCAAGGACGTCTTGCTTTTATTTGATAGTTTATTTCAAACCTTGTAGGATGATGTTAACCCTTCAATCAACTTATGAAGAAAGATGCCCCATTTGTTTGGGACCAAGCTTGTCTTAATGTCTTTGAAAACATTAAGAAGTATTTGCCTAATCCACCAATTTTAGGTGCTCCTATGGTAAGGAAGTCATTGATACTCTACATCGCCACATAAAAATGCTCTCTTGGAGCATTACTTGCATAAAAAAAATAAAGAAAACAAAGAAATGGCCTTGTATTACTTAAGTTGAACTCTAATGGGACTAGAATTAAATTACTCCCCAATAGAGAAGACTTGTCTTACTTTAATCTTCTTGGCAAAAAAGTTAAGACATTACATGTAGGCATACATGGTACACTTAATGGCACGTGTTGATCCTATTAAGTATGTGCTATCAAAGCCAATTCTTTTAGGATGACTAGCAAGATGAGGATTTCTACTCACTGAGTACGAAATAATCTACATCCCTCAAAAGGCAATCAAAATACAAGCACCCTCAAACTTCTTGGCATATCATCTTATCCCTACAACATGGGAAATATCAGACGACCTTATTGATAAAGAGATTTTTTATGTGAACGTTTTTTCTTCGTGGATGATGTTCTTTAATGGGACAACACGCTATAATGGAACAGGTATAGGTGTTCTATTTATCTCACCATAAAGGCAAATACTACCATATTTGTTCTTAGTGAGCGATGCTTTAACAACATCGTTGAATACCAAGCCCTAATTATTGGCTACAAATGGCAATCGAAATGAAAATCATAAACTTGGAGATATGTGGGGATTCTAAATTGGTAATCAATCAACTTCTAACTTTGTATGAGGTTAAAAGTGATAACTTTGTTACTTACTTCCAATATGCTACCCAACTAATGGAAAAGTTTGAGCAAATCTTTGTAGTTCATATTCCACGAAAAGAAAACTAAATAGCAGATGCTCTAGCTAATTTAGCAACAAGTTTTACACTACTTAAGGATGAAATTGTACATGTCCATGTTTACCATAGGTGGGTATTGCCACCATTACCAATATTGCAATAAGAAGAGATGAACGCTACATCGGTGCTCACTATTAACACCGAAGATTAGCGACAACCATTAATTGACTACTTAGAGCATGAGAAGTTAATTGATAAACTAAGGCGTCGAATAAAAATATGATGTTAAGCTCCATGTTTCATTTATTGCAATAAAACACTCTATTGTCGCTCATTCGATGGAGTACTTCTTCGATTCCTAAGAGAAGAAAAGTTGAATCAAGTGATTGAAGAAGCTCATTTTGGGATCCGTGAGGCTCGCTAATCAGGTCCAAAACTTCATTTTCGAATTAAAAGTATGGGTTATTATTGGTAGACTATGGTTAAGGATTGTATGGAATATGATAAGAAGTGTTAATCATGTCAATTTCATTCAAACTTTATACACCAAACCCCTGAGCCACTCCATCCTATAGTTGCGTTGTGGTCATTTGATGCATAGGGACTTGATATGGTTGGACCCATTACTTCTAAATCCTTCAATGGACATGCTTGCATATTAACAACAATAGATTATTTTTCTAAATAGGTGGAAGCTATGCCACTTAAAGAAATGAAGAAAGAAACAATGGTGAACTTCATTCACAGTAACATCATTTATTGGTATGAGGTACCACGGTACATAATCACCAACAATGGAAAATCTTTTTACAACAAATTGATGAATAGCCTTTGTGAGAGGTTTGGTTTCAAGAAACACAATTTATCAATGTACAATGCACCAACCAACAATCTTGCAGAAGCATTTAACAAGAGCCTTTGCAATTTATTAAAGAAAATTGATGATAAGTTAAAAATGGATTGGCATAAACGAGTAGGAGAAACACTCTAAGCATATCGGACAACATGTCAAACACCCACACAAGCAACCCCTTACTCTCTTGTTTATGGTGTAGAAGTTGTACTACCCCTTGAGTGTCAAATACCATCATTAAGTATCATTATACATGAAGGTCTAATTGATGAAGATAATGTCAAGTTATGTCTTCAAGAGTTAGAAGCGCTAGATGAGAAGCGACTCGAAGCCTAACAACACTTAGAGTATTATCAAGCAAGTCTTTCAAGTGCTTTCAACAAAAGGGTTTGCCTTTGATCATTTCAAGTTGGTGATCTAATTCTCACTATTTGTAGACCCATAATCACCACACATAAAATTGGAAGCAAATTTACATCAAAATGGGATGGACCTTACGTAGTGCAAGAAGTTTACACCAATAGTACTTATAAGATTGTCACTGAAGATGGATTAAGAATTCGTCCCATCAATGACAAATTCTTAAAGCGTTACTATGCTTGAGTCACACTATGCTCCTAGTCCACATGATGTTAAATTGCATATAATAAAAAAATAAAAAAAATAAAAAAATACTAAGTTGAAACCTGAAATAGCGACTTAGGCAAAAATTAGAACATAATCTCGTAAGATTAATTTTTAGCTTTAGCAAAAGTTAGAGCACAAAAAAATAAAAAATAAAAATTGAAATGTTTGACTTGATCATTTCTCTTTGAAGGGTATGTAGGCAACTTAGGGAAACTACTTGAGTTCAGTCACTACCACAAAAATAAATAAATAAATAAATAAAATCTCATTTTTATTAATAAGTTTGGCTAACAAATGCTAAACTTATAATATCTCAATAAAAAAATGAAAGAAAAGAATAAAAAGTAAAACAAAGTAAGAAGGCATAACGGTCACATCCACACCAAGTGTGTAAGCTCATCACGTTGAGTCCCTAAGGCTTCTTGAAGTGTCTCCAAGGTCTTGACATTGGCACTAGTAAGCACAAGGGTTTGGGTGATGGCGATTCATTCTTCCCTCAAACAAGAAATGTCATTTTGCTTTTTAGTTAAATTATCATCAATTTCCAAAGGTGAGTTATGAATTCACTCCCTTTGTATATTTAATTGCTCTAACTCTCTTTTAAGTGTGTCTTATTTAGAGTCAAGAATAATTAAGTCAATTTTTAATGATTGGGGACGGTTCACCTCTGCACTCTTAGAGTTTAAAGTATCAACAATCTGAGATAAAAAAATAGTTAAATGTTCACTTTATTCTTCCAGAGGTGTTTTCATAGAGTGAGCACGTCCTGCTATATCGAGGCAATCTACACTTACCATGTACTTCCCAATCTGAGACTTTAGTGGTGAAGGGTTTACTCTAATCTTCACAATAGCATTGAAAAACTCATTCATTTTTTCTTTCAGTAATGAAAGACACTCATCGAAAGTTTTGAAAACTATTTCTTTGATGCATTCTCCTATCATACTTTTCATTTGATGTTATGCTATAAGTGATGCTTGGTGTTGGGCATTAAGGATGATTTGTTCCATGTCAAATATGTGAGTGAAATCAGGAGGAGCCACAAAAAGAGTAGTAGGGTATGAAGATTGTTGTTCAACAATTAAACCTACAATGGTTAAAATTCTCAATTCATTATATGTTGTATTTTGTGGTCTCTCAACCTCGAGATTCGATTAGAACATCACTTGAGATGTTAGTAATATCTTCATCACCCAAATGGGAATGAAGTAAAGGTAATGGGATGACAAAGTGATCCCCTTGTCACATAGTCGAGTTAAAGGACATCAACTCCCTAGTAGCAACAACATTTTCAAACTGATCCTTAGGATAGGTCTCATCATCTTCATCAACAAGTTGGTTTTCATATTCCATTTAAGGTAAAATATTTATTTTTGTTAGTATCAATACAATAATATAAAAAAAAAATCCCTCTCCACTAACAAGTTCCATTGGTTGAGTAAAGGTTGGAATGTCAACAAAGAAGACATCTACATCAAGATGATGAGAGTTAGCCTTATCATAGTACATAGGGTTAGGTTTAGTCTTTTGACGTTTGAAGTGACATTCACTTGTATCTTCAGGATTGTCATATGATACATCAAGAGTCTTTGCATTGTCATCTTGCTTAGCTGGGTGAATCATGACAACTGATAGCCTTACGTCATGATTTACCGTAGGTCTTATCCAATGTGTATTACATATACTAGTGCACTTATTAGAGGAAAACCATCCCAATGACAAAGACAAGTCATCCCTCAAATTATGAAGTGATGTACTATAGTCTCAAATGGATTGTCTGAATCCATGAACCAACTGTGAATGACTTATCACTTTGCAAGGAATTCATGACTTGGATCTTCTATGCAACTCTTAATGCATCCAAGTCATGTAAAATGCAAGTGATATGAGAGTGTATGTTCAAATAACCAATTAATGCATTGAAATAATAAATGGGAAACTAAGAAACATAGACAAATTTAAAAATGAATCTCAATCTATTACATCATGTTATGTTTTCTAAGGTTTAACCCCAACAACTTGAGTATATGCTTCATACTTGTCCAATTTTCTAGGCCTAGATTTGACCGATATCTACTCTCCATACCTACTAAAAAACAAATATCTGACCTAGTGCATAGCATTGCATAGATAAGACTACCCACTGTAGAGACATAGGGTACTACTTGCATGCGCTCTTTCTCTTTAGTTGTCTCAGGACATTAATCCTAGGAAAGAGGAATTCCATGCATGAAGGGTAACAAACCCTTCTTAAAATCCTACATCACATACTTAACCAAGAGCTTGTCAATATAGGTAGCTTGGGATAACACCAATTTCCTAGCAATCTTTTAGGACTTTAATCCCAATAATATATTGTGCTTCTCCTAGATCCTTCATTTGAAACTGAGTAGACAACCAAATCTTAACTGATGACAATAGCCCTACATCATTACCAATGAGTAGAATGTCATCAATGTACAAGACCATAAAAACCACTATGCTTCCCTACACCTTCTTGTACACAAAAGGTTCATCCTTATTTTGATCAAAGTCAAATGTTTTAACAACTTGATCAAAATGCTTATTCTCTGAGCGGGATACTTTTTTTAATTCATAAATGGATTTATGCAACTAACATATATACCATATGCTTTTAACTGTTTGCTATGAAACCATTTGGTTGCATCATATAGGTGCACTCATCAAGATTCTTATTCAAGAATGTAGTCTTGACATCCATTTGTCATATTTCATAACTGAGATGTGTTGCAATAGATAGGAGTATTATTATGGACTTGAGCATGGCTACCAGAGAGAAGGTTCCTTATAGTTGAAACTAGGTTTTTTACTATAACCCTTCGTTATAAGCCTAACCACTACTACAAAAAACATAATTTATGGCACTTGATTCCTTGGCGTTTTCAAAAAAGCGTCATTATTTGGATTTTAGAGGGGTAATTGAGTAAATAAGTGGTCGAAGTTGGTGCTTAAAAGGAAAATGTTAGACCATGGCGCTTTATGCTGAAGAATAATGGTGCTTCCTATAGCATGACATTTTATATAAGTGTCTTTATTATTTATTTTTACCTTGGTGCTCTATAAAGGTGACATCAAAATAACACCTTTATATATGGCTCACATATTTCCCATTCTCACCCATGACCTCATAGTGCCAAACATTCCCTCCATTTTTGCAAAACCCCGACAAACCCTTGGAGCCTTGTTAACTGCAATCTATATCAGTCAATGACTCCAGATGAGGCTCTTGACACTAGAGATCTTGTCACACGATGCGTTTCCAAGCCCTAATGTGAGATCTTGAGTATAAAAAACTAGAGATCATTTTTGAATCTCCATTTTGTGACTCTCATAATAAAGAATAAACATTGAAACTCCATTCTTCTCTTACAAATTCCACCAACGAGCGACAAAGCAGGTGATTCTCCACTCTTTCAACTCCATATTCCTCATTTATTGTAAGTGCCTTGATGTTGGTCGAGTTTTCCCTTGCAAATTGTGCCCTAATTGTACAGGCTATAGTGGAGAAGAAACACGGTTCACTCTAAGATCTTCAACATGCAACAGCTTCATGCATAAAATCAAGGGGGGAGCCTTCCAAGTAAGATCACTATGAATTTCATTTCTTCCTCGTTTTCAATACTATTTTATTTTATTTTCTACAAATTTATGAGTGCTATCTTGTTGATTTGGTGTAGACATCATAAGGTATTTAGTTGCTTTGATTGAATCTAATTGTCTGCACATATGCTCTATTCTAGTCACATTTTGGATTCTTTGATTTCCCCTTGTAAATAGATGAATTTATCTTTAGGTTTGGTATTTGATAATCATATTACTTCTCTCAATTTGTATTACCTGTTCTTGATTTGTTGATTAGACATGAAATGTGGCTTTTGTTAGTTCATTTTGTTTTACCCATTCGTGCCTTGTTCTGGTCATATTTTTTTATTTTTCTTATGGCGGCTGGTAGTGGAGAGTTCCTAAGGCAAGCTCTGTGTTTTCTCCACCCTCAAAGACGTCCTCCTTCTCGGTTATGTCTTCTCACCCCTTTTCTTTCTCTTTTTTTTTTATTCCCCTATTTTTTTGTGCATGTTGAAAGTCCCTTTTAAAAGAAATTCCTCCACTCTCTAAAACCACCAGCCCCCATTTTCCATGGCAATCGGCAATCGTGTATCTTGGGAGGAGTCTTCCTGTCTTAGAATTCCATATCCCCTCCACCAGAAAAAGTCTCCCAAATTTCCAAAACTTCTTTTTCACAGTTTAAAATTCATTTTCTCCATTATTTTTTTTTTAAAAAAAATCTAATTTTCTAATCTAAAAACTTAATATTTTATTTTCAAAAAAAACATTCAAGTGTAAACTCCTCCGCTTAAAAAATATCCTGATTTTTTTATTTAAAACTTAATCTCTCTATTTAAAAAAAAAAAGGTTTTCCAATAAATAAATTAAATAATAATAATAATAATAACAATAAAGCTAAATCTCATTTTTTAATTAAAAAAATAAAATATTCCAACATCACTTTTTCAATCTTTTATCAAAAAATTGATTTTATTAAAAAAAATAAAAATCTCATTTTTTATTAAAAAAAAAAAAATCTAATTTTCCAATCAAAAAAATTAATATTTTATTTAAAAAAAAAAAAAAAACATTCGAGTGTCAACTCATCCGTTTAAAAAATATCATGATTTTTCGATTTAAAACTTAATCTCTCCATTTTAATTTTTTTTATTTTCCAATAAATAATTAAATAATAATAATAATAATAATAACAATAAAGCTAAATCTTTTTTTTTTTAGTAAAAAAATAAAATATTCCAGCATCAATTTTTTTTTATTGGCAAGTTTCCTTACAAGAACATCATATTTACTAAATCAAATAAATGAATAAAAATTTTAGAGAATGATAAAATAATAATAAAGAAAAGGCAAGATAATAAATAAATAAATAAAAATAAGAGATTGATAATAATAAAAATAAAAATAAATAAATTGAGGGTCATGCAAGTTATGTAAATAATGCCTAAATGGTGACCTAAGTGTGCTTAAGGTTGGTCTAGGTGATCCTAAGTGGGCCTAAATGAGCCTAAATGGGCCAAATGTGCCTAAAGGGCCTAGGGGTGTCCAAATGGGCTTAGTGTGCCTAAATGCGCCTAAGTGAGTCTAGATAGGCCAAATGTGCCTAAAAGGGCTTAGGAGTATCCAAATGGACTTAGTGTGCCTAAGTGGGCCTGAGTGAACCCAAATAGGCCAAGTGGGCCTAAGTGAATCTAAATAGGCCAAATGTGCCTAAAAGAGCCTAGGGGTGGCCAAATGGGCCTAATGTGCCTAAGTAGGCCTAAGTGAGCCTAAATGAGCCACCTGTTTATATCCCTATATAGTTCCACTATACTATTATGAAATTATGCGTTTATTAGGAAAATCTTAAAGAAATACGTATTGAATTTTACATCTCAACCATTAAAATTTTGGGATAAAATGTAAATAGTTGGATGATGGTATAGATAATAAGATTAAAATAAACAAAATGAAATTAAAATCAAATATAAATAATGAGATCAAAATATAAAAAAATTGGATCAACTTATATTGGCTAAGTACATGCATGTACATATTTTTTGGTATTGTATTTGAATTGTGTTTACTAATGTGAAAAAATATGGGTGAAGGTATTAGTGTGATGTGAGCTAGAGGTTTTAATTTTTCATGGTAATTAATATGTTGCCGACATTCTTAAATATATATATATATTGTTTTCAACTTGTCAAAATATACTTAATGTTAGACAAAATAAACCTACAAGGATCATCACTAGTAAAAAGTGATGGAATGGCGACCATCAAAAGTCATCCCTTAATTTATAGAATGACTTTCTTTGTGAAGTCTCCATCATATTGAACTTGAAAAAAGCATTATTTTCTAAAAAATTTCTTATTTGCTACAATGATTATAAATGAAAAAATAACCTAGATTATAAATTAAACAACAATCCTAATTTGCTTTTTGTCTTTCTTCTATTTCATCTTGTTTTTATTTAGAAAATAATAAATTAATTACAAATAAAATTAATTAGTTTATAATTTAGGAAGAGTGACTTTATTGAATCATAAATATTATTTATTACAAATTGACAATCTCATCTTAATTAACAGTCAATTATTTGTTACAAATTAATTAACAGTTTCTAGATTATCTTGAATTTTTCACCTGTTTCTTTCGTTGATGGTTGTAGTTAATAGAGGGACAAACCATGGTTTTTTTTGCTTTAATACTCTAAAAAGTATATCTATTTATTTAAATAGTAGAGACAGAGAGCAACACTCTTTCCTTCATTTATTTGTCCTATATTTGATATGTGAAATTTAATTGGTCGGATATATTTTTTCTTTGATATAGTTTCTGCATGAAGATTAGAGGTTCTTTCATAGCTTCATTGAAAAACCTACTATCTTACCTCCTTTTGTTTTGCAAATAAAAGCTTTCTTTGGTGATATAATTCTTTATTTTTCTATAATTGTAGATGTATCCTTGCCTAGAGTACCCTTGCTTAGCATTTTTATTCTTTAAAGTTCTCTGAGTCTACAAGGATATATCATTTTTGCCTATAAGCATAGTTCAGGTATGCCTACAACTCACTTATAGATTAATTTTGTGTATTTCAATTTGTACATACTACATGGAGTGGCTCATATGCATTTCTAAAATTTATTAGACAATTGTACAAGTGGATGAGAAAGTTAATGCATCGTGATTATTGAGTGTGAAGTTTAGACTCTATCCATGCATGTCATGATGAATTGGATGTCAAAAAAATGCTAGGCTAGTTCATGGTACTCATGGATTAGTGGGCAGTAGTTCCTTAGGTGCCAAGAATAGCAAACATATTGGTCATGGGTACTAGAACCAACAAGTGGGTTATCAGTCATGACTTTTCCCTTGCATGCTTATCCACCTCCTCCTGAACCTTATATTCTATTATAAGTAGTGGTATTCATATTACTTGTTTTATAGGTGCAATTCATTTGCATGATCATGTCACTATGGTTTTCTTTTAGTTGCCTTATTATTTGTTTTGTAAAATAATTACTTATTGTGCATTTAAAATTGTCAAATCATATTAATTTGATTATATTTAGTGTGAACCCTTTTTATAGAAGATGTTGGTCTAAGTTGTGAAAAGGTTCTTATGGCTCCATCTTAAATGTTACATATTTGAGATAAACATGATAGAATGAGAGTTATGTTGCTATGTTATAATAATTCAATAAATCATTATAATGTTTTAATTTTAATCAAACATGCATGCATGAAACCTTAAGAGTTCCCATTCAAGTATCATTGGAAGAAAAAAGTTTCTCTTATTACATAATAAAGACATTTAAGTTGTCAAATGGTGAAAATGGTCTATCTAGGCCATTTTCAAGTTGACAACTTTTAAATTTGTCTAGCATGTGATAAAGATCTTTTCTCTACAAATGATGTTTGAATTGTCCAATTGGACAGTATAGGAAAACATAATATTTATGAAGTCAATTGTTTGTTTTTAATTCAATTTTTTGAAAGTTAGGTAGTCTTTCCTCTTGTTCTTTGGGTGCATATTTGGACAAGGTTACATATTGTGCCTTGTCCATTTTGTGTGCTTGGAGGACTATAGGAAAATGTTGCCGAAATTTCTTTAAAATTAAATTGAGTACATTGGCAATTGCTACATAGGGATTATGTATTCCTATATGGGTGTTGGAGACGTTAGAATGCATAAATCACTTGCTTTTACTCATCGAAAGCTTATCCACATTAGTTCACTTTTTTAGTTCATGTTATCATTGTCTCCTCTAGGAGCAAATTCAATGAAATTGTTGAAAGCTTTATCATTGATTATCATCCTTCTACTTACCTTCCTTATTTTGTGCTTCATCGAACAAGCGAAATTTTAAGTCTCATTTTAAGTACTCCATCAAATTTTGATGGCGTAAGCCCATTTTTTCCTATTAATTGAAACATTTGGAAACTTTTGTTGTCTTCCATAGTGATATTTATGTATTAGTTGGTATTATCTCAATTATTACTCTTTCATATGTCTATGTTTGATACTATTCAACAATCAAGATGATGTTAAGAAGATACTCAGATTTAAAAGAAATGATTTTCAACCCATAATTAAAAAGATATTTCTATCCATATGTCTTGCTCATCTTGTGGAATTATAGAAATTATGTGTTTTTGTATTTTTCAAACCTTTTAAAATTTCAAACTTGGTGTACTTGAGAATAGAACACAAGATTGAGAGTTACATCTAACTTTTGATTCCTATTCATGCACAAACCAAACATAATGATGGAATTCATATCCATTTTTTATTCTAATTTTTTAATAACCTAATATACTAATTATATTTGTTGTCATATAGCTTATAGTTAGATGACTTACACATTGTTGTTTTTTGGATTGGTAAAAATTTTTGTGACAATGTTTGAAATTTGAAATTGGTGGATCATATATTTTGAGGCTATTAATAGGATAGTTATTAATAACTTTAATGGTTGGTGGTATCTAGGAGCTTTGTTTCTCTCTTGTACATCAAATGGATCATTCTTGGATGTCAAAAGATAGGAGATCAAACGATTATGCGGATGGGGTAGAAAGCTTTATCGCATTCGCATTAAAACATTCCACATATAAAAACTCCATTAAATGTCCATGCCTTCAATGTGGTAATATAATATTCCATACTTTTCAAAAAATTAGAGAGCATTTATTTTTCTATGGAATTGATCAGAGTTACCATACATGGTATTGGCATGGAGATGCTACTCCAAGTGGACCACCAACTAGTAGGGCAGAATGTCATCATAAGGTTCAATTTACTGATGTGGATAGTATAGTAGAAATAGTTCAAGCTGCACATGATGATTATAAGAATGATCCAGAATTTTATGAAACATTACTTAAAGATACCCAAAAACCTTTATATCCTGGTTGTAGAAACTTTACAAAGTTGTCTACATTAGTGAAATTATACAACCTGAAAGCATGATATGGATGGTCTGATAAAAGTTTTTCAGGGCTTTTAGGAATTATTGGAGATATGTTACCTCTAAACAATGAGTTGTCTTTGTCTATGTATGAAGCAAGAAAGATATTAAATGCATTGGGAATGGAATCTGAGAAAATACATGCTTGTCTGAATGATTGCATATTCTATAGGAATGATTTGAATGATGCATCTTGATGTCCAACTTGTGGAACTTCACGATGGAAGTTAGATAGAACAAAAACTAAAAAGAGGAAGGGAGTCCCTATAAAAGTAATGTGGTATTTTCCTCCTATTATAAGATTTAGAAGATTGTTTTAGTTCCTAAAAGTTGCAAAAGACCACATATGGCATGCCCAAGAAATAGAATTTGATGGCAAATTCCGTCATTCATCCGACTCCCCATCATGAAAACTAGTTGATCATAGATGACCTAATTTTGCTTCAGAACCTAGCAACCTTAGACTTGCCATTTTAGCAGATGGCATAAATCCTCACAGTTCAATGAGTAGTAGACACAGTTGTTGGCCTATTATAATGGTCATTTATAACCTTCCTCCTTGGTAATGCATGAAAAAGAAGTTTATGATGTTATCATTGTTAATATCGGGTCCATGACAACCTAGAAATGATATTGATGTTTATTTAGCACCATTATTGGATGACCTAAAAATGTTGTGGGAGGTGGGGGTTGAATCTTATGATGCACATCAACAAGAGCTCTTTAAATTAAGAGTTGTTCTATTGTGGACAATCAATGATTTTCCTGTATATGAAAACTTATCTGGTTGCATAGTTAAAGGATATTTTGCATGTCCCATATGTGGGGAAGATACATACTCTCATAGATTGAAGCATGGGAAAAAGAACTCATATACAGGTCATAGACAATTTCTTCCTTGCAATCATCATTTTAGGAAACAAAAAAAGGCATTTAATGGGGAACAAGAGTTTCGGTCACCTCCGCAACCATTGAGTGGATAGGAAATTCTAAGGAAAATTAATGTCATTTGTAATTTATGGGGAAAAAATAAGATCACTCGAGGTAAGTTGAATGTCAAAACTAGAAATTGCTAGAAGAAAAAGTCCATATTCTTTGATCTTGAGTATTAGAAATACCTACATGTTCGTCATAACTTGGATGTAATGCACATAGAGAAACATGTTTGTGAAAGCATCATCGGTACCTTACTTAACATTCCAGATAAGACAAAGGATGGACTTAATTCTCATTTAGACCTTATGGAGATGACCTTAAGGTGTGAATTAGGGCCAACGTTTGAATCAAATCGAACTTATCTCCCACTTGCATGTTACACACTATCTAAAGTGGAGAAGAAGCTTTTTTGCCAAACTTTATCACAATTAAAGGTTCCTAAAGGTCATTGCTCTAACATGAGAAACCTTGTGTCAATGGAAAACTTGAAGCTTTATGGTCTTAAATCCCATGACTATCATGCATTAATGCAACAGTTATTGTCAGTGTCATTACGATCAGTTTTTCCAAAGCATGTAAGACATGCTATTTGTAGATTGAGTTTTTTTTCCAATGCTCTTTGTAGCAAAGTGGTTGATGTGCATGCATTGGATAAGTTACAAAATAATGTAGTGGTGACATTATGCTTACTTGAGAAGTACTTCCCACCTTCCTTATTTGATATCATGCTTCATCTTACTGTGCATCTTGTAAGAGAGGTCAAACTTTGTGGACCAGTTTACCTAAGGTGGATGTACCCTTTTGAAAGATTCATGAAAGTTTTGAAAGGGTATGTACAAAATCGTAACCGGCTCGAAGGTTGCATTATCGAATGCTATATTGCGGAGGAAGCTATTGAAGTTTGTATAGAGTACTTATCAAATGTAGATGCAATTGGGATTCCTTTTAGTGTAAACATTAACCGAAGAGTTGGGGCACCCATACTTGGAGGTCAAGTTGTGATCGTTGATTCTAATTTATGGTTGCATGCACATCATTATGTTTTAGAGAATACAACTATTGTCCAACCTTATATCGATTAAGAACTACTAACACTTAATATTTATCTGTTATACTTAAATTAACTATAGGACAATAGCCTTGAACTTCTTATAAATAATTGCATCGAGAGCACATAGAATAGTTGAAATTGAAAAATTCTCGTCAATCTAAAAGACAAAAGTGGCTCCAAGATAAACACATGCGGACATTTACTTATTGGTTTCGAAAAAAGGTATCGAATTGGTGCTAAAATTTGAACTATTCTTTTTACTAATGTTGAACATACATAGTAACTATTATTTATAATTGCAGATTGAAGCTGCAATTGGTAACAATGAACCTATATCTAAAACCCTTAAGTGGATAGGTCATGGTCCTAGCCACTATGTCTCGAAATATCATGGATATGTCATTAATGGATGTCGATACCATAGCAAGGGGCGTGATGACTTACGAGCTACCCAAAATAGCGAAGTTAGTATTATAGCTTCAACAATGCAAATTGCAAGTGCCAAGGATCAAAAGCCAGTGTTTAGTGAGCTTTGTTTCTACGGGATTATTAACGAGATCTGGGACCTTAATTATACCATGTTTAGGATACCAGTTTTCAAGTGTGATTGGGTTGATAATAAGAATGGCATAAAAGTTAATGATCTTGGCTTTACATTAGTTAACTTTAACAAAATTGCTCATAAATCAAATCCTTTCACTTTGACATCTCAAGCCAAGCAAGTATTTTATGTGCAAGACAAACTTGATCCAAGATGGTCAGTTGTTTTATCAACTTCTCAAAAAGATTTATTGGATAAGGAGGAAGGTGATGACCTTGTGGACAATTCTATTGAACACCATCCTTTTATAGGGACATTACCAGAAGTTGAAGCGTTTGATGCAATGGATGACTTAGATGCAATATGTATAAGAGGTGACTGTGAGGGGATTTGGATTGAGAACAAATCCTTTATGTAACTGAATTGTAAACTTCTAATAATGATGTACAAATAAGGATGTCGAGTGGGTTGTAGATCCCACAAAACAAGTAATTTTTATTCTTTTTGTTTCCAAATAACATCAAGTTGATTGCCTAAGTTGATGCCATTTTGATGTTATTATTATTATTATTATTGCTTCTACATTTAACATTTCTTGTCATTAAAATTCGATATACTAAAGCAAATATCAATTATGATTCTTGTAAAATTCTTGTTTGTAAAAAATAAAATGTAATCGTTCAGTTATATGCAATTTTTAGTTTTGATATGAACAAGTTAACAATTCAGTAAATTAAATATGCAATTCTAAAAAGCTCTCATAGGAAAATGCAAAAGAAAATGACAATGTATTAGCAAAAATAATAAGAGAAACACATACTAGAATATACAAGTTCATAAAATAAAACAAATTTAAATTAAAATAAATCAAATAAGTAAGAAAGAAGGAAAAAAATAGCTAAACTGAAATATCAACTTCGTTATGTGATGAACCATTCCAAAAAAAGGTCCATGAAATTTATGATCTGAATACATACAATTCACTAAAAAAAAAAATGTATTTGAAACAACAAAAGGTATAAATAACTGAAGCACACAAGTAAATAAAGCTAATTAAAGACTGTCTTTGTCTCACTTTTATGGCACAAGTGAATAAGAAACTGAGAATAGATTAGGCCCTTTCATTGGTGGCATTTCATTATGCAATATGAGGGATTGTTTTGTTTAAAATTTTCTTTTTTACAACTCTTCTCTAATAAGGTTATATCTAATATAATGTTAACTAATCTTTATTTGTTTTGTTTTGTTTTATTTATTTTTTTTTTTTCTTTGTCACAAGAAGGGATCCAGAGAAAGGAGAAAAACCCACAAAAAATAAGTACAGAGCAATGACACGAAAGTCCATGATTACCAAGAACAGGAGCAAAGGGATCAAGTACAATCTAGAAGGCATTTTCATAGGAGAATTGGCAGTTCATCTAACAAGCTATTTAGGCGTATTAACACGCACTATGGTGCCAATAAGATATCAAACTTGGCACGTTGTACCTAAATAGTTGAAGGATAAGTTATCGGATACCATTGAGGTAACACATTCTTACCTACATCACCTTTATGCAAAACATCAATCATTCCTAACCACATGAAGTTACTAACACGTATACTATTAATGTGTATGGTACTTTTTCATTAAATCACAAAAGTAGGAGGAATTGTATGCTAACAATTGGAAAATGTTTCCGATCATTTAAGAACATGCTAATAGTGAAGTACATTCTTCCTTTCAAAGACCAACCAAAGCTCCTAAAAAATTGCCAATTCAATATATTTTTATTGAGGATGAAGATTGGACAATGTTTGTTAAAGATCGATTGTCTGATAGTTTTAGGGTATAATTACAACTCTTTACATATCTTGTATTCACATTCATTAATTATACATTTTTAATTTATAGGAATATGGAGAAGTTGAAAAAGAAATAAGAAAGAAGACATTTATAACCACCATCTAAGTAGGAAGGGATATGCTAGTCTTGAGGAAGAGATGGTAAGTTTATTCTAATTTATAGTTTTTTGATTTATTTTATACATAATACATAATAGTGTTATATGCTTATTACATTATACATTGCCTCCTTTTAAAAGATGGTTGCAAGTGGGTCAACTGAAACTATTGATCGAAGCATATTATGAAATAAAGCAAGAAAAAAAAAGGATGGCACCTTCGATGAAGTGGCCATACCAATGATTGAGAAAATAGTTAGTGGATATTTTCAACCTTAATTTCATTTATTTATAATAGTTGATTTATGATAACAAATTTGTAATTGAACTTCATAATTAACATTTTTTTTTTAAGGATAAGCTATTGAAAGAGTCTCAAGAGAATGATAGGAGTGTCAATGAGAGTAATGATATACTTGTAAAAGCATTGGGTACTCTTAAGTATAGTGGTCAAGTTAAGGCCAAAGGAAACCACTACACACCTCGTCAATATTTTAATAGTGTTGTAGATTGTGCTATTAGAGATTTTACAGTAGCATCTAAAGAAGAACAAATAAACTTTCAGTCATAAGTGCTAGCAAAATTGTCTCAAGTGGGAGCGGTCACTCCCCTATCTGATGTTAGCAATTCGAACATGAAACAAAAACAATTTCTCCTACTAGAAGTAGTGGAAAAGCCAATTCATAGATGTGAAGATGCAGCCCCACCAATGCCAATAGAACCAAAGAACAAGGTATTTATCTAGTTAAGCTAATTTGATGATAATGTTTGTTGTAATAGGAGATATAATTTATGTAAATTTTTTTATTTGAATTTAATTCAATTGTTGGTGGCACATATATGGTCTTCTTTTATGTGGTGCAATATAAGAAAATAAAAAAGTCGTCAAAAAAATATTTTAGCATTTTGTACATTCACAAAATAGATAATATAATTTTGTTGTCTACATAATTAGATCATATGGGATTTTTATTTCATATAATATGAAACTTTTTAATATTCAATAATTATTTTGATTTATTATACATTACTAACCTCTTTTATTTTAAGAATAGCTATTCTTTATATAACCACATAATAATTCGCATGCCTCAATTCAATCTTTCCAATGTTATCTAAAATTACTTCATATCTCAAATTTTTGCTTGTACCTTATAGATGGTTTTCAATATTCACCAATGTTAATTTGAAGACGTAGACTTGAAATAATGAAATAGAGAAATATTGGCTCATATCTAATAATATAACTTCATTTTGTAGGTTATAAAATGTGAGTTGGCCATGGAGACCAAGGATAATATAGTGGTCGGTGGCACAATTATACTTGAATGTGGTTCCAACTATCTAGTAGTTATTGATGATCCTTATGATTCAATTGCACCCCTTCCCATTCCTATTCATGGACCAACTACTATGTTGGGGTTGCAATTGGTTACCAAGTTGTGTGGCCAACTCATTTAGTCATCATTCATAATCCTATCTCGATAAGTAAATTTAATTACCAAGCTTTATGATAACCTTAATTTTTTTTTTTTTCATTTTTATTGTATATTCAACTAGTTGATTTGATTTGTACCATGGTTCTTAATTGTATAGACATCTAAGAAAGGAAAGAAACAAAAAGAAAATGAAGTTGAAGTCAAATCTAAGGGTGAGAAAGCACGAGATATCAAGAATTTTGAGGCATTGGTTGGCCTCATGCTGAGTACCTCAAGAGTACATCCTATTGACTTCCCAAATGATGTTTTTGGTGAGAGTTTCAAGACCTTTCTAATGAAAGAAGATATGGACATGATTATATTATTAAAAGAAGTGTCATCCAATTGTATCTTATACTACATCTGGTGAGGGATTTTATAATTTTTTAAATTATTCTTCACACTTTTTTTAGGTAAAAGTTTATTTGCTAATGACCTATAATAATTGTTGATAACTTATTATGCGGGATTTAATTAGGCACCTGCATAGAAAGTTGATTGATGGAAAATAGGTTGAACGATATGTTTTTGTAAATCCAGCATTGGTTTCAAAAGCTAGAATGAGAGAAGGAAGTAAAGAAAACAGGTCAAGGGTCATTGCGAATCGACTAAAGAATGCAAAACATGCTGAATAGATGCTTATTCCATACAGTCCAGAGTAACCTTTTATCCCAAATCTTGATATGGTGTATATAAGTTAGTTTGTGATGTATTAATTTGTGGATATTATATTACAAATTTTTTTTTTTCTTTAGTTTCCACTGGGTCTTAGTGGCATTAGAGATGAAGAGAATGATCGCATATTACCTTGATCCAATGGCTTGTCAACCATGTGATGATCTTAGGGAGATAGTTAACATGTAAGTGTGAACTTCTCATATTTTAGTACAATGCATATTGTCTATAGAACATCATTTCTTTTTTATAGGGCAATTAGAATCAACCCACCAAAAAAATAGAAAACATCAAGGAGAGAGCCAACTTGGGTGAAAGTGGTTGTAAGTACTTATTCCTTTAGATTAAAATATATTGTTTGACCACTTAATTCACTACACAAAATTAGGGAATGGATGGTTATTAATATGATGATCAGTTAGATACTAAAAAAGTAAGAACATCATTCTACGTTTGTTGTAATTGTTGATACTTTTGTCATAGTGTCCAAGACAACCAAGTAGTGTGGAATGTGGGTATTACGTGATGAGATACATGAAAGAAACCATTGCTAATCCAAACCAACTAACATCAAAGGTTTGTAAGCAATGCAATTCATATGGTTGGTCATTTTACTATAGCACTTGTGTGGACCTCGTATTTCCGCTCATGCACTTCCACTCGATGGCGAGCTCGCTTTTTATTTGAAAAAATGATTTATTGATTAAGAAAAATGACTTGGAGTTGCCACTTTTTTTTTTTTTTTTTTTTAAAGGGTAAACAAAATAAGAAAGAAAACCTTAAGTGTGACTCCTTATTTGGAAAAGGTGGTATGTGAAAAACCAAGTCTAGGCTTGGAGGTCAGGTTACTTATTGGGAAGGTAAGGTAAAGACCGTAGCACCCCTCTAAGTCCCTAAAAAAGGGTCTCTACTAATAAAATGAAGCACGCGTGGCAATTGATTGATTAAACGTGGATACCAAAAAGTGATCAAATGCGTGAAAGCAAGATATGCATGATAACAAATAAATCAATAAACACAATTAGGTATGAGGCATACCTTAGTCACAAGCTGAGCACTATCATAATAGACAAGGTTAGTGCACAAATACAGAATAATCGTATGCATGTCATAGGGTGAGGCAAGCCAATCAAGTGCAACAATCAATCAATCAGTGAGAAAATCACATATGTTGGGTCCCCACCAAAACCCGATCTATCTTGCACGAATTAGTCTCACAAATTCCATTATTCTGGAATTATGAAAATTGCATTCATGCTTATGTAAAATAAAGAGAAATAGAAGATTATTTAAAAACCAAAATGGAATTAAAACTATTCAAGAGAAAACTGGATTTTTGAAATTTATTTGAAAGTTGGAGTCTCGAATTTTTTTTGAAAATTAGCGTCTTGGGAATTAAATTTAAGAATTGGAATTTTGGAATTCAAATTTGAAAGAAATTGAAATCGAAAATTGGAAAATTGGAATTTCAGAAATTGAGAACTAAATTTGGAAATCGGAACTTTGAGGAATTATCTAAAGATGGAATTAAAAAAATAAATAAATGAATAAATAAATAAATAAAGAAAATAATAATAACGAAAATAATAATGATTAAATAAATAAATGTGAAAATTGGAATTTTGAAAATTGAAAATTATATTTAGAAATTGGAAAATTAGAATTTCAGAAATTGGGAATTGAATTTGGAAATCGGAATTTTAAAAAAATATTTTTAAAATGGAATTTTTATAAGAAGGCGATTTAAAAGGATGACACGTGGCCAGAGGAAAGGTGCCCATGCATAGCCAAACACTCCAACATGTGCTTTATATAATATCAAATTCAAATCAAGCTTGTGGACCCCATCCTAAAATTCATTTCTCCATGTATTCAAGCCTATTCTTAACTTCATCATGCTATCTCCAGTACGCAACAAACCCATTTTCATGTTGGAATAATATCACACCCACACCACCATCCCATTTTCCAATGCATATATCTATCATACTCACCACAAACCCATTTTTTTAATGCATATTCACCATGACTTCTAGCTCATAACCCAGTCGGCGTTGTAGAGACTTCTCATTGCTCTGCCCGTTTGTTTCATTCCCATTAGTAATACTTGAATTTTCATGCGCTGAAGGCTTCGAGTTTCTAGCAACTCTTTTAGCCTCTTGGCGGCCATAGCGGCTAAACCCGTGCACGTGTGAGCTCGGGATGGAATGGCTGATTGGAAAACTGTGTGGTGATTGCAATGATGGATACGACATGAGCTTGGTGAATAGGTAATGATGCATGGTGAGAGAAGTGGGTGTGGCGGGTATTAAAAAATGGAAGTGGTGAGCATGGACAGTGATAGATGTGGTTGGGAGAATGGTTTAGCTTCATGATAAAATGGGCAGAACATGAAGGGTGTTTGGCTTGGGATTCGAATTCGGTGGAGAATGGATTTTATGGGTATTTTAAAAATGGGTACATGGTGTAGAGAGAGAAACGGGTATGCAGGCGGGTATGGAGGGTATTGAAGAAACGATATGCATGGAAGGTTAGGATGGGTAAGGTGGTGAAGTATGAAAGCTGAAAAAAATTAGTAGGATGAAGGTGGCCATGCAAGACTTCCATGCATATGGGGAATGGAGCTAAGCGGGTGGAGAATGGATGATGGGTGGGTGATGGAAGATAATGAGGGAAGTGGATGTAACGAAATTTCTTAAAAATAAAGCGAAAACTGACAAAGTAAATAAAACAACCAAAGCCATGTTTCATGTTTGGGTCAACAGGCTTAGCTGCAGGTGGGTGAACCGGAATGCATCCCATGGAAATGAAGATAAAAACAAGACTCCTACATGATACATGGTGAAGCTAAAACAGAGTTGTGTTGCTCTCCAATCACCCCAAGGAAAATAAACAGAATAGCAACAATAAATCCATAATCCCAACAAGAACCATAAAACTGAACATGTAATCAAGCAAACGAAACTCCAAACAGCAAAAAGAGAACAGTGGTAGTAATACACAATAAACTTACTTGAGAGCTCCTCTGAAACAAATATTGCTCAACTTCCTAATGCTCAACTCAACCTTTCACCCCTCCTCCCTTGCTGGTTTCCTTCTTCTAAACTTGAACTGTCCAGATTTTTCTCTAAAAAAAATCTCTCAGCTCCCCTCGGCAGCTTGCCCTTCAAGCTACCCTCAAAATCTGCTCCTCCTAGTTGTCCCCCTGTTAGCTTGCTCCCAAAGCCAACCAAAAAAAATATATATATATCTCCTTCTGTCATCTTTGTTTTCCATCCCATCCAGCCTCTTGGCCGCTCGAGAACAGCTCACTCCTCAATCCTTTTTAGCTACCCGTCTTGTCTAGCTGCCTAACATCACTCAACTTATGGGGTGGTCAGAAAAAGAAAGGAAGAAGAAAGAAAATAAAATAAAATAAGGTCACCCATCTGAGGGGGTCTACAACTTGATTTGTTAATTCAACTTAGTGAAGGTGTACGTTATTCCATTTCAATTTAATGGGAGAAAAACATATAGTGAAATGGAGAATAATGAAGTTAGCTTAGATTGGGTTATACTAATGACTCAATTAATCATTACTCATGTTTGAAGGTACCTTGTATGACCTATAGCCTAATATAACTTCATATTATTCTAAAGATCTAGTGAACATTTTGTTAATATTAATTTTATAATTTATTCTTAGTCATGATTTGTTAATGTATATCTTGGTACTCCTAGTTGGCAGTGTTTTCAATATGGATCATGCAACGGTTGCTCTATTTTGATGGATGTGTAATTGGCAAATTGAGAAGTGAAGCCTAGTAGATATGGTAGGTGTCACAACCTTTGTGTATTTCCTATACACATCCTTATTAGTTGGATTTGTAGAAATCCTAGTGTTGTAATGGTACGAAAATTCATGCATTTTCAAACTCTTTTTTGTAAAGTCTTTAGTCTCATTAGATGTGCATGAATGAGGAATATGTCTATCCTAAAAAAAACCATTTTAGATCCTTAAGATCACTTGCTTTAAAACTTTTTTCAATCTATATTTGTAGAAGTCTCCTCCTAAACTAATGGCCTTAAAGTTTAAAATATCTTGTACTTATATTTTCTTTGACATTAAAAAATAGGAAGTTAGATTAAGACTTCTTACAAATAAGCTTATGGAAAAAAATAAAAATAAAAATAGCACCTTCTTCTCCCTAAATAGGCCTCCAAAGCCTCCTTGTCTAAAATAGGGTATCAACTTGAATACTAGCTCCTCAATCTAAATACAATTGTAAGAAAAGAAACTAGTCATTCTAACATAATAGTTTTTTCCTCCACCAAGGCCTTTTTACTTTTAGTCTGCTAATGACTATTACAAAAATAAACCCTTTGTCTGTATCACGTAGTTTTTGCTATCTTTGGTGTTATTTTACTCTTTTAATCAATAAAGTATTGTCAATGTATTATTTTTCATGGATTCATAACATGTCAAGTTAAAAGTTAAAAGATCAATTTAATTATAGTGTTTTAGTTGAAATTAATTTCTCTTCATTCCTAGTTTCTTTATCTCAATTATTTTACTACCTTGGGCTACCAACCTTCTTTGAAATTAATAAGCTTATTGAATTTAGTGTGTTAAAACTTTTAAGAATCTAATTTGTTGCTAAATTGTTTATTATATATTCTTCAGGTTGTACTAAAAGACATAGGTCATTCTCTTAAGTACGTCACTACTACTTCAGACCTGAACATAATCAATGACATGAAATACACCCTCCAATAGTTGAAAATTTTCATAAAAGAATATTGAGGTAAGATGTTTAGGTTATTGTTAGTTTTATGAATAAATTCCATGTTTAGAAAATCATTTCATGTAAGTTTCATATTTAGGATGTATACTTAGGATAATAGATATCCTCACATGATTAGATGTTAATGTACCCATGCAAGTTAACTCTTCTCTTGACATTATACTTCATACTGACTATATTAATTGGTTAAATAGATAAAAGCAATAAATTGTAAATTTCATGTATAATAGATATTAACAATAGGAAGAACATAGATATTTTGACATACAATTTCATAATTTTACATAGATATTTTAACTTATAATTTCAAAATTTTTTAGACTTACAATTTTTTCCTTTTAATTCCTTACTTGCTTCATTTGCAAAACATCCAGTGTCTTGTAGGACCTATAAGAAGGATGAAAAGATGTTAATGGTTGAAGTTTCATATATAAGATATAAATCATACCAAAATAGTCACTAAGATCAAGACTTTTCTTTTCTTTTTTTGAGTTTTTTTAAAGAGTCAGAGACATTTGTTTATACATATAATTGATGACTTGTAAAGGCCAATTAGGTGGAAGGGCTAAAAGACCATTATATAATGGAGATAGTTGATGAACAATAGGTCCTTTAGCTAATTGTAATTCAAAGTAATGCCTAATTAGGGAATAAGGCAACCACATGGATATACCATCTTCGTTGATGAAGGGAAACCACCTAACCTAGTTATTTAATTGGTTCAGTTTTATCCATAATGAATTAGTCTAAGTAAATGATTAAGTGTATACATGCTTTAAATTTAAGACCTGCTTGGACTTATGGCCAATGATGAAAATATCGGTAATAACGGATATATCGGTAACTTGATTTTATGGATATATCGGAGAAATATCGGCGGATATTTTGGAAAAAAATTTTGATAAACAAAAAATTGATCAAAACTCATGAAAATGTAAAAAAAAAAAAAAAAACCTTGTAGCAATGTAATTAGAAGTATAATAGTCAATTTAAAATTGTTTTGTTAAAAAATTTGATATTTATATAATATGATTTGTGATATTAAATATAATTATATCATGTCAATCGTAAAAAAATATAAATTTTGTAATTTTACACTTATTATAAAGTTTCATGAAAAATTTGATTCAATTAAATATCAATAATTTGTACATATTATCACATAGCCGGTGGAGTTCATTTCTGACCGTTGGATCACGTCCAGCTTCAATTTGGACCATCAGATGCACAAATTTGTTTTTTTTTTTTTTTTGTAATCTCTACTAAATCTAAGAATCAAAAGGGCCACCCACTTCTCTCACTCGGGCATCAAGAAGCCCTTTCTGAAGTTGCCCCTCCAGACGAGAGAATCCCTAAAAAGGCCTTACTTTCCTTTTCCCCTCTCGATCCTCACAGGTACTAATCGAATCATTTTTATTTTTATTTTTTGCAACCCCCGTTTGATTCCCAAGAAAATCCACGCAAAACCCTCAAGGAAAACCAAAAAAATTGTTGTTTTTCTTGCTCCCTGTGTTTTCTGGATCTGTTCTAGGGGTCGCTTTGCTTTTGTGCCATTGGATTTAAATTTCACAAACCCTAAATGCACGATTTTTAAGCCAGGCTGAAAAACACAACCTTTGCCTGCAAATCATGATAAGATTTTTTTTAAAAAAAAATTGGACAAATTTTTTATCCTGTGCGCGGGCTAGACTAGTAGGAAATATCGAGAAATTTCCTAAAATATTGGCAATTTCTAGCCGATTTTTCTAATAAATCGGCGATTTATCGCCTGAATCCGATATATCGCTGATATATCGGCGATTTTTGCCGATTTTCAGCGATTTTTCTCCCCTCCGATGTTTCTCCACAAAATGTCGTGTCGAAGTCCGCCGATATATCTCGACATTTTCCTCCTTGCTTATGGAAAGCCCCAATATGTTGATAGCATATTTTGATAACCATAGGTGCAAGTCATCATCCACTCATGGTTACAACATGAGTTGGATAAAATTAATTATTGCATTCAACCCAAATTAGATATACTTATAACATATTTTGATAACCATGAGTGCAAGTCATTATTCACTCATGATTACAATATGAATGATAATATGAGTTAGACAAAATTAATTATTGCATTCAACCCAAGTTAGACAAAATCAAATATTGCATTTGGGAAAACACTAGAAAGTGGTTTATTGTTTGTTTTCTTAAACACATAACAAGAGTTCAAGGAATATTTAGAAATTTGGTGTAACAAAATTATTGGGGTTTGTTAAGTTCTTCCAATATGTTGAAATTTACTGTAGTGGAAGAAATATATCTTGGAAATTTAAAAAATTGGTATATACACATTTCATTTAAAGAGTTGTTTTTTTTTTCTTTACTATTTGTCAATATTAGTTATATGTAACCTCTCAATTACTTCTATAGGTTGAGCATCTAGAACATGAGTTGTAACCACCCTTATGCATTTTGAAGAAAGATGATGTAGAACTAAATGCAGCAAAAAACTATGAACAACTCAAAGTTGAAAAAGAAGTTGTAAAATTTTTGGTTTTTTGAACAATTTCAACTAAATTTAATGCTAAGCAAATTCATAATTGATCATGTCTGACATTTATTGGTAAATTTTAATAGTGAAAGAGAAACACCACAATTAATACTTTTTCTCTTAGGACTTTCTTAAATTAACTTTTTATTAATCATTCATTGTTTGTGGAAATTTATAAAATAGGGCATAATTAGGACTTTTAAGAGTTATTAAAATTTCGAATGAGATAAGATGACACTTTTTTAAACCGTCATGTTTTGTTCTCATAGGATATTAAAGGCAGAAGATGACACTTATTATGAGTGTCAACGTCACTTTAACCTATGCAATGACGCTTTTCATAAGCATCAAGGTTTAGGATTTCAGAACATGATGCTTTTTTCGAGCTTCAAGGTTGACAATTGCTATAAGATGACACTTATCATGAGTGTCAATGTTGCTCCTACTTGTACAATGACGCTTTATCGAGTGTCAATATTGAGATGAATGAAATTGCAGACCTATAATGACACTTATAGAGCACCAAGGTTTAGAATAATGATGCTTTCTATGAGTGTCATGGTTAATCACCAAAGAAGATGGCGCTTTTGAAAAACATCAACAATTGGAAATTCATAAGATGACAGTCTAAGATATGACATTTTTGGAAAACATCATCTTATATCTATCTTGACATTTAAAAAACGTCATCTTTTGACATTTTCCTTGTAGTGAACATTATATGTCTTAACCTTTTCATCTACTCCTCTCTTTCTCTTGTAAACCCACTTGCACCCTATGGGTTTTATCATTTCAAGTGCTTCTACAAGTTCCCAAACTTGGTTAAAATGCATGGATAGGAGTAGTTTGTTGATATTAGACTTTTTCGTTTATTTTCTTTTCTAGATTTCATGGTAGAAAATATAAGATGATTTTAAAAGTCCAATTAAACTTTGTTTTAGATTGATTGGATATGTTGATTTTGGGTTATAGTTTAGATATCTTGATTTTGGGTTAAATATAGTTTGAACAAATTATAAGTTAATTTTTTGTGTCTATATGTTGATTTGAACATATAATAGGTTAAATTTTGATTATTTATGTATGCATAGAAATTAGTTGTGTAAAATAGGTTACAGATGATCAATACATAGGAAATTGCTTCATTGGTCCAACATTAAGAAAAAGACTTGATAAATGTTTAGGATATATTTAATACTCTTTGGTACTTAGGAGAGAAGATCAAAGAAAATGTCTTCAAGAAAACCTTCACACTGTCATGAAATTTCTTTCTTCTTTGGTCTTAACTTTAAAGTAATGCAATGAAGGTGTATAACTAGGCTATCTAAAGAATTTGTTTTTGACAAATAGCAATAATCTACTCTCAATGAAAATTGAAGGTTTGTCATTTGCCTTTTTTTATGACGTAGTCTTAGATTTTAAACATTGATATTAACTTATAATTAACCTACAGTTGGTTCTCATTAAGAAATTTCAGTTATATTAAACCTAAGAAATTCACTACTACAAAAAATATATATAACGGTGCTTTCTTCCTTGACGCTTTTTAAAAAACATCAATATTTAGCATAAGTGGTAACACATCTTGGTGCCTTTTGAAGGCTCAATTAGTCATGGCACTTTGTAAAGGAGTAACAACGCTTTTATTCAGTGACATTTTTTATGAGCATCATTTATTAGGGAGTTCTTAGATATTATGGCGCTTTATTTAAGCATCATTAAATAATTTCTTCCTTATCGCTTTTTAAAAGTGTCATGTTCTGAAAAATTGTATATAATTTTAAGAAATTTGTGCCAAACACAAGTTCTGACACCCGTCATACCACCCAAAGATCTACGAATGCTCACATATTCATCTACGAATACTCACACCCTCATTTATCTCAAATCGAAGGACACTCACACCCTGAAAAGCTATTAGCCATCTTGATCACCCTAACCTTTACTATCAACCATCTTTGGTTACCCTAAGCCTCGTTAGAGCAAGTTTGTCCTCACCACTTCCTATTCTCATACCTGGTCAAGTTACAACAATTGCAGCGGTAGTGGGCTACCAAGTTTTATGGCCAACCTATTTAGTCAATTTGAGTGCTAAATTCATCCAGGCGTGTTATTTTCATTTGCAACAATTTATAAAGAGATGTATATCATTTGAAAACATGGTGCTTTCTTTTATAGGGATCTCAAAAAGAGGAGACAAAAAATAAAAGAAAATGAATTGAAAAATGGTGAAAACCCTTAAGATATCAAGAATTTTGATGCATTAGTAGGTCTCATGCTAAAGGAGGGGAAAGTGCAAGGTGTGGAGGTCCCAAATGATGTATTTGGCAAGAGTTTTAAAACCTTCCTTATGAAAGAAGACATGGATATGATAATTTTATTGAAGGAAGTGTCAGCTAATTGTGTCATATATTATAAATGGTAAATAAGTTTATAACTTGCTAATATGTGTTAATTATATATATATATATATATATATATATATATATATATATATATAAAAGTAAAATATTCATTTCTTATCAAGGTATGTGAAATTTAAACAAACACTTGCAAAAAAAACTAAGTGATGCTAGGCTCATCGAACGATTTGTTTTTATCAATCTAGCTTTAGTCTTTAAAGCTGGAATGGGTGAGACAACAAAGGAAAATAGGTCAAGGTTGATTACAAATTGTTTAATGCATGCAAAACGTGCTAACTACATTTTTATTTCATATAACCTTGAGTAAGTTATGAAAAATATAAAGATTTTATTTTTTATTTTTTTATGTTAAATAGCTTAATCAATGCTAATTAGTAAATAATATCTAATGTATTGTAGTTTCCACTAGGTCTTGGTGGCATTGGATATGAGGACAATGATTGCGTACTACCTTGATCCAATGCAAAAACAACCATGTCATGATCTTAAGAAAATTGTTAACATGTAAGTGTCTTCATTTCCATACTTGAATATAGTGCATAGTATCTAAAATGTTATATTTTTTTCCATGTAGGGCACTACTAATTCATCCACCAGAGAAACAAAAATCATCAAAGAGTGAGCCAACATGGGTAAAAGTAGTGGTAAGTTATTTAGAGTAAGATATATCATATGACCACTTATATCAACCCATAAAATTTGAATATGGTTTTTTGTTTTGTCACTTAGATAATAATGACAGAAAACATCATGATATTAATGTCATTATGGTACCATAATTCATGTGTGTCTATAGTGCCCAAGACAACTAGGGAGTGTAAAGTGTGGCTATTATGTGATGAGATACATGAAAGATATCATTGTTGATCAAAGCCTCCTATCCACATAGGTATGTACTTATTAATAAATTTTATTAGTTTCTATACTTTAGTAATTTTTTGTTAACTTAACTAATCATCATGTATGTACAATTAATTATTAGTTTAAAGGAAAAAATCGTATAATGAAGTTGAGCTTAATGAAGTACGATCTGAGTGGGTTATGTTGGCAACTTCATTAATTCTTACCCATGCCTAAAGGTATAAATTAACATCTACAATGCTTGATTTTCATTATTAATGAAGTCTTGAATGGACTAATTTTTTTTAATTTACCATCTTATGTATGCAAATGCCCTCATTTCAATCAATTAAGAGTTGTAGATCACATTTTCATGATTCTCATATGTTCTCATCTCATGATAAGTAATTTTTTCCTCCATAGTAATAGAAGATAATATTTTTATGCATAAACTATTTCAACATAACAAATCAAATTATTACATCATCACCAATGTTGATACATGGAGAAGTTATTTTTGTTATTGTTGTATGGAGAAGAAGGATATAATTTGTGAACTCAATAAATCAAATTATTATATCATTATCATCAATGTTGTCATTATTATTGTTGTTGTTGCATGGAGAAGTTGTTATTGTTATATCTTTGGATTAAACAAATCAAATTATTACTAATATAATTATCATCATCATCAATGTTATTGTTATTGTTGTTGTTGTTACATGGAGAAATTGTTATTGTTGTATGGAAAAGTTGTTATTGTTGTTGAAGAGGTTGTTGTTGCATGAAAAGGTTGTTGTTGGATGGAGAGATGGTAGAGAGCTTTTTTTTTGTAGGGTCAATTATTATATTTTGGTTATAATTTTGGAATCGAAAATAAAGGCAAGTTTTAGAATGGTTGTTATTATGACATTTAACCAATGATTTGTAGGTTTCTATTTACTTGGTTATGCTCTATTAATTTTTAGTTTAATACTCTTTTTTTCCTTATGAAATGTTATTAGTCAACTAAATTTGGTAATGTAGGCAAGTTGTAAGAAGAAATTAAGGCATTTGCAAATGGTTAATATTAAATGTCTTATATTACTAGATATGATGATTTATGATTGAAACTTATTATAAGTCATACTTATTGGTATTTTCATATATTTATTTATGAGAAATGAGTTTCATATGTTAGACATAGATAAGAAAATATTATATTACATTCCATATTGTAGAATTTATACCATTGAAAGCCTAACTTGTTTTCTCTAACTTAATAATGAACTAAAAAGTCTATTAATATTTTATAAACAAGTATCAAATTAAACAATTTTTCATCTTCATTGAAGCATAACATCTCATTAAATACCAAGTTATTCTCATTTGCACTTATTTCATGGACCATTTATAGATTTAAATTTAACTTTCATTGCATGTATATTAACTAAACATAATTTGTTTTTTCCATTGTTTTTTTTTTTTAAATGTATACAGGTAAAAGATTTCTAGTTCAAGAGTGGATATGCAACCAATAGGAATACTTTTGATTAGAAATACTTTTGCCTTCTTCTTATTCTTCTTGTAATAATATTTTTGATAAGGAATTTAGAGACCTTGTTTTTTGGTACATGTGTATTTATTTTATGTTGAAGTTGGAAAATATGCTTGTTGTAAATATTTTGATACATTAACAAATTTACGTATTAATTAACTATGTAGACATTAGTTTTCTATCATGATATTATTCCTAAATTTATTCAATTTCTTTTGGAAGATATAATTATTAATATTGAAGTTATTGTTTTGAACTTTATAAAAAATCATGCAGCCAAAATTATATATAACAGGACATACAAAATATATCATTTCAATAGGGGGATTTTCAGTATTATTATCCAAATAAGATGACATTTTTTTTAGTATCAAAATAGACAAATGATATTTTGGACATTCCTTGGTGCTAGTGTAAGTGTTAACATAGGTAGATCAATAATGACGCTTTTTAAAGTGTCAATATAGATCAATCAACAATGACGCTTTATAAAGCGTCAAAGATAATGAACATTAAAGATGGTGCTTTAAAAGTGTCAACATTGAAAATTTGGTGGAAATAATGGCACTTAAAGAATGTCATGCTTTTGGAAAGATGACACTTGGATAAGCATCATTGTAAGTGCTTTTATAGATAACGCTCTCTAGAAGCGACATGGTTGCCTGCACCCATTCCTTGACAGGGGTAAAAAAGACGCTTTCAAGAAGCGTCATCTTATACATTTATTGATGCCTAAAAAGTGTCATTATTGCCCTTTTTTCTTATAGTGAATTATAGTTATATTAAACTTAAGAAGTTACAGTTAGTTGTTCTAATTTTACTCTGAACTTTTTTTAAAAAAAAGATGAGTTTTGATTTTACATTGAAATTGTCTGTTGAAAAGACGTATTCTAATTTTATATTAAACTCGTTTATTGAAAAGACGAGTTCTTATTTTATGCTAAACTACTCATCTATTCAAAAGACTAGTTTTGATTTTATATTTAATTTGTTCATTCAAAAGATGAATTCTAATTTTACTTGCAGTTAGTGTTTTGATTTTACACTAAAATCATCTATGAAAAGACAAGTTTTGATTTTATAGTAGACTCATCTCTATTGAAAGATGAATTCTGATTTTATAACAAGTTTGTCTGCTCAAAAGACTAGTTCTAATTTTATATTGAATTCGTTTATTTAAAAAACAAATTCTAATTTTATAAGTTTAGATTTTACACTGATCTTGTATCTTCAAAAAATGATTTTTGATTTTATCTTTAAAATACAAGATCCCTATGGAATTTTACTTACACCAAATCTTTCATTATTTAATTTAGAAAAAAGCCTGGGGAACACGATATTTTAAAAAAAATTAAAAATTAAAAATTTGTTGTACTTTTGCATAAACCAAGTGAATCGTATCTTGTGTCTAGCTTGGTGTTTTTCTCAGGTTAACTTGATTTATACCATCCAAAACCACGGAATTTGAATAGTTCAATTAAGATAAAATTCTGACATATTGGAATCATATCAACTAATGATCAACTTAAGTAAATCAAATCCATTTTTCGGCTTACTGGATGTGGCCCTTTTTAAGTTCCACAACTAAATTTTTAGTTGAGATCATTTGCTAATGCTTTGAATAGTAGGCCCCTTATAGAACACACCAATCTTCTACAAATACCGGCAAGAAGAAATCTTAGCTCATCGTTGCCACTTCGATATGAAGAGACATAATGAAGAGAGGCGCCATGGAGTTCTCATTAAGATATTAGCATTGAATGCCTTAGAATTTAAGCTCAGAGAGGCGCCATGGCTAGATTTGAGGTCATTTTGAGAGCCAAATCTGATAAAAGAAACAAATTGAGAAACTGAAATGGGGGTGACATACCTGAAATCACTTTTTTCTACTAATATCAGAGGCCAAGTGCCTTCAGATGCAGTAAAATGCCTTCTTTCATGGTCAGCTGAGTTGTCCTCATCCTTGGCTGCTAAGCACCATATCGTTTAAAAGTTTCTTTGTATTTTCCTTTTCTCAATATCACTTCATGTATAGCCCGTCTCTAAGTTGAAATTGAGAATGCAAGTTTTTCCCTTGTAAAATTTTTTTCTTTTGATGGTGGAGAGGCAATTGAGATGAGCTGAACACTAGAAAAGAGTTGGGAAAATAGCTAAGACTAACGGGTTTGCCACTTCATGTTTCATATATTATGAAATATAGAAGCTAGCATAACCCTTTCTTTGCAAATTATTCCTCCACATACAAGAAACATAAAGACGTAGTCTGATGCCCTGGCTGCCCATTAACCAGATATTATTATATATCAATAAATCTACCCATGGATATTCATCAACCAAAACGTAAATTTGAAATTAACATTATTGTCTAGAGCTTCATGACAATGGTACTCCAAAAAAGCAAGGCGGGGAAACTAATATATAGTAATTAACCGAGTAACCTGCACACATGCTATGTTATTTTCCAAATGATCAAGTCCTTGAATCCAAGGCCATGATGGTGCTGAGATTCATGGGGTTCATGTACATCGTTGAGCCGGTCATGATCTGTTGTACTATCAGTCTGTTTGCCTTTTCGGATGGATGGAATGCATCCCAAAACGCATACTGGCCTCGGTTGGAGCACAGGTTTGAGAGCACCGTGCAAAGTCCGAGCCCATTGTAGGGTCCTTGCCCACAACATGCTATCTTTGATGTTGTAAACCCTGTCCAGTCATAACATACATTAATAATGCCATTACAATTAGTCCTACCATGATTAACAAATTATCTTTTAATCTGTTGCATGCCTAAGTAAATTCCAAGCATACCCTTTTCATGATGGAAGTCTTTTTCAACAAAAAAGGAAAAGAGAATCAATATATAGTTACATATATAGAAGGTAACGTACCAAATGCCTGAGGATCAGTGATGAAGTCCATATGCATTTCGTGTGTATTGGCAGCGATGAAGACATCTGCATGAAACTTTTTATTGAGTCCTTGTAGCATCTGAACGAGTTGTGGGTTGAACAAGGCTGAAGCTTGCTGCAATTCAGCTGCGCACTCGCCGTTTCTGCTCCTCATGGCACGTTCTGCTGGTACACACCCCATTGGTCCAGTGCCCGTCACAAGAACCCTACGTGCTCCAAGCTTATATAGCCTCTGCAACCATAAGTTTAGACCATACATATAAGTCACTAAAATATATAACAACATTAATACAACGTATTTTGTTAGAAAATGGGACAACCCAACGCACAAAATAGTAACAGTGCTCATTTATAAAGTTTACATGCACTGGAAAAGGCTCTAATGTAACAAGTGCCTCTACCTACCAAAACAAGTCTCTTGTGATAGACTACCATATATATGCAATACCATGATGCATTTGCACTCAACTCATCCCCAGTTCCTCATTAGATTCAATAGTGAATATTTTATGCAGATTAGGCCAAAATGTAACACATGTTGGGGAGAATTACCATTAGAATTTTTTGGTACTCAGAGATGAGATAGCGAACATAATTGGGAAGAGCAAATTGGCGAGATCTTGCAGAGTTGGGCACCAAGTAGTAGTTGTTGACGAAGTCGTTGCCGCCCAGAGTGATGAGGACGAGTGCTTGGTTTACAATTCCCCTAGCCTTTTGAGCTCCAACTAGTGCAGTCAACCTTTGCTGGTATTGTTGGAAGTACTCCAACTGGGTATATATTCTGATTATGTTAAGCTGCAAATGTGCCAATATTAAACCCATAATTATTTAGACAGAAATTTTGAAATCGTACTTTTCTTATTTTTGAAAACAAACATTATTTACGTATACTCACGAACTGAACCCCAGTGTCATTGAGGATTCCGATACCAGCAGAAGCGAAATTGGCACCAACTAGTAGTTTTTTCCCTGTCAGCTGCGGGCTCAGGTATGGCAATGTAGATTCCGATTTAATTTTCTGACCTGTTAATACACATTATACATCAACATGGAAAAACCAACTATACATAGAAATACCAAGAGCCCAAATAGGAAACCTAACTGATAATATCAGGAATGTTAAGGCCATTGGAGAAGCGGCCAGTGGCACGGTGAGTAGGATAATCAATGCCATAAGGTGGCGAATCAGCACGGGCGCTGGTGACCAAGTAGTTGTTGTTGCCACTGTCAACGAGCGAGTCTCCAAAGACGAAGAAAGCCCGAGCCTCAGTGAGAGGAGCTAGGGTTCCCAACAATGCTATGAGTACCATCACCAAAACTGACGAGTTAGCCATTGAAATGACCTTATCCATGAAACCCTAGATCGAAATCGGTTTCGATGCAACTATCACGAATAGGGTTCACCATTTATATATACAGAGTGTTGAGCTAGGGTTTTGATCACTTGTGACTGTATTAATGGCTTTTTACCTAGATACAACAAAGAGCCAGGAAACAAGGAAGCTAGCTAGCAGTAGAGGTAGTTGCTGAACACAACCACCTTCATTATATCACACGATCATCATATTGATGCAATAAAGAATAGGGTTGCCTTTTAATGTACATGAAAATGAACAACTCAGGGATGAAATAGTAGTTGATGAAACATACAGCTTTATCACTTATTGATTCACCAGCTGAGTAGAACTACGTAGATGAAGGCAGAAATAATAGGAGCCATAGTCCACTTGTTAGAAATTTAAGTGATATAATAAAAACTGCAGCTACTTGAAGAAGCAAGTTAAAAATTTCTAACAGTCTATTCTCTTAAATTGATGGTTGGATAGAAAATAATGAAAAGGGGCAAAAAAATATTAGAAGTTTTCATGAGAATTAAATTTATTTTAAAGTAATTTTTGGGAAATAACCAAAAAAAATAATAATCATACTTGAAAAATTTAGAGGGTGTTCGATAAAATTGAATATTTATACTTAATAACTTGAGTTGACTTTAAGTTAAATTTACTTAAATCTTTAACTTAAAATTTATTACTTAATTCTTACTTTAAGTATTAATAAAATTAACTTAAAACATATTTTAAATAATTAAATTGATATATTTATCTTAATAAATTATAATTAAGGCAAATGAGTTTGAGTAACGGTGTAGGTTATGGAGCAGCAAAGGAGATCATGAAAGTAACTAAGAAAATAAGGGTAAAAAGGTGCAAAGGAAATCGTGGAGGTAACTAGAAAAATAATAAAAAAAATATATAATAAAGATGTGGATTTAAAAATAAGTTAATTATTTTTACTTATTATTTAAAGTTATTTTTGATAAAAAGTTATATTATTAAGTTATTTTACCAAACATACTTAATTTATTTATTGATTTAAATTAAGTTGTTAAGTCACTTTAAATTATTAAATTGATTTACCAAACACCTAATTAGAGATCTAATTAAAAATTTTAATTAAATTATTAAAACATATTCTTAATCTTACAAAAAATTAACAATTTTTGAAAGTAATAAAAATAATTTATAAATTAGAATATAAAAGGCCCAAAAACAATTGGTAACAAAGAAAAATAAAAATAAATAAAAATAATAATAAAAGCTGTTGCCATTTTTGGCATGAAAACTACTGAAAGCAGCTATTGGTTGGGTGGAAAAACAGTTGAACTATCAACTGTTCCCCATGGATGAACCATTAATTATTCTTTGAGACCTGTATTTTCAGGCTTTTTAAAAGTCGCAAAAGTGCTTAAAATCAAAGCCATTTTACATCTCCATATCTTTATTCTTCTATTTCACATTTTTCTTGTGATTGTATCAAGTACAAAAATTCACATAATCAACCAATATATACGTATAGAATAAAATAATAATGGGTTGTTTGCATTTTTGTAACTTTAGGCCAAAGCTTTTCTTTCAAAGTCATTCATCGACAGGATTCTGTTTGGATCATAGAAAGATGAGGTGGGAAAGGATACTCTACCTTAGAATTTGTCTCAAAAAAATTTGAAAACTTCAATTTTTGTTTTTTTTTTTTTTTTTTTTTTTTTTTTTTTTTTTAGTGAAGATTTAGAGTGCAATGTTAATGAGATTGATTAGATTGAATCAAATGGCTGGATTTGGGCTTTAATCAGAAACTAGGAGGCCACGGAGGTGGGCTTCTCTGACTTCGCCCAATTTTATGAGCTTTTAAAGTGGAATAGCATGAAATTCAAATTTCAAAAAGGACGCCGTTTCAACCAGGAGGGAAAAATAAAGCAACTGAAAAGGGTAAAACGACGCCGTTTCAATGAGGAGGGGAAACAAAGAACGGAAAGGGGCAAAACGCCGTTGCCGGGGATCGAACCCGGGTCACCCGCGTGACAGGCGGGTATACTCACCACTATACTACAACGACTTACTAATTATTTTAGGCATTATAATTTTATATATTGTAATTGTACGATAATTTCTCCAAAATAAATCAATCTTATAAAGGCTTTGTCTGCGAAAAATTTCTGCTTTGCAACTAAAGTCATAATGTATTATGAAAATTTTATTAAATTTAAATTGATTTATCCCAAGAGTCAAAAAAAAAAAAAAAGGCAATACCATTTTTACATTTTTTTTTTTTTAATAAAGTTCCATTTTTAAATATAAGTTATTTGATAAAATTAAAACCTTTATTTAAATTTATTTTTTGGCTTCAAAGGAATCGCTCTAAATAGATTTTAAGAGTTGGCATATGCAAATATGCAATATAATTTTTTTAATTATAAAATTTAGAATTAATAAACAAAAAGTATGAAGTAAACTATTGAAAGATAAATTTTATATATATTTTTTAAAAAATATAACAAACTTATACATTCTATAGTGTACATTACAAGTTCAAGGCAAGAAGAAAAGAAAGAAAGAAAACAAAAAACAAAATATCTACTATAAAATAATATTTTTTAGATGAAGCGGGTATTTGATAAACCAACTTAAGTGATTTAATAACTTAATTTAAATTATTAAGTAAATTATGTATGTTTAGTAAAATAACTTAATAATATGACTTAAAGTCAAAAACAACTTTTAAGTAATATGTAAAAAAAATTAACTTATTTTTAAGTTCATATCTTCATTTTATTTTTTACTCTCATTTACTGCAATTACTTCCACAATCTCTTTTGCTATTCGATTATTACTCAACCCACTTTATCTTGATTATAATTTATGAGAATAATTATGTTAATTTAATGATTTATAATAAATTTTAAATTAATTTTATCAAACAATCTTAATACTTAAAATAAGAATTAAGTAATAATTTTTAAGTCATCAACTTAAATATAATTTAACTTAAAATCAACTTAAATTATTAAGTAATAAGTATTGAGTTTTACTAAACACAATCTAAAAGAAATTATAATCTTACCAAAAGTATTGATTTATCAATAAATAAATAATTTATTAGCTTATCGATAAATGAATGTTTATTAATTTATAAAGAGTATTATATTTCTACTATAGAGTACTTGTATATGTCATACTATTAAATCTAAAAATAATGAATGTGGTAGAAAGTTAATACATAAAATTTTAATAAACTCTTAAAAAATTAAAAAATGATTAGTAATTGTTGAGATTTAAAAAAAAAAATTAAAAAGAAGAGATATGATTTCCTATCTTAATGCTCTCAAAGATAAAAAAATAATAATAATAATAATAATAATAATAAAATAAAAAAATAAAATTAATATGTAATTGAGGAGTGAATTGAGAAAAATAAAATTACTTTTATATATATATATATATATATATATATATATATATATATATATTATTAATTTATATTTCATTTGGTCTTAAGGATTTTTAAAAATATTATTATCTTATACCTTCAGTGAGATTATTAATTTAGTATAGTAGCTCAAGTTGGGACCAAAAATTTTATTATTTAAATAAAGTTATTAATTTATTAAACATTCATTTATCGAAGTTTTATTATATTAAGATGAGATTAAAAAGATATACATATAAGTACCAGTAAGATGCACATTCAACTACTAAGAAGAAACATTTGATCAATAGTAAGACATTAATTACATCATCCACACATATGATCCCAAGATCATGGTGATTCATCTAGTAGCAAGGCAAGAAAATGAGTTCAAGGGTATGATTATATGATTCTAAGAAATATTTTTTTTTTTATGAATTCTTCCTCTTTTATCCCATTTATATTTATGATATTATTGCGAGTAATTTTTTGCTCTTTCAATTTGACTAGATGAGAACAATGAACAAAAAGTCATCTTTATTATAATGCAAAGAAGTAATGTCTTTCACATTGAAAGTTATTGAAGTGCAAAGTAGTATACACTTAGAGATAGAGCTCATACCCCAACATTCAGAACTCTTTTTCATCCTTACGAAAAAGAACTAGCAATTGCCATTGGTACAAGTTTTTTCAAGTATTCACCATGTCCCGTACCTAATAAGCTGGGTTTGAAATTTAAATAAATAGGTTTGGGATGAATTTGAATTTTTTTTTTTTAAATCAGAGACAGATTCGAGTATTACCTTATCTTGCTCTGTTCCTCCTCGATTAAATATAAAATGAATTTTAGAAATTAATTTAATTTTTATTTTTCTATAATAATAATAATAATAAATACTTTTGAGTAAAATAAGTTATAAAAATTATAATATTTAAATATATTTATTTTAATATAATTAAAAAATTAAAATTTAAAAAAATAAAAAATTTTCAAAAAAGGAGTTAAGGAGATAGGGCCAGAAAGTATGGGTAATTCATATACCCACCCCGCTTCACTCCATCCCATTTAATTTTTTAATGGAATATGAATGAGAATTATTTTAAATAAATGGGATAAGGTTGAGATATGGACTACCCATCTTGAATGGCTACCCGCCCGAAACCTCTCATGTTGTTATCCCTAAAAGTAACTTCCTACTTTTTAATATTCATTTATTTACTATTTTATTAAATATGAGCAGACAATTCAATAGACACAAGATTAGGACACCTGTCGATGTCCAACCGATTCAAAGATGTAAGATCCCCATCTGAAATTGAAATGGAGAGGGATTCAAGCCCCTTGAGGTCCTGGATGATAACACTAGATAACCTTGGGAAGTGGCCAAGTGGGAAGGATAAGAATGAATTACAAGTACACCCGAGAATGTACAACCAGGCAAGGAAAGGGAGATGACATTTGAACAACTCAGGTAAGAGAAACTCTAGTTCCTCAGACTCAAAGATATCCAATAATTTCAATGTAATGGGTAAACAAATTCTGCACAAAGGTCTGGAAAAAGTACAATTTATGATTCTCAAAGTTTGGAGACTAGTGTTGCTTTGCAACATTCCCTCCTCCAGTAAGGACTCCAAAGAGTCGGAATTTGTAATTGAGAGATGCCGCAGTAGTGGTGGTAGTTCCTTCCACTGTGAGATGTCACAGTTGCGCGTCTTCAATTCGCCAATGGCAGGAACCCTTGGGCTTGGAGCCACAAGCTGCTCCCATCTTTCAATCTCTAGTTTCTTCAATAAAGGCAGATGGTTTGGTAAGTCTCCTATTAGCTTGGGACAATGCTCTATACAAAGCTTCTTGAGACGAGGGAACTCTCCACTTTGGTCTCCTAAACACAGCCATTCCTTCCAATTTGGCATATCCCTAATTGACAAAGCTTTTAGGGATGGGAAGGAGGGCCTAGTGGAGAAAGAATCAGTCCCATAAAACTCAACGCCCACCCTTTCTATCCTCATCAACCCACAAATGTATAAATGTTTAAGAGAGGGTAGCTGCCCAAGCGGTGGGAAGGCTGACACATTCTGGCAATCCCAGAGACGTAAGGACACCATATTCAGGATTGAAGGACCTCCTAACCAATCTGGAAATCTCGAACCACCATACCCATAAATACTGAGTCTCTTCAAGTTTGAATGAGGTTGTAAGTTGTTGAGCACTATGTCTTCTCCATTTCGTTCAATACCACTATCGTGGCTCCATACCAACTGTAACTCATCCAGGTACTGCTTGCCTACCAAATTGGCCTCTGAGGCATCCTTAGCATCAACTACATTCTGCATCTTCTCAATGACAAGACTCCCACGAATGTGGGAAAGCTCCCTCAACTCTCCAACCCTTGTCCCACTTTGCTTGGTCACGATATAATTACTCAATTTTTGTAAACTTTTTAATTGACCCATTTGACTTGGCATCTCTTTCACTGGGCTTTGCCTGATATCAAGATGACGCAAGCTAATTAATTTGCACATCACTTTAGGCAATTCAATAAGACATTCACAATTATATAATATCAATATTTGTAAATTATACAAACCATAAATTGATTCTGGTAACCTTTTGATGGGTGTATAGGTAAGGTCCAAATAACATAAGTGTTTCAAATTACCAATTGAATAAGACAATTCCAATATCCTATAGTAACACAAGACAATACTCGTAAATATTGAACTTTGAGTAATAAATCATTCCACACTCTATTACTCAAGTGAAACTTTAGAATATACCTACCATAACCTGGTGGATTTCCATTGTTTGAAACCTTATCAAGCTGAGGCCAAATCCCCAAATTCAATGGTAAGAAGGTCCGAAGACTATTAACTTTGCTAAGGGTCTCAAATCTCTCAAAGCGATCGTAATCACTTCTAAAATATGATAAGTGGCGAAGTTTTTTAGGATTTTCATTCATATTACCATCCTTCAACTGAACACAAAATTTTCCAAAAACAAGTTGAGCCAAGTCGTTGATGAGATCATGCATTACAAAATATGATTTGTGGCTACTAGACTTTTGAAAAAATGACCTTGATAATAGGTCATAAAAGTATCCATCACCTACCTCTTCCATTGTTTTCTTGTTTTCAAGTTGTTGCAAAAATCCTTCTGCCATCCATAATAGAATCAAGTTTTCCTTTTCAAATTCGTAGTCTTTAGGAAAAATTGAGCAATATGCAAAACATCGATTTAAATGTGAAGGAAGAAAAGAATAGCTTACCCTTAAGGTGGGAAGAATTTCATCATTTGGTAAATCTCACATTTCGTTGTTCAATAGATTTTCCCATTTTTTTGCTCGTAACTCTGAGTATAAGGCACCCCCGAGGGTCTTTGTAGCCAAAGGCAATCCTTTACACTTTTTTACAATCCCTTTGCCAATTTCTTCTAGTTTTGGATGTAGACTAAAATCTCCATTTTCAAATGCATGTTTCGCAAACAACAACCAGCAGTCGTCAAAGGATAACTGTTCCCAAATGATGAATACAAACTGAATGCGTGACTGATGCTACCTTATCGCTACATGTGGTTACAATAATCTTACTTCCATTTAGGCCAATAGTGAATGGAGTTTGTAGCTTATCCCAATTAGTATAGTTTTCATCCTAAACATCATCAAGGACAAGTAAGAATTGATATAACTCCATTGCAAATCCAATAACATCATATAGGAATCGTATGTTTAATCATGTGAAGAAACTATGCCAAAAATTTCTATAGAAAGGGAACAAACTTGAGTCCATTGCGCTTAATGAAGAAGTACAGATCTTCTAAGACTATAGAGGGGAAACCACCTTACTGCAATTTCTTTGGAGATGGGAAGTGGGAGAGAGAGAGAGCATTCTGTCTATTCAAAATTTTTCAACATACACCAACCTTGTGAAAATCACTTTATATATAAATTCCCTCTATGCCTTAGGGACCATACCCTTTGAACTATTAGGTCTCGCGTATCTTAGACCCATTATCTAAGACCTGTTATGGCATTGGGCTCTACACATAAGGTGGTCCATACTCAATGAACACAAATTGAAATAGATACGGATAGCTTAATCAAAGAACTATGCTTTATATGTGAGTCCATAGTTATTTTAACAATTTCCCACTTGGACCACATATATTACAGAACAATGTTCATGATAGTACTTTATTGAGCTCATCTTTGCTATTCTATCTAAATATCCTTAAACAATCCGGTCTACTAATTGTGCCAACATAGGATTAAAGCGGCCTTCGTTAATCAGAATTATAACTAGACCCATCAATGATCACAACATTAACAAAATTAGCAACATGGATCAAGTATGGATGTGTACCATGGAAAATACATAGAATGTGATCTTTAATATGTCTATTTCTAATTGGTCCTACTTTATGACTAAAAAATAGTTAAATTCCACTTTCAACACTTGATGTTAAATTGCTTCTGAAAGTCATCATTTCAATTCAGAGTATTCAAACACAATAGTCTTTAAAACCAAGGTTTGTACAGATAACACAAACATAATAACACATCAAGAAAACAAACATAAAATCTAAATACAAACTCCCACATACTAGCACATCATTAATATGTACAACTCCCATATGTGTGACATGCTCATGATATACTTTGGGTGGCAAACCCTTAGTGAGCGGATCCACAATCATGGAGTTTGTGCTTATGTGTTCAATTGATACTTGAAGACTCTGAACTCTTTCTTTCATAACCAAGAACTTGATGTCAATGTGTTTGGACTTTGATGAACTTCGATTGTTCTTAGAATATAATTTTGTGGCCTTATTGTCATAGTTGATTCTCTATGGTTTCTGAATCCCATCAACAATTCACATCTGAGTGATAAAATTCCGCAGCCATATCCCATGGTTTGATGCCTCATAGCAGGCTATGAATTCTGCCTCCATGGTGGAAGAAGCAATAAGTGTTTGTTTAACACTTTTCCATGAAACTGCTTCTCCAGCCAACACGAAGATGTAGCCTATAGTGGATCTCCTGCTGTCAAGATATCCTGCGAAATCGGAGTCCGAATATCCCACGATCTCTAAATGACTGATCTACGATATGTGAGCATATAATCTTTAGTTCTTTGTAAATACCACATAGCCCGTTTTGCCTTTTTCCAATGATCCATACTTGGGTTACTCAAATATCTGCCTAACATTCCAATAATGTACGCAACATCCGGACGCGTTCGAGGCATAGGGAAACCTTTCCATATCTTTCTTCTCAAGTTCATTTTTCAGACATTGGTGCAAACTAAATTTATCGCCTTTTGCCACAGGCGTATCTCCTAGTGCACAATTGCTCATGCCAAACCTACTTAACACCTTATTGATGTAAGACTTTTGTGATAGCCCAAGTATACCTCTTGAACGATCCTATAGATCTGTATACCCAGTACAAAAGATGCATTACCAAGATCCTTCATCTCAAATTTACTGGATAGAAATCGCTTGGTTTCATGCAAGCAAGTAGAATATCATCTACATATAACACCAAGATAATGAATTTGCTTCCACTGAACTTGAGATATATGCATTGATAAATGGTGTTCTCCTTAAAAACAAATGAAGTAATCACCTGATCAAACTTTCGGTACCATTATTGGGATGCCTGCTTTAAACCATATATGGACTTTTTAATTTGCATACAAGTTACTTTGAATCATTAGACTCAAAGTTCTCTGGTTGCACCATGCATATTATCTCATCAATGTTACCATTAAGAAATGCAGTTTTAACGTCCATTTAATACAGCTCTAAATTATAATGAGCCACAAGTGCCATGATGACTCTACAGGAGTCATTTGACGAAACCGACAAAAAGGTCTCCTTATAATCAATGTCTTTATTTTGAGTGAAACCTTTTGCAACTAGGCGTGCCTTATACCTAACAATGTTGCCTTTTGAATCCCGCTTGGTCTTAAAAATCCATTTACAACCAATCGGTTTTACACCTTTAGGCAACTCTACTAGGTCCCTAACACCATTGTCTTTAATTGATTTCATCTCATTCTTCACGGCTTCTATCCACTTTTTAGAGTCAGAACTTTGTTTGACTTGACTAATTGAAATTGGATCGTCTTCCAAACCCATGTCAAACTCATGTTCCTGGAGATATACAACATAATCATCTGAAATTGTACTTCTCTTTCTCTAGTGGATCTCCTTAGTGGCACTTGTACTTGAGGTTCTTGAGGTTGTTGAGTTACCTCTTCATGAACTTGAATGGGTTCCACAACTTGAGTAGGAGGAATCTCAGATGTGTCTTTAATCTCTATTATTGGCTGTACATTCTGGATAGTGTCATCAAACATAATATGACCATGTCTAGTTGTAATAATAGGAATACTAACAGATTCATCTTCAAAGACCACCTTTCTTAATGACTCTCTCCCACTTAACTCAACATCCTCAATGAACTTAGCATTGCCCGTTTCAAAGAAGGATCTAGTTGAGGGATCATAAAACTTGAAACCTCTCGACCTTTCAGAATACCCTACAAAGTAGCAGCTCACTGTTCTGGAGTCCAATTTCTTTTCATTTGACTTGTAAGGCCTAGCCTCAACTGGACAACCCTAAAAATGCAAATGCCTAATACTAGGTTTCTTGCTAGTCCATAACTCATATGGGGTTTTGGCTACTGCTTTGCTTGGGACTCTGTTCAAAATGTAAACTGCAATTTTGACAGCTTCGCCCCAAAGTGATTCTGGTAAGGTGGAATGATTGATCATACTTCTTACTATATCCTTAAGAGTACAGTTTCACCTCTCTACTACACCATTTTGGCTTGGAGTCCCCGACATGGTGTACTGAGAAACGATACCACACTCCATCAAATATTTGGCGAATGACCCTAGACGTTGTTCACTGGATCCGTCATATCTACCATAATATTCACCTCTACGGTCAGATCTGACGACCTTTATTTTCTTGCTTAGTTGGTTCTCAACTTCAGCTTTAAAATTCTTGAACACATCTAATGATTGAGACTTATCATGAATCAAATAAAGATAGCCATAGTGTGAGTAATCGTCAATGAAAGTGATAAAATATTGTTGTCTATTCCAAGAAGGGGTAGGAAATGGACCACAAATGTCCATATGTATCAATTCCAAGACCTCACCGCACCTATTGCCATACTTTTTTCTCATATTTGTCTGTTTACCCTTAATACACTCTATACAGACTTGAAAGTCTGAGAAATCAAGTGGATCAAGAATTCCTTCTAACACAAGCCTTTGAATACGTTGATTTGAAATATGATCCAAACGTCTGTGTCATAACATTGATGAATTCTCATTTGTTAATTTTTGCTTAATGTCATAATTACTTGAATGCAAGGTTTTATTTCCATTAAAGGCCTTTATGTTCAATTTGTATAATTTGTCTAGTAGACTACCTGTACCAATAACATTTGAATTTAGATAAAGACTAACCATTCCATTCCTAAATGAACAATAATATCCACATTTGTCTAGAAATGAAACAGAAATTAAATTCTGTCTAAACGACAGTACTACAAAAGTCTCTTCCAAATCTAAAGTACATCCAGAGTCTAACTATAATATAAAAAGACCAATAGCCTTCACTATAGCCTTGTTACCATTTCCCACATAGATGTATCTTTCACTATCAATTGGCATTTCGTTCCTTAGGCAACCCTACATCGTGACACTTATGTGAGTAGTTGCACCCGTATTTATCCACCAAGTGTCAGTAGTCACTATAGCTAAATTAATTTCTAAACAAACAAAGTTGAGAAGTGTACCTTTCTTTTCACACCAAGCAGCGTATTTGGTACATGTCTTCTTCATATGACCAGCCTTCTTGCAAAAGAAACAAGTGATCTCCTTATCTTGTTTCTTCTGCACCTTTTGCTTTGATGTCCTAGAAAATGCAGTTTGTTTTCCTTTATTGTCTCTCTTTCTTTTCTTGCTGATACCAAATCCCTGAGATGTGAAAGCCAAGTGAGCACTTTCTATCTTCTCTTGTTTCAATCTCTCCTCCTCTTGTACACACTAAGCAATAAGCTCATTCAAAGTCCATGTTTCTTTTTGTGTGTTATAACTGATCTTGAATGGACTAAATTGTGTGAGCAGAGAGATCAAAACCAAGTGTACAAGTAAGTCTTCTGACAACTCTAACTTTAGTACCTTGAGTCTAGTCACAAGATTGGACATTTCCATTATGTACTTCCTTATATTCTCTTTCTCTTTGTACCGCATGGAGACAAGCTTACTAAAAATAGTGTTTGTCTCAACCTTTTCGTCTGCAGCGAATCGGTTTGCTATCTAGTCCAAGAATGTCTTGGCTCTGGTCTCCTCAGGTATTACACACCTTATAGCTTTTGGAATTGAGTGCTTCATTATCATTAGACTCATGCAATTGGATAGCTCCCATTTTGCCATAGCAGACCTTTGCTCAGCAGTGCTGGCACTAGTAAGGTCTGATAGCGATCCTCTCTTAATGCATAGTCCAAATCCATGCACTCGAGCACAATTATAACGTGCTCCTTCCATTTCTTGAAGTTTGTGCCATTAAGCACAGGAATGTTATTAACATTAGCAGATATAGAAGATGTTGAATTCATAACAATAAAGCTCACAATCAATCACAAATAAATATCATGCATATATGAATAAATTATTATAAGATACCTAGCACAAACATTAATATTCAGTCTTTGGACAAAAATATCAACTTGTAATTGATATCCTTTTCTAAATTAATTCATAAATATTGACAATAAAATCGAAGCAATATGCCTATCTTTGGACCAGCATACAACAAGTAAGATAGACTTTATATGTCACATATTTATGACTACTTCATTTATTATTATATTAAAATAATCTTCTTTTGGGCCAATTATTTTACACAATAATAACATGTTTACATATTTCAAAATTAATAAAATTACATAATACAAGTTACTTTGGCAACAAATATACATAACCTATTTATTTTGAAATGTTAAACACGAATTCAGCAAGAAATAATTTAATTAGTAAGCACTTTATTGGGCTTGAAGTAGCTTTTCTATTTGCAGTACTTAAAATATCTAAATTTGAAGTCAGGAACACACCATGGGAAAGACACCAAACAATAGAGGTCTTTATACATCATTTTGAAGAATATTTACTCTACCATGCATTAGAATCTCCCAAATTTGTATACTTCATGTGCACTTTGTGCTGTCATGCTTATTAACATATTGCTCTTTTACTTATCAATATGTATATGATTAGCATCATGTTGACCATATAAATCATCCAAGCCAAGCCCTAGATCATCACTCTTCCTCAGCGGGAAGAAAGGATTACTGATTGATACAACACCATCCACCCTTGATCGCTTAGAGTCCATTTGAAATTGATTTGCATCTGATACATCCTAGGCAGCAGACACAGGTCTAACAGATGGCCTAATGCTTGGTACAGGAGAAAGGAACATCCCAAGTGTAGAAGGTGATGGCCTTCTCCAATTTGGACCCATCAAATTATTGGGACTAGTATCCTAAAAATTACAAAGTGTGGCCAATCATTGAGTCTTGGCCCTGATCGTGGAGGTTCACGAGAACCAACAGTCCTCATCACATTTGATGCAAGAATACCACTAGGTGGTGATGGTCTAAGAAGGTTATTTTAAACCATTGGACCATTAGGACTAAATACATCTACATGTCGAAAAGGAAGTTGATTATTGAATGTATTAGGCTCCTAAAAGGGAGGTTGGCAGTGTTGCCAGAAAGAAATGGCATCGGATGATGCTGCCGATGGCGTTCCGATCGCCAAACGACACCGAGAATGACGTCACAAGCTGAAATGAAGATGGAGCCTAAATGGTGTCTTTGGAAGGCCTGCAATGGTGCTTGAACGGCGTCGCTGGAACGCTTGTAATGGCGCCTAAACGACGCCTCTGGAATGCCTACAATGGGGTCTGGACGGTGTCTCTAGAATGCCTATAATAGTGCCCAAAATAGCACTTCTCACCAGCATAAGATGGCACCTGAACGACATCACTAGAACAAGAATGATGCCATAACGGTGTCTCAATCGCCTAAAACGACACCTTTTCTAATTGCCATACGACGCATTGCAGCGCCCAGCGCTGTTGTAACCGCCTCACAGGCACCAAAACGGCGCTATAGCGGCATCGCTGTGGCCAGCCACCCCTCATCTACACCTAGTGGCACCCATGGCTAACAGAAGGCACAAGCCACCCCCACCATTGCCATTGCTACATTGACCTGCACTCCCACATGCTCATGAGGCATTGCACAGATGGTACTAGTTTGACTACCATTAAAGAATTTTGATCCAATTCTAGGCTTTGGCTGAGTCTAGATTTCATGTTGGCAATTTCTTAATGATTAAACATGAGGCTCTGATACCAATTGATATAACTCCATTGCAAATCCAATAACATTAGACAAGAATCGTATGTTTAATCATGTGAAGAAACTATGCCAAAAATTTCTATAGAAAAGGAACAAACCTGAGTCCATTGTGCTTAATGAAGAAGTACAGAATCTTCTAAGGCTATAGAGGGGAAACCACCTTACTACAATCTCTCTGGAGATGGGAAGCGGGAGAGAGAGAGCGTTCTATTTATTCAAAAATTTTCAACAGACACCAACCTTGTGAAAATCCCTTTATATACGAATTCTCTTATGCCTTAGGGACCATACCCTTTGGACTGTTGGGCCTCGCGTGTCTTAGGCCCATCATCTAAGACTCGTTATGGCATTGGGCTCTACACTTAAGGTGGCCCATACTCAATGAACACAAATTGAAATAGATACGAATAGCTTAATCAAAAAACTATGCTCCATATGTGAGTCCATAGTTATTTTAACAAGAATTTCTTCATACTAAGTCTCTTCTTCAATTTAAGTTGAAGTAGATTCAAATCATTGTCATCAGACGATTTTTCAAAAGTCCCAGAATCGAATGCCTTAAGAAT